>CAJHNH020004343.1:0-41670 GCA_905116865.2 Candidula unifasciata
GGGGGGAAAGAGGGGGAAAGGCCCCTTTTGGTTAACCAAATTTATTTTATCCTTTGGGAATGACCGGTGGGCAGGGAAAACAAAAAATTGTGAAAGTGCCTTGTGGGGCAAAAAAGTATAAAAACCCGAAGGGCCCGGGGGGCAAGGGAAAATATAAAATCTGAAAAGTGCCCTTTTGGGGCGGGGGAAGGAAAACGGGGTGGAGTGCCCTTTTGGGGGGCCCGGGGAAAAAAACTTTTTTTAAAGGGGCCCCTTGGGGGGGGAGGGGGAAAAAGGGAGGGGCCTTTTGGGGGGGGGAGGGAAAGAAACGGGGGAGAGGGGACGGGGGGGCGGGGAGCAAAAACGGGTTGGCCCGTGGGGCGAGGTGGAAAAAAACTGGGTGGAGAGGCCTCCCGGGGGGGTCGGGGAGTAAAAACGGTGGGGGGGCCCTTTTGGGGGCGGGGGGGTTTTAAATGGGGGGAGTTTTTGGGGGGGCCCAGGGGGATTAAAAATTGGTGGGTGCCCCTTTTGGGGGGGCGGGGAGAAAAGGGGGAGGGGGGGGGGGGGCGAGGGGGGGAAAACGGGGGGAAAGGGGCCCCGGGGGGGCGAAGGAGAAAACGGGGAGGGGCTTTTGGGGGGGGGGGGGAAGGGGGGAAAAATGGGGAGAGTGGCCCCCCCGGAGGCCGAAAGGGAGGGAAAGGGGGCCCGGAGGGGGGAGGGGGCAACACTGGGGAAAAGGGGGGAGGGGTCGGGGGGGAAAATGGGAGAGGGGGGGGGAAAAGGGGAGGGAACCGGGGGAAGGGGCCCCTTTTGGGTTCGGGGCAGGGAAAGGAAAAAGGGGGGGGGCCTTTAAATGGCAGGGAGAAAAATGGGGAAAGGGGGTCTTTTGGATGGAAAGGAAGTAAATACGGTGGGAGAGGGCCGGAGGGGGCGAGGGGAGGCGGGGGGAAGGCCTATTGGGAAAGGGGGGAACCGGAGGGGCCTTGGAACAGGAAAAAAAGTGGGGATCCCCGGGATTTGGAAAGAATCGTGGAAGGCCAGTTCCCAGGTAGGAAAAAAACGTTGGGAGTGCCCTGGGTGTAAAAAAAAATAACGGTGTAGAGGCCCGGAAATAAGGTAAGGAAAAACGTGTGGAGCCCCTTTATTGTGCTTCTGTGCTAAAAATTTCAAGATTTGTTATTCCTCACCCACTTTTCCCCCACTTGAAAACATTCCTTTCCTTTTTGCATTTTTAACCTCTTTTTCATTCCCCTTTGGGTTTAACTTATTGTTCGATATGGTAGGGCAGCCGATTTAAATGAGAAACATATACGGGTATTTTAAAGAAATCTAGCGCCTTTAAAAATTATTTTCGGTCCCCCTTGTCTTTTTTTTTCATTTTGATTTTCAATAATTGAATGGTTCGGTATATTTACAAAAAAAATAAAAAAAAAAAAAAAAAACCAAACTTTCAATACTTCTATAAACCTGTGTTCAATTGAAAATTTTTTGAAAAAGAAAATGAATTTATTTTTTACCTTTTGGTAACAATTTTTGAATTATCATTTAAATAGGGTTTTTTCATGAAAATTTTTTTTTTCAAAAAGGCATTTAAAAACACGCGATTTGTTTTGTGTGGGGTGTGTTTTTGGGGTGTGTTGCGAGAATTTACCTATTTTGTAAATTTTTTTCTCCCCAACCCCGGAAAATTTTTTAGATAAAAAAGAACAACAGCACAGAAGAAGAAGATGATATGATGTGTAAAAAGGATTAATATAAGAATAAAAGTCCCCGCTTACCGGAAATTTGTGTCAGGCCGATCCTTTGCATGTCCCTACAAAATGGCATGTGGGTGAAGGCGCCCTAAGAAACGACCCCCGCCTTTAAAACCGTGGGAAACAGCCACTTGCCACAGAGATCCCTAAATAAATTACTTTAAATTTTAAAACTTCACACACACCACAACAAGTAAAAAATTTAAGGCATTTGTGTGGTTCGAAACATTTTCCCGTAATTTCAAAGCATCTTAGTCCCCCCCACATTTTTTGATTTTGAATGATTCTAAAATTTTAAAAAAAAATCATTTTTGCGGTTTTTTTACCCCCAAAAAAAAAAAATTTTTTACAACCCGGGTCTAAAAGTGTTATTTTTTTTCCCTTTTTCTCTTTGAAAAAAAAAAAAAATGTTTTTAATACGAAAAAACGTGCTCCCTTAATCTTTTAAACGTTATAGTGACAGTTTGATCAGTTAAGTAAAACCCCTTGACCTTTTTTGTACCACTGGGTAAATTACTGTAAACCCTTTTTTAAACATAATTAGCATTGGAAAACCGACTCTGATGAATGAGGGGCAGTGCTTTAATAAATTTGAACGTTTGATGGTTTGGAAGGTGGGTGGGACGAGAAAATAGATGTTAATTAAGTATAAACAAACTAGTCACAAGTCAGCCCTGGCCCCCCCATTTATACGCTAGATCATTGTGATTGTTTTTTGTCGCTGTGAAATTTGGCAAGGTTTTCAGGGTGTTCCGGTTACTGTTTTTTTGTAAAGCTTTCTGCGTTGTCTTCTATTTACGTTTTCATTCTGCGAAAGAGGATCCGTCGACCTAGATTACCGCACTCCTCTCGTAGGTGGGTTTTATGTTAGGTCAGTTCTGCTTGTGTTTTTAGATAATCTGCGTTTGTGACTTAGAAGATTTTACTGTTTCCTAATTCTGACATATAAATTTCAGTTCGCCTTTAGGCTTTTAGGCATAGACTGTGGATCAGTAATCTGCATGGTAGGTAACTAAGTTTAAACTTCACCGCAGACTGGTGATCCATAGTTGCTCTGTTCATGGAGCTGTGTGGTCTCAAGGCATAAGTGTCCGCCTCGAGTGCTATAAAGTTCAGTTCATCCTGGTAAGGGGCTGGAATGTTTCTCGTGGACTTGGACTTCTTAGTAATTCCCCCCCCTCCCTGTTCTCCATGGTAGTGAGATCAACGTCCGTGTGGTATTGCTGTGCTCGTAAAAAAAGTATGGCAGTTGCAAAAATAAAAGAGTAGGCCTAACGCGCTGCCCAGGCACCATTGTAATTTAAAAATCTACCCAAAGTATTTCAGCATCCTTACCCGGTGCTACAGAGCCTCTTCGGGACTCACGACTTGAGTTGAGAATGAAACGGACCACTTATTGGGTTACACCCGTGTGCCAAGATGCGTTTTTCGTTGTTCAAAACCTCAAAGTTGTCCTGTTTTTTTGTGCCAGGGAAAACAACGAACGAGACTACAGAATCCAGAAAATGACAAAAAACATGCACATGTATTAACCTGAAAAAAGGCAGATATACAAGTGCAAACTATGATCAATTTACACATTAGTTTCATAAACTGTAGCGGACTCTGAAAGGCATGCTGAAAAATGACGAGAATTGAATATATGTCGAATAGAGTGAACACAGCTTCATTTGTAAGGTCACGGTTAGAGAGCAGATATTTTGGATCTTTTTTCTCCAGACATGCCCGGTGTGGTGGAAATGATACAGTGCAGGCAGACTGGCTGGATCTGCACTGCTGGGTGGTGAATTGATACATGGCAAGACAGATGTGTTCAGAGACCTTTTGGAACAAGTAAAGAGGTCAGAAAAGAGACTATATAATTATGTACTGGAGAGAATGGTGCACCTGGGTGTGACCAGAGGGTCTGGCTGGCTCCCTACAGTCAGAGGAAAGTCAAGAAGGATATATAACCAGACTACAACCAGCACAATTAGTGTTGGTACTATGCGTTGGCTGCTGAAGAGGGCGACGGAGGGTGTATGGGAATGTCCAGATTGCTGTGATATCAGTTCTTGACTCAATTCAGCTCAACATACACAGTAGTATGTGACGTATGAGAACGTATAAATGCCAACAAACCATGCTCTCTTTGCTTCAAAGTCGACATAGTCTAAAATGACTACTAGATAAATATCCAGTAGCCAAAAGCATACACATGTATTAACCACGTAAGGTAGCCGTCAGAAGTGCCAATTCTGTGCTCGACTGCGCATTAGTATGTGACAAACTTGTAAACATATAATTGCCTAGTAAACAAATAATGATATTGGTTTACAACAAGGTGTAACAGAATATGCAGCTTATGATTATCTTATGTACATAACACTGACATTTTTTGTATGACATTGACATGCAAAACAAAATAGGCCAGGGAGGTACATACTGATGGCAAACTGGTCTGATTTTAAGCCTAATCACTTAGCGTCAAATTCACTATCTTGTTAGAAAAACTATTATCCGAATCGCAAGTTACAATCAATTTGCTATGGAAACACTGTCGGGAGTGTCCTGTGGATAGCTCAATTCATAACCTCGGTTTGATAATGCATAATATATATACATGCACACCTAAACATTATGTTATACCCACACATATACACACTTAAATAGTACATATATATCTATATATATAGTAAAAAATCAATGTTTGTGTGTTTGTTTCACACCCCTATAGAACTCGGAAAAACAAAAACTGAAGCCGATTTAGCTGAAATTTTCAGGATATGTTTGTTGTGATACGTAAGGATTTTGAACCGTGGTGGTTTGAAATTCAAAACCTGTCACTGTTAGAGATAGGTGACCACAATTAATGCCAAAATATACGCAACTAATATTTATAACTTTAGTGATTTCTATTATAGCCACGTTAGTAATTGCGCATGCGCCGTATTTACCATTCGCCGGCGAGTTACGTGCAGCCAACGCCTTCTCTAATACTAATACATAGAGTAGGTCGTGGTACAGCAAAAAAAGACTATCTCTATGTTTGCCACAATAACCATATTAAACACGATTTCTATTTTCTGTTTTTTTTTTTCAAACAACCTTCGATTAGGGGGGGGGGGGGGGGGGGGGGGGCAATCGAGGACTATCTCGACGTCGGGGGAGACAGTGACTGCGACATTAACTTCATTAACCGTGTTAGACACGTGCGATTTCTATTTCATTAATATACCTGGAGTATCTGTCTACGAGAAAACAATTGCCTGCGGTTTTGAATTGTGTTTTAATCGCGACACAGTGGTAGGGACACATATGTCTAATAGTTGTGTTCTCTTTTCGTTGTTCCGATTAAGTGGCTGCTTGGTCGAATGGTTAGAACACTTGGTTCAAGTGCGGTAGACCTGGGTTCGAATCCGCAGTAGTTAATTTTTTTTTTACCCCGGACTAAAATAATATCCTCATCTGCTCTGTCGTGGTGACAGCACTAGCCATGCTGCCTTAATATTTAAAAAAAAACAAAAACCAGTAAATGGGTAAACCATTTGATAATTAAATTTGACCATTTCGCATACTTATGATTGCATTGTTAAACTTTCCGATTGCATGGTTACGCTGAAATTTCATAGATATTCATTTATTTTCATTTAGATTTAGTTATTTCATCTGTGTTGGAATTTTAAGCTGTGCTGCTTACAATGGCGTTCATTTCCTAATTATGGTGTTTTTTTTCCTGTGTTCATTTGCTTTTCAAGTGTTGTTTTTTTTCCTCCCAACTACTTCAATGTGGGAAGAGTTGTCGGTGAATTTGGGGGGGGAGGGGGGGGGGGCAAACTATTAACTGAGAGAGCTTTAAGTCACAGTAACTGCTTTACCCACTTAAAGTAGCAGCAGCAGTAATAGTTGTGGTTGGGCTGTTACACCATAGTGCTCTCATGTGAAGACCGCCGGTAAGGTTATGGCGTTCTTCTGTCGGCAAGTGAAATTATACATCCTAACCTGACCAGTCTGTGGCGACAGCACTAGCCATGCGGAACCAAATCTTCTGGCTCACGACTCTCTGTCTACTCCGATGGTAACACAGATAGCAGTGACATTATTTTAGTAGTTGTACTGGTACTTGAAGGATGATGTGGTAAATATTTCACTAGCCCTATTCACTACCTTTTACAATTCCTGCTCCTTATTTTAGTCCAGATGGACAGGGATGTCAATGTCAATTACAGCAACAACAAAATATCGCCAGTTAGTGATTTTAAAATCCTTCGAAGAGGAAGAGAGCAGTAGTCGGTGGAAGAGGGGAGGGGAGGGGGGTAATGACTTAAATTTAAGAGAACTTAAAGAGCTTTACACGTGATTTTCAAGTTCTCATTACCTAATTTGTTTATATTTTACTAACGCTACCTCCGCTTTTCTATTTTTTACGACTTACTTTGTTATTTACAAGTACAGTTGTAGCTTTACTTCCGTCTCCTATAAAAATACAAACAGCTTTAGCATGTGATAACCAAATAACCACTTTTGTAACCAGTTTTATTAGCTGTGGTTTAGCTGTTGCTCTGTACATCGCTAGCGTGAAGCGAAGACACATTTCTATGTTCTCTATTTTCCATGTAGTCAAATTACGCCACAGCAACGCGTGGCCGGGTACAGCTAGTATACATATATAATATATGTATTTATTTATTTATGTGTGTGTGTACATACACGTAAATGAAAACATAAATAAACGCATTACTAGCTGAAATTTGGGAATTTTAACGTGAGTCTTGTAATTTGTAACAACACAGAATATTCTGTGATTAAATGAATAATTGATTCGGGAAACAGCTGGGCTAATGTACATATTAAATCTGCTGTCACAATTAATCAGCTCTACTTAACTTTTCATAATGCCTTTATACTTTTTTCATTCCTTCTCACATGTAATACAATTTTTTTTTTATCAATAATACTGGGTGGCTGCGTGGTCTCGAGGCATGGTGTCCGCTTCGAGTGCTAGAGGTTTCGGGTTCAATCCCTTGTCAAGCCTGGGACTTTTTCACGTGAACTTGCACTTCTAGTAATCCCCCCTGGTCTCTGAGTAGTAGGGTCGGACGCCCGTGTGCATTGTAAACAAAATCCATTGGCAGTTGAAAATCAAAAAGAGTAGCTGCCCGAGAAAAATGTGGAGTTGAAATTTTACCTAAAGTATTTCAGGAGCCTCGCCAGCGCTATAGAGCCTGTGCACTGTGCGGAGATTGTTCCAACTAAGAAGAGTTAGAAGAAGAACGGAGCACTGATGGGTGTGCCATGTTGATCAGTTGTTCAAACCTCAAACCCTATCAATAATACTGCTGTATAATTGTTACTATTTTATATTTTCAGTGTTGCAGATCTCGCCTTTGAATCGAGCATAGTTTTGGGACACAAATTGTGAGTACTAAACGATATTTCTTGTCCTTGTTGTTATCTGCAGTTACTATATTACTATCCGTTCGAATCTGCTTTTAATCGATGATCTTTTGTTACCGAGCCGTCGTGGTTTAGATTAGGTCGTTCTGGCAGCCATTTTCAGTTGTTTGAAAATATATATACGTCTCAATGTCGATCCCAACCCAGATCTTTGGACGAGAAACTCCACTTTTGGCCTATACGCTATAGCTTTTCCAGAACCATTTAAGATCATATTATCACAGGAATATCTGTGAAGGGAAAGGGACACAATAAACATGTTAGATGTTCAGTTGCCTACGTGTTAATAAGGGGTGTTTTACATTATTACGAGCTCTTTTAGAGTATTAGCAAGTCACTAATGTAATAATGGTCTCATGTTTGAATCTTCATAGCGATAGATAAAATGACATTGACTCTTAGGTCGACCCAGTCTAAGATGGATAAAGATTATGCCCAAGGAAGTAAACTCAGCTGGTGCAATAATGACCATATACCTCTATCACCATAGTGTGTATCTTCGTCCACAATGTGTGTCTGATAAAATATTTCCAAATGCGCCCCAACTTTGGTGGTTTAGTTGAGCTGAGTCAGGAATTGACATCACAGCACTCAGGGCATTCCTATATGAGCTCCGTCCCCATCTTCAGCAGCCAGCACATAGTACCAACACTAATAGTGCCGGTTGTAGTCTGGTTATATGTCCGTCTTGTCTTTCCTCTAAGTGTAGTGAGCCGGCCAGACTCTTTAGTCAAACCCAGGGGTATCATTTTCTCCAGGACATAATAAAAGAGTTTCTTTTCCGACTTCGTAACTGGTTCCAAAAGAGGCCCTGACTACATCTGCCTTCAATTCACCACCCAGTGATGCAGATCTAGCCAATCGGTCTGACTGTTCATTCCCCAACACGCTGGCATAGTCTGGAGAACAAAATCAAACTCAACAACTCAACTTACAGAGTGATGCAAACGAGGCCCAGCATTCGTTGCCTGTTTGTGGTTACATTATCCAATTTTATGTTCCGTAACTTGCCATACACGTTCAGCTGTCTATAAAGTTAAGAACCCCTTTCACGCATTCAGGCGTATGTGATATATGGGAAGAGAGCCCATATTTTTACAGACCATCAGCACTAGGTGGGTAATGTAATCAGCATTACGGAGTCCGTCTTTACTTTCCTAGGACAGCCATCTGGTACGCTTTTTTTTCTTAAACTAACGCTTTGGGGTACCCATTTTAGGCTTAAAACAACCTGCGACGCCCCATACAATGATAAAAATCCACGCAGCCAGCAGTAGGTTTCGATCGCGGTACCTTGGAATTACGAGTCGGACGCACAACACCTAAGCCACTGACGCCGCGTTCGGCTGTCTATAACATTGATAAAATCTACGCAAAGCGATTTGCTGCCAGATCGCCTGCTGTTAAAAAAACTAGGTAAATAGGAGTTATAAGCCGCATACTTTATCTCTAAACCACAGACACTGCGAATTAGAGACTTTAACTTAACTAACTTATTACCAATGAAGAACTCGCGAGACTACCGGTCTTTTGTCACCTCTACTAGAAATATACTCCTGGGACAGATTTTGATAACTAGAGGGGAAGATTCAACTTACTGTCTTTTGCCTTCGCCCATAGGTGGGTGGTACAGAGGGCATAAAAAACAGCCAAGAGGAAGAAAACTACACATACAAAGCGTGTCGTAAGTGGCAGCTCAAAAAGTTTGGTGCGGGCCTTATTTCCTACATCAAAGAAATATTTCCCTGCAGGATGTAATAAAATATCACAAAGAAAATGCAGTGTGGATGGATGATGGATGGATGTATGGATGGATGGATGGGTGGGTGGATGAATGGATGGATGGATGAAAGAATGGATGGATGGATGGATGGATGGATGGATGGATGGATGGATGGATGGATGGATGGATGGATGGATGGGTGAATTGATGGATGGACGGGCGGCCAGACAGACAGACAGACAGACAGACAGACAGACAGACAGACAGACAGACAGACAGACAGACAGACAGACAGACAGACAGACAGACAGACAGACAGACAGACAGACAGACAGATGTTCAGGCAGGCAGGCAGACAGTTGACAGACAAAAATGCCAATAGTACTTTTTTATTACTGTTATCTCGAAACTAGTGTGTCTTTTTAATATACCTAAATTAGTTTAGTTTCCGATAAAGCATATTATCTATGACCCTGTCTCCCGCATTATTATGTAGAGAATCACATTTTTTTCAAATCTTCCTGGTCAATGATACTCTTAGATTCTTCCTGCAACTTTTCAGTTGAAACTCCTCAATTTTCCTATATAGCGATTATATCTTTCATGCCGTAATTGTCACCAGTTAAAGATGCATGATAATTTATAGTTCAACTAAAAGACGTTTGCGAATGTAGCGCCTTAGGCTCTTTATACTTATTTATCCCCTGCATAGCTATAACGAAAGAGCCCCGTGGTCTAACGGTAGGACGCTCGCCAGCGGATCGGAAGGCCGGGGTTCGGGTTCTGGCAGGGGCCGCACATTTTTTTTTTCCAAAAAATATCACCTCAGCTCTCATGGGAGGAAAAAAGGGGGGAGGAGGACCAAGCCTTGAGTGGGGTACCAGTCCTGGAAGGAAGGGCGTCGGTGTGATGCTGACCACATCACCCACAAAGTGCCGTTGGTCTGTAAATATAGGTCTAGCCCTATATACCCAGTAAGACTAAAGATATGGAAAAGGGTCTTTTTACTTTTATTGCTATACAAAGAACAAGATAAGCAATATGAAATTGTTAACCTGAAAATACGCCGATCTATTACTTATTTTTTTTTTTTCAAGCAAAGTTTTGAGTACTGACGTGATAATGTTTTCTTGCCAGATTATATATTTTTTTTATATTTTATGTTTTATTATGTCGTGTGTTTCTTAAAATCAGACATGTTCTTAGGACGGCATTGCTGCCCGCCCCACATGGATGTATAGCTATAGAACATCTGGGTTTGGCGGTTGTTTTCAGAGAGACTGCATGTTAACTCAGAGTGTTGCACAAAACACGATATTCCGGATCTTTAACAACGCCTCGATTGATCTTCGGGCAGGTGGAAGGGGGCGAAAGCTTTAGTGAACCGTCAGTTTGAGTCCGGAAGTGAACCTATTTCCATCCAAGCGTTAGGCAAACGGCTTAACTACATTGTCCTTTTTTTTGGGGGGGGGGGGATGTCTAGACACTACCCTCCCCCTTTTTTCCTTCCCCAAAGCACCAAAAATTATGAAGTAAAAGACCCATTTCTCGCCAGGTGTACATCAGGTTTTCACTGTTAGACATTTTTTTTTAAAATTGTTTTAATAGTCTGATAGATAAAACGAACCAGCTTTTGTTTTGAAGGATTACGAACTGGACACTCATGCTCATCTAAAATGCTGCCTTGAAAGTCTCTCTCCCTGCATACAGTTATTCTTGTATAGATATACAGACAGACAGACACACACACACAAACACACACACACACACACACAAACACTCACACACAAACACTCACACACAAACAGGTCATCCTCACTTTGATTGCACAGAACATTACCGTACGCGCATTTTACGTTTGGTCAACCGATGAGTAAAAGTAAATTTTGCACACACACACACACAAAAACAATTGCAACGATGTGGATTTGATCCTTAGTCTTTGGGGCCGTTAGGCGAACGTTCCTGTTCAAGGTTATTTACTTTTAATCTGCATGTTTCAAGTTGTTTAAACCTCTCTCGGCTTTTGAATGTAGCTGTCACATTTGGAGCTGCTCATGCTCAACTTGTCATACATTATGCAGCAAATACTGCCCTGTCTTATCCTGGTAAAATATATAGCCCTCTGAAATGTGTCTAATCTCACTATGTTTTAACAGCAAGATGTTTCATGATGGCCACTCAAAGCTTCAAACTGAAAGCTAGATGAAAGACTGGGAGATAAAAACAAGCCTAATTGCTTAACTTTACTGGAAATGGAAGCACGCCACGGAATTAATTACATGGTAAAATGGAACATTATGAAATTGAAGAACTTTGATACCAAAGTGTATAAAATACTTAACAAGCAGGCAAGTTGTAGGTTAGTTATTACCAAGCTATGCACAAAATTGCAACATTAAAGTTAAGTAGGAAATAAATAGATAAGTAGCAACGAACATAGGGAAGTATGGGAGAGAGGAAGAGCGAGAGAGGCAGAGAACGAGAGGGAGTAAATAAAAGTAGCAATAACTGGGATTCCGCTCAAACCAGAATGACTCGAAAATGCGATATTACAACTAATACTAAAAAATCCTCCTGTCATTGTTGAAACATTTAATTGGATGTTAACAAACAAGAGCAAAAACAGAAGCAGTAGCATTAAAGACTGACATTTTACTCCACTAGGACATCACAATGTGCGATAAACACACAGTGACGCAATTAATGATCAATCGTGGAGAGGTCCCAGAAACCCCGTTCAGCCGTTAGGTTACATTAGGGCCCTCTGGCAACAACCAGGGCGGGGCTTCAAAATAACGAAAAAATAAGTCCCACATAGGAACGGTGAATTAATGAATATAGTAGCATTAGAAAACCTTCTAATGGTCTTTAACTAAAGCTTGAAAACTGATGCTGAAACACCAATTTGGAAACAACCCATTTTGGTGGCGACACAAAAGCCTGGAAGGGTAATAAAAATGACCTCCCGTTTAAGTCTGGCAAGTTACCTCCGTTAGACTAGAACTTGTCATTAACCTCAGGTCAAATTGGTGTCTGCAAAGTAATCAACTTTTTATCACGTCTCCTTTCTAGTACTGATCCCCGTGACTAGAGTCTTGAACTTAGGAGCTTTCTTATGATTTTATTTCATCGATAAAGGCCTTGTTGTGTTTGTACCCTAAGGGTATTAGGCATATAAGGCTAGACCTATATTTTATACACTGATCGGCACACTGTGGGTGATGTTGTCAACTCACGCCAGTCGCCTTTACTTCCCACGATTTAACTCGATATCTATTTAAGGCCGGCTCGATCTGGGAGACAAGGTCAGTTTAAAAAAGGTCTATCTTAGTCATGACCTGTAAGCGTGACCATGTGATCCACATGCGATCGTCCAACCCAGCGTTTCTCAACCTGCGTGTCGCGACCCTTTTTTGAGTCGAACGACCCTTTCACAGGGGTCGCATAAGACCATCGGAAAACACAAATTCATTGAAGTTATAAAGGAAAATGATTGGTTGAGGGTCGTAACAACATAAGGGAACTGTATTAAAGGGTGGCGGCAGTGGGAAGGTTGGGACCACTGGTATACCGCTACACCATGGCGTCTCCTTGTCAGAGGCCATCATATACCTGACCTCTAGAGGTGGGTGAGTTGTGGTTAAGATAAAAGCTGACGTACCTAAACAAGGTATATGGTGCTCAAATGTAGATATTTATGTTTCTGCATTTATCCTTACAAAGGCGGTTGATTTTCAGTAAACTCCTTGTCTGTCTCTTCTAGCGGCATGCTTATTATGGGGCAGTAGGTCTATCTTATTTTGCCACTAAAACTGGTACATTCACCCACACGGATGTCTTGATAAAGATGGAACAAAGCTACACAATTTCAAGGGGGGAAAAACAATTGCAGGTACTCTTGCCATTTCAACAGAAACATTATGTTTCAACCAAAAAATTAATCTATAAACTTTTGCCAACTCAACTAAACAGGAAGCTGGCAAAACAAATCACAAGTGATACACTTTTAAGACACAGCAACAGTAATGTAGCGCTTATGAAAGCAGTCTCATAATTTCGAAATACCTGTTGCGAATAAGCTGCGTGCTATTTAAAATATTTCTATGGCCTCAGTGGCTTCCCTCTGTTTATTTGTGCGAATAGCTATTTGGCAGAAGACAGTGTTGTGTTATTTCCAACATAGGTATGAGCTGCAAACCGTTAAAACAAAACAGCAAACTACTCAAAGTAAAATTGCCCATCGAAACCACATACAAACAACAAAGGCTGGGATTTATTAGCCATGTGCTATGAAGGATGTGCACACAATTCTAGTCAGAGTTCAACCAGTATACCTTGCAGTGAAATTTCTCCCAAACATATGCTTTGAAATGAAAACAGACGCAGACAAAAAAGCTACATTACAGCACGTTTCAATATATAAATTCGATGGCATGAATATAAAAGCTAATGGAAGAATATTTAAAATAGAATATCAGTATGATATTCAGCCCACACGTAACATAAAACTAACAGAAAAATTGACACATGGTACTATTATTTTTATTATTATAAATGTTATTATTATTATTATTTTTATTATTATTATTATAATGTAATAAAACAAGGCTTGACTCCTCCATCAAACCAACAAAGTTATTTGGTGTGATTTAAGACCCTCCTCCCGATCCCTCGACTTACGTTGTGTCTGTAGCGCCCCGCTTGGTAAATAATATTGAAGATAATACCGTATATATAATCGACGGGTTAAAAACAAGTCTTATCTGTCTTGAAGTCCCACCCACATCTCCTCCTAGAAAATCTTTGTGATACCTGAGATCGCCCAATATTTTTTTTGTGGGGCGCAGCTGCGGAACATGACCCCTCTGTTAAAATAGGATAACATCTATAGGCGATTCAGCGCCAGAAATATCATCTATAATCGCACTGGCATCTAGTGCCCTTAACAAACTGTCAAACATTTGAAAGTCAAGGACATTCAGCAAACATACAAAACTTAGGATCTTCAACTCTTGTGAAATTCTAGTGCAAACTTATGAATGCAAGAGTTGCAAAGCAACGCTTGCTCTAGATTAAACAAATTAAACAGTTTTGATAGCAAATATCTTAGAAGAAAACTGCATGTCTGCTAGACAGATTTCAGATCTAATACGCAAAAAAAGACAAGAGACCAAGCAAGAAAATGAATACAGTTTTATAAGAAAGCACCACTGGAACTAGATCAGCCATTCTCTCAGACTGGACAAGACAAGACTCCACCATCAAGCGCTCATATGGACAAGAAAACGGGGGACGACCAAGAGAAAACCTGCGTAAAACCATAATCAGGAAAAGCTATTCCGTGAGCCTAATGGGCATCCAAGACCTAAAACAGATGGCACAAACCACCAGACATGGAGAGCTATGACCTGTGCTCTATGCCCCGCCCTAGGCTCAATATAAAAAAATACTGACTAAAACTGTTCAACCAAATTCTTTTAGCTGCTTCCAAAAAATGCATGTAACTGCAACAGCTGCCAATCATTCTTTTCACTCTGACGCTGCTGTTTGATCTCTTCCCCCAGGGAGCTTCAGGTGCCCCTCGATTCTGTTATTCATTTCCCCTTCCATGTTTTGCTCTGTCGCTCGTTCCTCTGTTTTCAAGAGCGGAGTGTGGAGGTCTGCTACGCACCTGATTTGGCTTACGTTTCACTCTCTTAATGTCCATAAATATTTGTGTTTGGCATCGGCAGTTTGTTGCACCGAATAGAATTCATACGCTGTCCCAGACTGGTCCATACGTGCAAGCTCCTGTCTGTTTATATTCAGCTTTCATCGCACAGCCTCTGTAATAGCGTAAGGGGCTTAATGATCGCCTACCGTCTCCCCAATGTGGGTTCTGATGTACTATATTTCGTCTCGATATGTGTATGTATGTTTGTGTGTGTGTGTGTGTGTGTTTGTGTTTGTATGTTAAAATAAAGGGGCGGGGAGGGATATTAGAAGTATGTCGTGAACAGCGACTAATTAGGGATATGTCTAAATCGCATGTGTTGGCCCCAAAGATGTGGATATCACCACAACATGTCAACCACCCTTATAAAGGCGAACGTAGAGAAGAAAGAAGAAGAAGAAGAAAGAAGAAGAAGAAGAAGAAGAAGAAGAAGAAGAAGAAGAAAGAAGAAGAAGAAGAAAGAAGAAGAAGAAGAAGAAGAAGAAGAAGAAGAAGAAGAAGAAGAAGAAGAAAGAAGAGGAGAAGAAAAGAAGAAGTAAGAAGAAGAAGAAGAGAGAAGAAGAAGAAGAAGAAGAAGAAGAAGAAGCAAAGGAAGAAAGAAGAAAGAAGAAGAAGAAGAAGAAGAAGAAGAAGAAGAAGAAGAAGAAGAAGAAGAAGAAGAAGAAGGAAAAGAAGAAGGAGGAGGAATAAAAAGGAAGAAGAAGAAGAAGAAGAAGAAGAAGAAGAGAAGAAGAAGAAGAAGAAGAAGAAAAAGAAGAAGAAGAAGAAGAAGAAAAAGAAGAAGAAGAAGAAGAAGAAGAAGACAAATAAAGAAGGAGAAGACAGAAGAAGAAAGAAGAAAGAAGAATGAAGCAAGAAGAAGAAGAAGAAGAAGAAGAAGAAGAAGAGAAGAAGAAGAAGAAGAAAGAAGAAGAAGAAGAAAAAGAAGAAGAAGAAGAAGAAGAAGAAGAAGAAGAAGAAGAAGAGAAGAAGAAGAAAGAAGAAGAAGAAGAAAGAAGAAGAAGAAGAGAAGAAAAAGGGAAGAAGAAGAAGAAGAAGGAGGAGTTAGAAGAAGGAGGCTAGGAGGAGTAGAAGAAGGAGGAGGAGGAGTAGTAGAAGAAGAAGAAGACGAAGAAGAAGAAGAAGAAGAAGAAGAAGAAGAAGAAGTAGAAGAAGAAGAAGAAAAAGAAGAAGAAGAAGAAGAAGAAGAAGAAGAAGAAGAAGAAGAAGAAGAAGAAGAAGAAGAAGAAGAAGAAGAAGAAGAAGAAGAAGCAAAGAAGAAGAAGAAAAGAAGAAGAAAGAAGAAAGAAGAAGAGAAGAAGAAGAAAGAAGAAGAAAGAAGAAAAAGAAAAAGAAAAAGAAGAAGAAGAAGAAGAAGAAGAAGAAGAAGAAGAAGAAGAAGAAGAAGAAGAAGAAGCTTCCATTTAGAAGGCCATGTGTTTAAATCAACATTCAAACTATATCGCAGCATATCTTGCATGCTTTTTCCAAGTATATAAAACCGCAAACCCCCAAATGAGTTTGTTAACAACCTTTTATCGCGTTAAGGGGATGCAATCGAGCAGAGGCTGGATGCTTAACTCTTTCAGTCCCAGTAAAGAGTTTCTTCAGTTCTTTCTGGCTTTATGATTTTTGCTCAAAACAAACACTGCCTAGGTCTAAGATCGTTCAGATAAAACTGAAATGTTAAAATAACAAGTGGGATACAATAAGTTAATATTTCAGCTGAAGACAGATAATAATCTCATGATCGTTCAAAGGGGCCCTAATAGACAAACTGTAAGTTGCTTTGTAAAGTAAATAAAGTAAAGGACCTTTTTAGACTCCTCAACATGCTATGTGAATCAGTCAGAGTTACGACATGGGTATACAGGTGATTCTCAAGCTAGCAAAAGGCATGAGTGACAGATTAGTTCCATGTAGAGGTGAAATTATCGTTTCAGAGATTTCGGCAAGCTAGCGTCCTTTGAATATTGTCTCCAGGGCATACCAGTGTGTTGAAAAATGAGAAGGCAGATAGACTGGCTGGTTCTGCACTACTTGGTGGTGAATTGATGTATGACAATCTGGATATTGTGAGAACCCATTGAAAACGAGCGAACAGAGCGGAGGCACAAATAGATAATTGCGGTCTGAGGAGAATGGCGCTGCGAGGAGTTGCCGGTGGATCTGTCGACGCTTAACGCTTAGGGGGAAAGCGAGACGGATATATAATCAGACAGTTACTGCTGCTATCGAAATTGGAACTTTTCACTTGCTGCTGAAAATCGGAACTGGGCTCTTATTAGAGTGTCTAGAGTGCTGTGATATCTATTCCTAATTCCTGTGTCAAGGACCTTTAGGAACAAGCAAGGAACAATCAGTAACCAGTACCATCAGTACTGGAACTCTGCGCTGGCTGCTGAAGATAAGGAAGGAGCAAGCATGGGAATGCCGTGAGTGATGTCAACTCAAATCTTAAAGATTACACTTTAATTTAACATCTCAAAACGGCCGCTGCCTGCAAGATAATGTAACCAATATTATACCCATAAATCTATTTATATCTCACGTCTGTATTACACTGACATATCCTGTAATATTTTACGATGTTGTTAGCTCACGCAGAAATTTTCTACCTTCTGGCTATCGTAGATCTGATCCTCCTGTCATAAACCTATAACTCAAGAGTGCAGATTGAATCCGAGTACTGCTAACGATGAGGATTTCAATACAGCGTTAAACGAGATGACATTATTTTGTTTTGTGTTTTCACTAGCTATGTATCAACCAATTGCTATAAAATGGCTAGACTGAATTATGTTACATTTAACAGTTGAATGAACAGACAAATAACAATAATGGGCTTTTCTTCTGTTCTTTCTCCCGCGTGTGCTCGGTTGATTCATACAGCTTGGCTTCCAACGGAATATAACACGCCTGTGACTTCTCTTCTGTATTAAGAAAGTTTATCTGAAGAACACATCGTGCCCCTTTTACTTCTCTTCTTACTATTCCTTTTTCGGCGTCCTCCTTCTCATCCTCTCTTCTTTCCGCCGTTCTCACTTCTTCTTCTTCTTCTTCTTCTTCTTCTTCTTCTTCTTCTTCTGCTTCTGCTTCTGCTTCTGCTTCTTCTTCTTCTTCTTCTTCTTCTTCTTCTTTTCTTCTTCTGCTTCTTCTTATTCTTCTTCTTATTCTTCTTCTGCTTCTTCTTCTTCTTCTTCTTCTTGCTTCTTCTCTTCTTCTTCTTCTTCTTCTTCTTTCTTCCTCTCTTCTTCTTCTTCTTCTCTTCTTCTCCTCTTCTTTTCTTCTACCACTGCTGCTACTACTACTATTACTACTATTACTACTAATACTACTACTACTACTACTCTTGCTCCACCTCCTCCTTCATTTCTCTCACTTCTTCATCTTCTTCCTCATCATCATTATCTTTTTTCCCTCTTTTTCTTCTTCTTCCTCTTCTTCTTTATCTTCTTCTTTTCGTCTCCTTCCTCCTCCCCTTCACCCTCCTCCTCTTCTTCTTCATCATGTTATAAGATTTACTTTCTTCTTACTATTGTTTTTTTAAATTAAATTTTTCGACCCTGCTTAACTGCCGTAGTAAAAATAACCGCACCAACATTCCACCGAGAAAACAGAAATAAGTTCAAATTGTGTGTGTCCTGGGACGGATTTCAATTCAGCTCATAAATGTCACAATATGTTTATTGTAGGGTAACAACGGCCTCCTCGTAAGTTAATGTAAAACACAATTAGGGTACGGCGATCGAAATTACGATTGAGACAGGATGAATTATTGTAAGGAAAGAATTCTAGGAAGTTTTTTTTTTTTTTTTACGTATCCAGAAACCATGAGTTGTAAACCCTTTGGCTCGGTACTATGGTTATCGCAACCCTTCGGCATTGATTCCATTAAAGGTACCGTTAATCTGGAAGAAATGTGGCTTTTCTGCCTACCCCCGGGAGTGAACCCGGACCACAAGGAGTTCGTCACCCGGCCGCCGCGAAAGTCGGGTTTAACTAACTTCGCTAGAGAGCCGGGCTCTAGGAAGTTATAAACAGTATACCTTGTATGTAGTCTTCTTTTTCTCTTTCTTCTGACTGGCCCTAAGTTAGGCGGCTTACATACTGTGATGTCTTTTACAGCTAGCCTGCGATATCGCCTGTACATCTTTTTTTTTCAGCGTACCAATAATTAGTCCACTTTAAGATATCCTTGCCAAGGTACAGGGAGTCTTATCTCTCCCTTAGCCCACCACTTTCCCCAGCCTCAAAGGACGAATGGAATCCACACGGACAGAATGAAGTCCATACGGACAGAATGAAGTCCACACGGACAGAATGAAGTCCACACGGACATAACGAAGTCCACACGGACAGAACGAAGCCCACACGGATAGAATGAAGTCCACACGGACAGAAGGAAGAATTCAGTTATATTTTGAACTGCTTGAAAGGTTTAAGAAGCTAATTCCTTTGCTATCTTGTCAAGGAAAGTAAAGGCAGACGATGTGATAAAATTACTCAATGGTGCTGATTTGTCTATACAAGAAGTATAAGCTAATCGGCTACCAGTGTAAAGGTTTTTTTGGTTTTTGTTTAAAGCAGAGGATCTTTATCAACGCCTTTAGGCTTATTGGGCATATAGGGCTAGACCTATGTTTATAGATCAATCAGCATGTGGTCGGTCATGTGGTCACGCCGGCCGCCTTTACTTCCTAGGACTATTCCCGGTACCCACTCAAGGCGGGGTCCACCTGAAAGCCTAGGTAATCGTTATTTGTGCACTTATTTAAAAGGCTAGATCTAGTTAAATAGGCTTACAAATGATCCCATTGCATAAACGTAGCTGAAACTAATGAATACAGATAATATGTTGGCATATACTAATATACCAGGAGGAAACTTTTATAGGATCAACGATTAAGGCAAGACCGTCAATAAATACAATTTTGTGGTCTGAAACACGGCAAGCTCTTCAATTAGTCAGTTAGCTAGTTAGTTAGCTAGCTAGTTAGTTAGTTAGTTAGTTAGTTAGTTAGTTAGTTAGTTAGTTAGTTAGTTAGTTAGTTAGTTAGTTAGTTAGTTAGTTAGTTAGTTAGTTAGTTAGTTAGTTAGTTAGTTAGTTAGTTAGTTAGTAGTAGTTAGTTAGTTAGTTTAGTTAGTTAGTTAGTTAGTTAGTTAGTTAGTTAGTTAGTTAGTTAGTTAGTTAGTTAGTTAGTTAGTTAGTTAGTTAGTTAGTTAGTTAGTTAGTTAGTTAGTTAGCTAGTTAGTTAGTTAGTTAGTTAGTTAGTTAGTTAGTTAGTTAGTTAGTTAGTTAGTTAGTTAGTTAGTTAGTTAGTTAGTTAGTTAGTTAGTTAGTTAGTTAGTTAGTTAGTTAGTTAGTCAGTTAGCTAGTTAGCTAGCTAGCTAGCTAGTTAGTTAGTTAGTTAGTTAGTAGTTAGTTAGTTAGTTAGTTAGTTAGTTAGTTCGTTAGTTAGTTAGTTAGTTAGTTAGTTAGGTTAGTTAGTTAGTTAGTTAGTTAGTTAGTAGTAGTTAGTTAGTTAGTTAGTTAGATTAGTTAGTTAGTTAGTTAGTTAGTTAGTTAGTTAGTTAGTTAGTTAGTTAGTTAGTTAGTTAGTTAGTAGTTAGTTAGTTAGTTAGTTAGTTAGTTAGTTAGTTAGTTAGTTAGTTAGTTAGTTAGTTAGTTAGTTAGTTAGTTAGTTAGTTAGTTAGTTAGTTAGTTAGTTAGTTAGTTAGTTAGTTTGTTTGTTAATTAGTTAGTTTGTTTGTTAATTAGTTAGTAAGCTGTTAGTTAGTTAGTTAGTTAGTTAGTTAGTTCAGTCAGTCAGTCAGTCAGTCAGTCAGTCAGTCAGTCAGTCAGTCAGTCAGTCAGTCAGTCAGTCAGTCAGTCAGTCAGTCAGTCAGTCAGTCAGTCAGTCAGTTAGTTAGTTAGTTAGTTAGTTAGTTTAGTTAGTTAGTTAGTTAGTAATTTAGTTAGTTAGTTAGTTAGTTAGTTAGTTAGTTAGTTAGTTAGTTAGTTAGTTAGTTAATTAGTTACTCAGCTAGTTAGTTAGTCAGTAAGCTAGTTAGTAAGTTAGATAGCTAGCTAGTTAGTTAGTTAGTTAATTAGTTAATTAGTAGTTACTTAGCTAGCTAAGTAGTTATTTAGTAAGCTAGTAGTTAGTTAGTTCGTTCGTTAGTTAGTTAATTAGTTAGTTAGTTAATTAGCTAGTTAGTTAATTATTTAGGAAGTTACTTAGTGAGTAAGTAAGTAAGTTAGTTAGTTAGCCAGTAAGTTAGCTAGTTAGTTAATTAGTTAGCAAGCTAGTTAGTTAGTTAGTTAGTTAGTTAGTTAGTTAGTTAGTTAGTTAGTTAGTTAGTTAGTTAGTTAGTTAGTTAGTTAGTTAGTTAGTTAGTTAGTTAGTTAGTTAGTTAGTTAGTTAGTTAGTTAGTTAGTTAGTTGGTTAGTTAGTTAGTTAGTTAGTTGGTTAGTTAGTTTGGTTAACATCATTGCACTTCAGACATGTCTACAGGTGTTCATAGTCTCCCCTCACTATAAACCCCAGTGTCCGGTGGCTATAAGTAACAGTTATACATTGATTAACAGGTTCTCTGATGTGCCCGGTGTATGCCTCGTTATTTTCTTTGCCGATCTAAACTCCCAGGTCTATCATTCTGGTGGGCCATGTTGATTAAATGCCCCCAAGTCCCCCACCCTTCCCATTTCTCGAAGGCCAATAATAATATCAGCATGGTCCATAGAAGAAGATGACACCACACTATGATGTTTCTACTAAACTAAAAATACTTAACCAATACATTCAGATATCTGGGAGCAGTCATATCCTCAGTTGAAAAATGTGTGACAGATTAAAAGTAGAATAGATCAAGTGAAGGCAGCATTTCAGAAAACGAAAAATTGTTATGCAATAAGTCGCTCTTATTTTTTGCAAGAAATAGATTGCTAAACATAGAATCTATTCTACATATGGCAGCAAATCTTGGAACGTTATTGAACAAATTAAGAAGAATTTAGAAGCAAAAGAGATGTGGTTTTTGAAACGAATGTTGAGAAAACCTTTGACGTCTAGAGTAACTAACTATGGGAGTAACTAACTATGGGAGTAACTAACTATGGGAGTAACTAACTATGGGAGTAACTAACTATGGGGGTAACTAACTATGGGGCTAACTAACTATGGGAGTAACTAACTATGGGAGTAACTAACTATGGGAGTAACTAACTATGGGAGTAACTAACTATGGGAGTAACTAACTATGGGAGTAACTAACTATGGGAGTAACTAACTATGGGGAGTAACTAACTATGGGAGTAACTAACTATGGGAGTAACTAACTATGGGGGTAACTAACTATGGGAGTAACTAACTATGGGGGTAACTAACTATTGGAGTAACTAACTATGGGGAGTAAACTAACTATGGAGTAACTAACTATGGGAGTAACTAACTATGGGAGTAACTAACTATGGGAGTAACTAACTATGGGAGTAACTAACTATGGGAGTAACTAACTATGGGAGTAACTAACTATGGGAGTAACTAACTATGGGAGTAACTAACTATGGGAGTAACTAACTATGGGAGTAACTAACTATGGGAGTAACTAACAACGATCGTTAGCCAGAAGCTAAAGAAAGTAGATCTCTATATACAACAATAGGACGGAGACAAACACTTTTTTTTTTTGGGTCACGGTATAGGAAGAGAGGTATTAGAAAACATCGTGACAACTGAAAAGATCAGTGGAAAGAGGGGTAGAGGCAGACCAAGAGAGAGATAATGCTGGATGGATTGAAACGATGGCATTGAGGGATATCATCAACAGAGCTGTTTTAGGCAACCAGAGATCGTGATCTGTGGAGATGCATGAGCGCCTACGCCAGTTGGCAGGGCACGAGTTGATGATGATGATCCATAGGCTGACCGTCGGTAGTGATAGCGGATTCAGCCAGCCTATGAGCTTTTTCGTTTCCCCCGTACGAAAAAAAGGTGACTACACGCAGTGGACATCTATATTAATTCAAGCCATTGCCTTTGTACCAACCTACTTAAACCCTTCGCATCAATCTCATTGAATCACTGAGTACACATGCACGAGTGTAGTTTTGTGTTTAGAGCCAAATGACTGCTTGCGTTACTGTCGTCACCTCCGGCGTCATGCTTTGGTAAATTTTTTGCTGGTCTCCCCTTTTACACACCGCTACACACTAGCTGGCTTCTGACTGGACGACCAACTGACCACCTCGCCTCTAAGAGGTCGGCCACGAGCGATCCGACTTTCACTCAAGGTCACGGGGATATTCCGCGCTCGCACTGATACCTCGTGTTGTATATGTTAATATGCCAGAGCTTTTAATACTTCTAAAACATTTAGATACTGGGTGTAACACACAACCCCCCCCCCCCTTTTTTTTTTCTCCATAGATTATGACAAACCCTAGTTCACAGGCCGTCTTTTTCTAGGAAATAAAAACGCAAGTACCATACAGTAACAGAATGCGACACCCATAACCTCAACCACGGTAGACTAGTCCAGCCAACTTATCAATGGAGTTGACCTACAACCGGTGGTGTGTAAATGGGGAACCATCGTAAAAATAACCGCTTTTTTTAACTGTTCTGCCCGCTAAGCGTGCTGTGAACGCCAATAAGCTTCTTTGTTGGCAAGCTCCCCAGTCAATGAACGAAGTACAAAAGTTAATAACTGAACACATTATAGAAATAGATATAAAGTATTCATAACTACGATTGTCATCTCAGATTCTGGAATGAAAGTCTTCAACTGTAGTTAATGGATAACCATTAGGACATGTCATTATTCATTCTTTCTTATGGCAATTAATAATAGATGGTGGCAGATGTGAGGTAGTAATGTGGAAAACAATATGAAGTGGTCAATGTAACATTGAACAATATAAGAGTTTCTCTGATCTAAATTGTTTAGGTCAATGTGACATGCAGTAACACTACACAGTTTCTTTTATCTAAATTTATTAGCCTAATATGACATTCAGTAACAAGAGACAGTTTCTTTTATCTAGATTTGTTAGGTCAATGTAACATTCAGAAACACAAATAGTTTCTTATATCTAAATTCTTTAGGTCAAAGTAACATTATTTTTCTTTGTCTTCGCATTCATCGGCTGTAAACTCAAGCGGAAATGTCTGGTTATTCGTCCACCTCTAGATTTTAGTCTGATTCCAGTACTTACGTTCTGCGTGCACATCGTTTTACAAATCTGACTTATGTGTACACAGACTGTTGGTTCTTTGGCTTTCAGACAGATGCATTCCGACTTCGAAGGAAATCCCCAATTAGTCGACTCTTACGACATGCTTGTTAGAGAAGCAGTGGAACTACCCCCCCCCCCCCCCCACACCCATAGGGCCCATAACTCGCATTTGGAAAAGTAACATTCGATAATATGAGACGTCAGTGTAACTTTCATTATTAAGAAAGAGTTTCTTGTATCTAAATTGGTCGTGCCAATCTATCATGCAATAGAAAGAGATAGGTTCTGACATTTAACAGTAAAATATGTCAGATTAACATACAGAATAATGATAGTTTCTCTAACATGTGAAACAGTTTAGTTAGGTAAAAATAAGTTTTAAAAATTGGAAGGAGTTTCTCACCTCTCAGTATTAGGTTACGACAAAAGCAACATTTAACAATAAGCGCCCCTAAAAAACAGCTCGATGATCTAGACTTCGCTGAAGATATTTCTCTTCTGTCCCATTCACGGGATCAAAACAGCTAGGTCTGAAAATCCATAAAAGAAAGACAAATAAAATGAGAATAAATCAAGCAAATAGTAATGTGGTTTCTCTTAATGGTACCCCACTCCAAGACGTGGAGTCGTACATCAATTTGGGCAGTAATGTAGATAAAGATAGGGGAACTGATAGAGATATCAAAATAACTATGCAAACGGCAAGCTTTCATAGCACGTTGGAATTGGTGGAGGTCTTCTTCTTCACTTCCTCTTTTACCGCTGTGGGTGTCGAGGGAGATTTCAGGTTCTGTCTCTAGCTCTTCTGGCCGCCTCGACCATAGGCACATCGTGCTGTTGTAGAGTTTCTCTGATGTTATCCTTCCATTTTGTTCTTGGTCTACCTCGTGCTCTACGTCCTTCTTCTCTTTCCATGAATGCTTTGTATGGTATGGTGTCACAAGGCATTCTCTCTAAGTGGGCAAACCATTTCACCTGCTGTCTTCATATGTAATTTAGAATTGCTTTTGTGCCGACTTTTTCTCTTATGATCTCATTCCTGATCTTATCTCTTATGGTCACTCCTACGGCCCTTCTCAGACATCTCATCTCCATGGTTACTAATTTTCTTTTATGGTTTGTTGTGAGTGACCATGTCTGGCACTGGTAGCAGAGTTGGAATAAATATGCTTTGAATAAGATGTCTCTTTGTGCTGATGGGGTTGTCTTATGCTGTAGGGGGAGGGGAGCTAGCTGTCCCAATACTTGGTTTGCTTTACTGCATCTAATGTTAATTTCTTTATCCAATTTCCCATCTTCGGTAAATGTAGTTCCTAGATATTTAAACTCAGATGCCTGTTTAATGCCTTTGTACTCTATTGCTATGTTTAGATCTTTCTTCTTTTTTTCCTATTGACATTACTTCTGTCTTTTCAGTGTTGATTCTCATATTATTTGTTTTACATTCTTTATTCATGGATGTTAGATGTTGTTGCAATTTCATGGCTGTATCTGCTTTCAAGGCCTGGTCATCTGCAAAGAGTAATTCGTTGATCTTACTAACATTTTCATTCATGGGCTTGGCATTCTTGCATATACTGTCTATGTAGGTGATAAACAGCAGTGGTGATCAGACACGCCCCTGTCTTACTCCAGATGTTACTGTGAATGGATGAGAAGTTCCATGATTTATTCTAACTACACTTCAACAATCCCTGTATAAACTTTCGCACACTTCGATGAGGTGTTCGCTTCCTCCATATCTTGCCATTACTTTCCATAATAATTGTCTGTCGACTCTGTCAAATGCCTTCTCCTGGTCTACGAATGCCACAAATAAGTTCTTATTGTATTCAATGTTCTTTTCTAATAACTAATCAAGTGTAAAGATTGCATCTGTGCAGCTTCTATTTCTCCTAAATCCCATCTGTTCTTCTGCCAGCTGTGGTTCTATCACTGGTCTCAGTCTTGTTTCTATTATCTTGGCATACATTTTTGCTAACATGGCTTAAAAGAGAGATGCCTCGTTTGCTTCCTTTTTTCTTCCACAATGGTATAACTATTGCATGTTGCCAATCAATAGGGGCAGATTGTTGTACCCATGCTGCATTAAATATTCTGTGAAGCCATCTGATGCTGATTTCACTTGCTGTTTGAATTATTTCTGTTGGTAATCTATCAGCGGAGGTCAAAGAAAATTAAAAAATACTAAACTGAACATTTTTAGTTCTAATGTCAAATTGGTACTTTTGTGTGGGCCGGAATCATGGAGAACAACTGAGGCAACTACTAATAAATTGCAGACATTCATTAACTGGTGCCTGTGCAGAATAGAGGGAATCAAATGGTATGATAGAATTAATAATGTAGAACTTTGAAAAAGAACTAAGCAAGTTTCATGAGTTGGGAAAAGACGCTGGCGTTGGATATGAAACACGTTGAGAAAAATCGGAGAACTATATATTTAGAATGTCTTTACACTGGAACCCACAGGGTCATACAAATAAAGAAAGGGGAGGAAACGCACGGAAAAGGGAGCTAGAGAGTAAAGTTAAAAAGATGGAGATGACATGGGGAGAGCTGCATGCGTTAGCGAAGGATAGAACCACTTGGCTTGAGTACGTTGAGGGCCTATGCTCCATAGGTGGTTATAAAGCCAAAGAAGAAGAAGACAATTTCTCAAATTTAAAAGATTAGGTTATGTCAGTGAGGCCGGAAAAAGGAGTGGGGAGGGGGGGGGGCGTCTGGCACTTTGCACCCCTCTCACCTTTATAACAATTTTTTAGAGAGAGAAAGAGAGAGAGAGAGATAGAGAGAGAGAGAGAGAGAGAGAGAGAGAGAGAGAGAGAGAGAGAGAGAGAGAGAGACGAGACGAGACCATATCTTAACACACGTTTCAATATTTAGGGGGGAAAATGTTATATAAAAACGATACTTATTTACATATTATGTTGCACACGACTACTATAGTTTCAAAATACATTTCGACGCTTGTCCTCCAGAGCTGTAGTAATTTAACTACTACAGCCAAACTGCCAATTACTGCCTGTCTTATACAATTTTTGCGGTGTAGGCAGGGGGATCTTTGAGCCTGAGGCTTTATGACCGCATGTTTAGTGCTGACTCACGACTGTGCAGGTAAGGATTTCATTTTGCCCCCGACAAAAAAAAAAAAAAATGCTTAGCCTTACTCAGGATTCGAACCTGGGTCTCCCAGTTTCTTTAAAAGTGGTTGGTAATTTATTATTTTCCTATGTATGTGAAAAGACGTTATATATTTATATATAACGTCACTGAAGCATCGCGACAAATGATGATAGCCATTTCATAGATGACGTGCCAGTATCACACCAGGCACCTTTACCTTGTGGGACATTTCCTGGCAGCCAGTTTAGGTTGTGTCGACCTAAGAGACGTAAATCAATTTTTGTTTTAATTGTTTGGCTGCTGTTTCCAACCCATGACCATATCGTATCGACAGGCCACGTGCGTTGACTGTGTTTTACTGGCTGTCATACACACACACACACACACACACATATATATATATAGCACACACACAGCATATATATGTATACACACACACACACCACACATATATATATATAGAGAATATATTATAGATAGATATATATAGATATATAGATAGATATATTAGTATGATAGTATATATCTTATATTATATATATTATATATACTATATATTAATATATAGATATAGCGATATATATGTTAGAAAATATATCTATATAATACACACACACAGTGATATACATATATGTGTGTATGTATGTATATATATATATAGTATATATATTATATATATCTATAATATCGATATTATATAGTATAAATATAATTTTTTATTTTTTTTTTTTTTTTGTTTTTTTTTTAAAACTTGCACGTATACAGTTTTATTTACTAACAAATGATATTCGCGCAGGTTTGTTGATTTACACAAAACAGTGACTGGTTAATTTTGATGATAAGTTGGTAAGCTTCAGCGAGAAAAACAGCTTCGGGGTTTAGAGTGGTATGATTAATGATGAAAAAAGGTTTAACATACGGGGTTAACTCAACTGATAAGCCGCTGACAGACGTGAGGACTGTCACTCTTGTCCAACTCTTCTTCCTTGCCTGTTGTCTGCCTGGTTTCCAATCAAAAAAACACCAAATCTACAACACACAATTCAAAATCAACAAACAAAAACAACAAATCTATCAAAAATCCATCAAATCAGCAAAATTCAGAACTACAAAAATCAAATCAATCAAAAAAACCAAAAAATCAAACACACAAAACACAAAACACACAAGTTCACACCACAACAATCGACACAAAACACACCATCAACACAAACCCAATCACATCAAAACTAAAAAAACATCACAAAATCAAACAACGCCACTTCAGAAACAAGATCAAAACACCATCAACATCAAAACACAATCAAAACACACAACAACATAACAACAACATCAAAACGTGAATCATAACATCAAACACAAAAATCAATCAACACAAAGAAAACAACCATCATCACAATCACACTCACAAAAAAACAGAAACACCATCAATCAAGCTTATTCTCCGACTTCATCCCACCTCGGTCTCCACCTCCGTTCTCCACCTCGTCCCCAGCTGGCCGAGTCTAACACAATGTAGTCTCTTTCATGGACTGATCGTCACTATGGGCGCGTAAATCATGGAAACAAAACACATACGTGTAGTATCTTGGACATTACAACTAAGAATACAGCGTATTAATTAATACAACATATATATGAAAATATATCCCATCACTCATCCTCATATTCCACAATCCTCTCCAGTCTAGTCTGAAGGTCTCTTTTGTTCTTACATGGGCGTCCACATATCCCTGCCTTCCCTTCCTTCATGCTATGTCATGGATACGTTGAACTTTCTAAGTCTGTGTGCCGTCATCACTCAGACTTCCACAAACAATCTGGCTGAACATAGATTTGACATACACATGTTGTGCGCAGGTTATGTGCTGTAAAAACGCAAAAAATTTATATGTGCACGCTGTCCTGAATATTATCTTTCAGTGACAGTGAATTCTATAAACACCCATCATTCTTCCCCTGAGGTTATAAATCCCCTGTTCAGAGGTGAACACATTAAGTGAGCACATGGTGGGGCACACAAAACGTAGGCAACATCCCTGCATATATTGGGCATCATTTCCCACAGTCCAAAACTCATATTTTGGCTGATCGTGAAAAACAATATAATTACATTTCATTATAGCAAACGTCATTGTTTCACATCTTATTTTATACACATGAAAAACATACAATGAAAAACATGTGACACACACATACAAGAAATAGGAATAGTTTAGCAGTTCCCTAACTGAGATACTGAACATTCACAAAGAACTATTTAAGCAGAATGTGCAGACAAATTAGGAAAAGGTAGTATAGATAGACTAAAAGCTTAACTCCCCAACCCTAAGTATACAAGATTAAAATTAATATTTTCCTCTTACCTGGGAACTTTCCATTAATCGCCAAAACAGAATGCGACGTAAAATTTACCTTTTAGGTCGTCTGTGTTGTTTGCCCGCAGGCTGGTGCGATTAATGACGGAAATTCCACAGGCTTGAAGTATAAGTATCAATCTATTGTCCAAATTAAACTCCTCCCTTTCCTTATTTTTTACCCAACCTCAAGATTGATGGCTTAAGCACAGCCCCTGAGGTAACTATCAGATCACTTGGCTAACCAGTGACCTGTCACCTCACAGTGAACGGCCTACAGTACGACCTTGACCAAGATAAAACATTCCTAATTGCCAAACGCCTGTTCTCTCCCAGAATTACACTGACGTGTTAAACTTTAAACTTCTCGGCTCCACCATGTCTAGCGTCTACTCAATTCCCCGGTTCAAGAAGGCCCCGCTCAGTCTCTCTACCGTCTGGTCAGGAGATAACATTCTGACACTGGCGTGAGAATAGAATTCTAGCTAGAGTGTAAGGTTTTAGGTAATATTACTCAAGGTTGGGTTGCTTTGTCTGGACTAAGGACTAAAAAATATTTTAAATCAATACGGTTTAAATTAATATTAGGGTAAAGGGCAGAGTAAATATAATCCTCTCTCTTTAGAACCAGAAGAACTTATTACAAGTACTAACTTCTGGAATCACTGAGATCGTCTCGTGACAGGCCCTCCGTTAAGTTGGTCGCAGCCACTAAGACCAATTTTACGATACTCAGTGATTCCCAAGAATGTTAGTACAACCTGTCATCTCCAGTATTGTTCCAGTATTCCTTGTGGAATCGTGATGTCCTGCATCGATATACAGTCACCAATTGTCCCTCATTCCAGGCTAAGTCCTTAGTCCTAGAATCATGCGGGTATTCTGAGCAGCCGCTCAGGAATATCCATTTATCTGGAGGTTTCTTCTCCCGCAGGATAAGAAATGCTCTCCGCTTCAACAATGGGATTCCTCGACATCGTTGATTGACAGTCCCTGTCCATTTCCTCACTTCGCCACGCCCTATTAGCATAGGGAGGGCCTGAAGTGCTCTCCGAAAAGGATGAGTTGTAGTCAGGTAGGATTTTCTCTTCCTACATCTACAGATCCTGAAAAAATCTGTCACTAATCTCCTCTCAAATTGAGGGATATAGTCACTCATCATGACAGCATGCCGTGAGTGCAACTGACCACTGCCGATTTCTTGAAGGAGTGTCCACTTGGTTCCTCCTAGGTGCATCCTATCTGTTTTACAAATTGTCCGGGTGGAATTCTCTTTCATTAAGATCAGTCCAGAATCAGAGCACGAAATCAAGTCATATATATATATATATATATATATATATATATATAGTCGCTGCGGTGTTTGTGGCTAGACCCCGTGTACGGATCGGAAGGTCGTGGGTTCGCGCTCTGACGAAGCCAGACGGTTTTTTTTTTTAATGACCTTGACTTCTAGGTCGACCGAGCCTTGAGTGGGTACCAGGGACGTAAAGGCAACCGGCGTGATGCCAACCACATCACCCACCAAGTGCTGGTTGCTCTTTTAAAATATAGGTCTAGGCCTATATTCCCAATACGCCTATAGGCGTGGAAAAGGGTCCTTTACTTTACTTTACATATATATATATATATATATATATATAAATGAAACTGACCTTCTACCCCACCAGGACATCACACTGAGCGATTAACACCGGCGATACACAGTGCCACCATTCGGATGACGATCACCCGTAGAGAGATCACAGAAGCCCATTTCGACCATTAGGTTATATTAGGGCCCCGACAACAACCAGGGTGGGGCTTCAAAATAGCGGAAAAATTCGTCCCACATAGGGACAGAGATTACATCATAGAAAATATATATGCAAATCTGCAATTCGATTCGATTTGTAGTAAACCAAAATGTTAAAGTTTGACGCGTGTTTACATGAGTTTGTATGTTTGTAGCACCGTGTGTGTCTGTCAGCCTGCGAGTATTTTGCAGCACTATGAGAATTGGCAGTTTCTTTACTGTAATGGTTAAGGATGGGTTGATTCCTCATCCCCTCCAGCATCCACACACGGAATGAAATACTGATTGGATGCCTTTGAAAACACACAGCGACCGACCGATATCCGTCGAAGCGTTGGATTGATTTCCATAGATATTGCTCCGCCATAAAAGGATCAAGCTTTCGAACGTGTATTGAGGTCAGCTGTCGTACCGCCATTGCTGATCACATCAAAAGGTGGTTGGCTATAGGCAAATGAATAACTAACAATCATGTTCTGTTCTGTATTTAACGCGAACATGAAAACTCTGCGCTCGCTCTTCTCCTTTGTTTCCATGTTGTTTTCCGTCGACTCCTTTTATATTAGTATGCGGTCAATGTATTTGTCAGTTGAATTGTAAACACAAACAGATAATGGCATCGCCTCAAAGACGTTATTGGGGTGCTCAGCTCTATTAATTTTTTCAATAGTCGTGTGCATCAGTAGACTTATTGCTTGTTTAAGTGCTCAGTAATAATATAATAATGTGCTGAGTGAAAAGTTAATATAATAATATATTTGAAATAATATGAAAGATATGAAAACAAAAAAAAACTTGAAAGACAACGTCAATAAATGGTTGGGAAGGGGGGGTGGGGGCACACCTAGCTCCTTGCACTTTTCCTGAGTGGGGGTGGGGCGTAGGGGGCGGGGAGAGGGGGTTCAAAATGCCTAAACCACCAGTTTCCTGTACCTCTGCAAAAAAGGAATGATGCAAGTTCCAGGCTTCGTCAGTTGTGTTAACAGTACATTGTTAATTAAAACTAAATAGTTTGAGAACGTAAAGAAATCTGGTGTGGGCGGAAGTGCATAAACTGATTAGCCAACAATGGCGCACGTTAAGTGCTTGTGACAGCCAATCGACACAATTAATCACAAGAATAACACAAATGTAAGGCTTATTTTAGATTTGTTTTCTACTCCTCCTCCTCCTCCTCCTCCTCCTCCTCCAGTTACCTTGTCGGAGTGTTGGAGACAATGTCAGGATTGTACTCGTTGTATAGATGAATCTGATTTCATGTTTTGAGGCTGCTGTTGCATTTTGTGTGTGGTCTTCCAAATAAATGGTGCATTATATCAGTAAAAGAAGATGGTCATTTTGTTTTTCAATACCATTGTGCCAACGAAAAACACACTGAATGTTTATCACAGTCCCTTGTGGAAAAATTGACAGACTGCTGTCCCAGCATATGCACTAGTGCTAGTCTTCAATGTTTTATAGACGACTAGTACTTAAAGGATATTTGATTAATAAAGAGACAATGCATTTACAAGCACTCATAAAAAGAAGTAGAAAGATAGAAGGACACACTATATAACATAAAATGTGAAAGCTATTGTTACCGTGCCGGGAATGGAACCTGTCAGCTCCAAACAGCGTATGCACTTCTCAATGGAAACACGCGTACTAAGAACATTGCCAAGTGGGCACCCTCAAGAATAAAGGTGTCCACGTTGGCATGCCTATCGTACAGCCTGAAATCCCCAATTATGGAATACCGACATAATTTATCTCAAACCATTTAAATACCACCATAGGTTACATAAATTTATATTAACCAAGCGTAGGTCGAATAACAAACACAGCAAAATTTACAAACACATCAGACCGTATTGCTTTGCCTAAAATACACACACATTTAAGAAAAAGATTTGATTGGTAGGTCCCATTGTTTTACACGTCATACACATAAATACACAGACGGGGAACCCTTGAAGCCGTAATCATAAAGTAAGTAAAAGTAAAGATTTCTTTTCACGCCTTTAGGCGTATCGGGTATACGGAAAGAGCGACCACATTTTTACAGACCACCGGCACTAGGTGGGTAAAGTGGTCAGCACTCATGCGGCCGTCTTTACTTCCACAGGACAGCCATCCTGGTACATTTTTTAGGTTAGGTCGACCTGCGACCCGATACCAAGATAAATATCCACACAGCCAGCAGTGGATTTCCTCCGCGGTATGTTGGAATTACAAATCGTACTCGCAACGCCTATGCCACGGACGCTATAAATATTATAGATAAATAATTAACAATTTGGTCGTTCGTAGTCGAGGGTTTAACTTCGCTGCTAAAAGATCCCACCCTAGTTGCTCTGTTTCTGTGACAGTGAGAATTAAACCAAATAACCCTTACCGTCTCATATGAAAACTAAACACACAATTTGTTCTGGCAACATCCATACACATGCAAAGTAATCGAAAAATGTAGCTATTAGATGAGTCAACGCTAATAGTTGCATTTTGTTGTTGACGGAAGTAGTCAGCCACGATAATAGTGGCCGTACACGCACAGAATGTTTGTATCAGGGACTTGGCCACTGTGAAAACAAATCAGAAGTCCGCATTTAAATGTGTAATAATAGTACAGCTGGCAGCGTCTAAAGACTCTCTCCCACTCAATAAGTGTTATAATCAATATCATACTGGCCGTGGCTGCTTGTGAACACATTTTCAGTCCGTTTTATGATGGAGAAGTTGCCGATAAGTAAGAAAAATAAAGTAAAGGACCCTTTTCCACGCCTCTATGCGTATAGGGCATATAGGGCTAAACCTATATTTTTATAGACCGACGGCACAAGATGGGTGATGTGGTCAGCATCATGCCGGCCGCCTCTACTTCCCGGGACGGCACCCGGTACCCATTCAAGGCTGGGTCGACCTGGGAGCCAAGGTCAGTTTTGAAGAAAAGTCCGATAAGAGTTACAGTTATTCATGACAGGTGAGTGATGGATAAGCAGTGAGCAGCTAAAAACTTTTCCATAACTAATCGTCACTTTAGATGTGCTAGGCAGAGGCACCCATTTTAGGCACTATTGTTATGGCATCTTGCTCTGCATGGGCGCTGTTCTCGCACAGAAGTAAATGGCAGCTTACTGTAAGTATCAAGGCATGTCTACTTTCGGATTTCAAGGTATGGAAGAACATCTATATCAGATAGTATTGATAAAATAATTTGTGATATAGTGAACGCTGGCGGCCACTGGCTATTGTCATGCCGTGAGGGCTTAGAGTGTCTCTAATTATGTCGATCCATGTTTTCGCGGTCGTCCTCTTGCTCTTGCAGCTGATCTTCTGAGATGTTAGGCCTGTGAAGGTATTTGATCTTGATGCATTCAAACCAGATAACCAAACCAGGTGATTTGCTGTTTCTCTATCTATTACAAGGGGTCGTACCCACAATTTGTCTGATGGTTTCATTCATAACTCTCAGGCATATTTTCTCACCGATGGTGATTTAAGCCTACATGGGATTTAGACAGTGTCGATGTTTGGCACTGGCAGCTTAATTTTAGAATGATTATGCTGTTTATAATCTGCCTCTCTGCACTCATATTTATGTTTGGATTTCTTAATAATGGTTGAAATTTGTATATAAGTGCGTCTGCTTTCTAACATATGATTTCTATTTTCTACCATCTTCCGTAATCATACTTCCGAGATATTAAAATTTCCTAACTTGATTCAGACCGGTATGTGTAGTGGGCCAGGGGTTCTACCAACTTTATAGTACAATGTGGGGAAACAATTTTGTGGATCAAGATCTTTACCAAAGTCACAGGACATGGACTTTGAAAAAGAAAAATACCAGCAGCGCATATCAAAGTTTAAAAAAAAATATCACCTGCATGAGGAATCGAACCTATACCCAACAAGCCAACAGGCAAGCTCGCCACTATTTGTGGTGCTGCGGCTCTCATTCTCATTATATGCTCAATGATTAATGACAACATCTCAGCGGACACCGCGCATTCTAGCCGATCACACTTCTATAGGCACTAGAATGTTTCTAAGTGCTTGTTGATTCTTATAGCTAAGACGTGTTGCCATTATAATGTTATTCGTCATTCCACAGAATTCTTTCTTAAATGTTAAACAGCTCTAGTAGGCTCATGATATCATTGTGTTTCACATTGCAAACACTGGTTTGGATTTTATTTATTTATTTATTTATCTATTTATTTTTCGGGGTTTATATTTATTTATTTTTTAAGTAAAAGGCGTTTTACGCCACTGAAGTATGGCAAATGACACCAGAAACGTGATTCAATAAATCTATCTGTACCCAGTAGATGATTTGGGCAACATGTATTCTGAAAATATCGAAACATATGTTCATCTTCCATTATTATTAATAATGATTCTCGTGTGAGTTCCGGGGAAATCAAGAATAGACCCTCTGTCACCCCAACAATCATGTCGTAAGAGTCGACTAATTGGTGGCTTCGTTCGAAAGCTGAGGGCATCTGCCTGAGAGTCAGGGAACAAACAATCAGTATAAAGTTAAGTCAGATGTGTTAAAGGATGTTCTTGGACAAGACTAGAGTATAGAAGCGGACAAACTAATACTTTCCGCTGGAGTTTAGTCAGTAACACGAAGAAGATTAATAATGCCATCTCCACGTTGGAGTTTTAGGGCAGCGCACCCAGTGCTGATTATTTACTTCTGCATATGTATCTTATGACGTCCATAAATGCAGACGACATCGTTTATCGCTCTATTCCTTTGTAAATATATAAAGTTCTTCTCTAGTTTCTAGTTTTACATTGTTTTGTATTCTTCTCATAATTATTCTCAACACTATTAAGACAAATCGGCTTCTGTGGCTTAGGCTTTACGAACGCGCTTAGTAATGCCGGGGTGCCGGGTTGGATCCCAGCTGCGGGCCTTGCGCCTTGCGTTGGTTTCGACAGTGGTATCGAGAAGCCGACCGTCAAGAAAGCCATGGCAAACTACTGGATGTAAACTTGCCTAAGAAAACCACAACAGCGAAAACAAATGCTGGGGTTGGTTCTGCAAAGTCCTGTAAATCATACGCAACTTAATAACTATTAGGATAATGGCTACGGTTACTCGACCATTATAGTCACTGCCAAGAGGGAAAGCAATGCCAGACTACCTTCTTCAAGACACCACACTATATGTGTGTATGAGTTTATGTAAGCTATATATATATATATATATATATATATATATATATATATATATATATATATATATATATATATATATCTATATCTAGCTCACATAAACTCATACACACACACACACATAAATATATATATATATATATATATATATATATATATATATATATATATATATATATATATATATATATATATATAGAGAGAGAGAGAGAGAGAGAGAGAGAGAGAGAGAGAGAGAGAGAGAGAGAGAGAGGAGAAGCATTTTTCTTGACAGAAACATCCATTCCCAGCGTAGCTGACATTCATAATGAATGCTCACTATCGTTGTTTCTTTCATTATTTTATTGTTCTTTTTTCACACTTTTTGGTCAATATTGTAGAAACCAACGCACTGCACAACCCTTAAGACCAAAAAAAAAACCTAAAAATAATAACTCGTTGTTGTATTTGTTGATTTCATTGGCAAGGTCACCATTTTGCAACTGGACGCAAGAAAACGAAAATCCTCAATGCGTCTTCAATAGAACATTCTTGAAGGCAGAAACGAGGTCGTGAATATTGATGAGAATTTTAGCCAGAGAAAATATCTCCGCTGGACAAGAACAGAGTGCGTCTTCATCTAAAATAATTGATGAGCAGTGACCCAGGGGAATGAAATCATATGCCACAGCATGACGAAAATACGAAATACGACAACACTGGAATACAATAATGTGAATATCGGCACTGAAATATGTTTCCCCTGAACGTCAGTTTTTCTGTCTGTTAATTTCAAGAAAACAAAATCATCTTCAACATCGTTGTCAAGTCATTCTCTACGACAGGGAAACAAGTTATCGCTAATGTGTTGTACTCTGAATGTGGGACGGCAAAATTGAATTGTAGAGCACATGTGATCAGAATAATTTATTAAAAGAGATTTTTAAAATGTATTGATTGGCAGCTTTCAAGAACGAAAACAAAATACCATTTTAAATAATAATAATTTTATTTCAGATATAGTATTTTTTTTTTTTTTTGTTCAGTCACATGCACTTTCACTGCAGCAAATTGTTTTTTTTTTTTTTTTTTTCATAATACCTTATCCCAACTGACTGTCACGAGATCAGTTCAAACTAGTGGCTCTTAACATTCCTAATGTTGTGGCGACCCCAAAACATATAATTATTTTCTTTGCTACTTCATAACTTCAGTGAATATGTGTTTTGCGATGGTCTTTGACGACCGCTGTAAAAGGGTTGTTCGATCTGCAAAAAAGGGGTCGCCACCGCTGGTCTAAATAAAATCCCCACCCTTAAATGGGTAACCATTTTTAGAACTTGAAAGTAAAGACAACTCATGGAAAAAGGCCCTTCACTCTCCTGTTTAGCTGGATAGAGATACAAATTTAGCATTGACTCAGTGGACCTGTAAATCATTCTCACTGTATATAGAATGATCGCTTCAAACTTCTTCAACAGTCTGTTTGCTTAGTCAACAAGCACATAAAGATTAAACAGGCGAATAAGGGGGAGGAGAACTGAGAGGGAAAAAAAAACCGTCCATCCATCTGTCCGTTCGTCGACCCATCAATCCAGCGACCTATCTATCTATCTATCTATCTATCTATCTATCTATCTATCTATCTATCTATCTATCTATCTATCTATCTATCTATCTATCTATCTATCTATCTATCTATCTATCTATCTATCTATCTATCTATCTATCTATCTATCTATCTATCTATCTATCTATCTATCTATCTATCTATCTATCTATCTATCTATCTGTCTGTCTGTCTGTCTGTCTGTCTGTCTGTCTGTCTGTCTGTCTGTCTGTCTGTCTGTCTGTCTGTCTGTCTGTCTGTCTGTCTGTCTGTCTGTCTGTCTGTCTGTCTGTCTGTCTGTCTGTCTGTCTGTCTGTCTGTCTGTCTGTCTGTCCGTCCGTCCGTCCGTCCGTCCGTCCGTCCGTCCGTCCGTCCGTCCGTCCGTCCGTCCGTCCGTCCGTCCGTCCGTCCGTCCGTCCGTCCGTCCGTCCGTCCGTCCGTCCGTCCGTCCGTCCGTCCATCCATCCATCCATCCATCCATCCATCCATCCATCCATCCATCCATCCATCCATCCATCCATCCATCCATCCATCCATCCATCCATCCATCCATCCATCCATCCATCCATCCATCCATCCATCCATCCATCCATCCATCCATCCATCCATCCATCCATCCATCCATCCATCCATCCATCCATCCATCCATCCATCCATCCATCCATCCATCCATCCATCTATCTATCTATCTATCTATCTATCTATCTATCTATCTATCTATCTATCTATCTATCTATCTATCTATCTATCTATCTATCTATCTATCTATCTATCTATCTATCTATCTATCTATCTATCTATCTATCTATAATAGCCCTGAATATTAATAGACATTACTCTGTCTTTTCCAGCCTAAAAATAGACAACACGCACATTTTTGTACAGTCGTGAATTACGATCTTTGTAATTAGACAGATAATCACCATTAATTATCATACCGCTTTATGAATCAGGAACATGACAGCACAAAAACATTAAAAATTCTACAACAAAAAGGCGATTCATCGCTAGCAGAATTAATAATTCATTTGCTATCAATAAATTTCTATTAGTTCTTCACGTTGCAAAAGAGAATAAAAAATGTCTCAGAATAGCCAATGCGGTTAAAATACAAATACTGAAGTTGGGTTAGTCCTTGAATTTGAAAGAAGTAGAGAGAGAGAGAGAGAGAGAGAGAGAGAGAGAGAGAGAGAGAGAGAGAGAGAGAGAGAGAGAGAGAATAGCTTCGATCGAATATGGATAGTGCTAGTTGCGTATCCTTTACAGGACGTTGCAGAATCAATCCCAACAGCCCCTGGCCGTTGTGTGATTTTTCTGGGCAAATTTACGTCCAGTTGTTTGCCATTGCTTCTGGACAGTCAGCTTTCTTGATACCACTGTCGAAACCAACGCAAGGCGCATGGCCCGCAGCTGGGATCGAACCCGGCATCCCGGTATTACGAAGCGTTCGCAACGACTTAGCCACAGAGCCGACTATATGGATAAGACAAGAAAAAAAATAAGAAAAAAAATATAAATAAACCACTGAAACTATTCTATAATCTAGGTTTCGAAAATTAAAAAGTAGTAAGTGTTTGTGGAAAGTATTCATTAAAGAATTCGAAATATCAAGGGTACATCCTGAAACATATGATACTTTATAACACAGGCAGTTTGAAGACATCACTATCATCATCAATGAGAAAGTCCTTTCCAGGACGGCGCTGTCGTGGTGGCATTCCTGAACATTTCTCTTTCTCTGGCCAGTTCTCCAGCCCTTTACAAGTCAATGCATCTTCGGTGCCTTCGCAGCGGCCTAGCTCCGTCTCGGTTTCCAGAAACAGTACCATCCATCACTGACCTAGATTTTTTTTTTTCCCTAAAAAATGACCTTGACTTCCGGGTCGACGCAGTCTTTATTGGGTACCAGGTGGAGTCCTGTGAAGTAAACGCGGCCGGTGTGATGCTGATCATATCGCCGACCAAGTGCCAATTGGTCTATAAAATATAGGTCTAGCCCTATATGCACAGTTTGTGGAAAGGGGCGTTTACTTATATACTTACATCGCCGTCCTCGCCAGACCACGTGACGCCTAACGTGGCCAAAGTAGCTGTTGCCTGCCGCTGGCTTGAGAATCAGATTTACACACATGCTGTAATTGTATCTGACTCACAGAGTATGCTGAGAAAGGTGATGACAACCATGCTCAGTGCCAAGTGGCATGCATCGCTTCAGAAGTCCTGGATAGTCAGCGTTCTTTGGATATTTTCTCCAGGTCATGAAAGTGTGTGTTGGAAAGGAGCAGGCGGATAAACTGGTCGGTTCTGCACCCCTTAATTATGAATTGCCTTACTGATTAGGAATCGACATCATAGTACACCGTGCATACTCAAAGATGCTCTGTCTCCCGCAGCGAATGTCTAAGGTTTAGATGCTAACTCGTCCCCTATTACATTGATTATACACACAAAGTTCTCTTCTCTCATACGTCCCTCCTTGCGGGATCCACTTCTAATTCGCTGTTCACACATTCTTACACATGTTATTTCATTTTATCGTGTGTCTTCTCTGTCAACGTTCGCTCGCGTATGGTCTTTTTAATATCTTCCTTGTCTAGTACGAGTCTTTCGGAAACTATCGCTTTTGTAGCCAGAAACGCCTCTTTCGTTACCTCGCACTCATGCATATCCTGGACAGTATATCCACGTGACTTCCTGCAACTGGTGTATTGATGTATGATCAGCTAGATATTGTGAGGGCCCTTTTAGATCGATTTAACAGTGTGGAGACACAAATAGATCATTACGGTCTAAGGACAATGGCGCTACGGGAAGTTACCAGGGGATCTGGCTGACGCTAAACACTCAAGGGAAAAGCAAGACGGATATAGAATCAGACAGTTACGGCTACCATGAAGACTGAAATTATTCGCTTGCTGCTGAAGATGGGAACGGAGCACTTATCGGAGTGTCCTGAGTACTGTGATGTCGACTCAACACTCAACATTTCACTTTCCTACAGAGAATATCGGAAAGGTCAGACAGATGTACAGATAACTGAACTGAAACTGCCGCTTTATCATAAAGTTTCGCGCGTACGTGCGTGTGTGAGCTGTTGTGTCATGTACAACTGTTTTGGCAGTCCAATGCACTAACCAGTTTACCATTTACATGTATATAATAGGTGCGCCTGGAACAAAACAAGCACCGTTAAGTTTAGCTGATGAATCCAATGCTAAACGTATAGGACAAACTGCAGAATGAACGCAAGCAAAGATCAAATATTGTTTGCAACATCTGCCTTAACCTTTCATAACTCAAAGCAGATGAGAGCATGTAACTTGACAAACGGCCCACATGTAATGATTTCGCTATATTAGTGTCTAGCTGAGCTGTTTTCCCTGTATGTCAGAGTATAATGCCGTTATTTTACGTCATTACGAACTACGAGCACAGCAAGAAAATGATTTGTGGATTATAGCACAAAATGATATACAACAAATACGCTCTTGTCCATCCGTTCTTTTAGGAAATGTTTGTTCAGAACTTATGTTATTTTTTAACTTAAATTAATTCTTTTCTAATTTTTCAAAGCAATGTTTCCCCGTTGTAAATTTGAACAAAGAAGACACAAACAATAGACTGCACAATTTATTGCCTGGCATATTTCGCTGTATCTCATCAGGTGCATACTTCAGTAACAATTAATTAAAATGAAGCAAATAGCTGAATCCTAGAAAACTGAAAACACAAATTCGAGTAGATTTCAAAAACTGTTTCACCAAGGTAAACGTAGGGCAACGACCATTTCCTTTTGCTACAAAGTTCCGGTTTTCAATCTGCCAA
>CAJHNH020004344.1:0-41637 GCA_905116865.2 Candidula unifasciata
ACCCAATCAATGAATGAGTGTCGCTTCCTTTTTCAATGACATGATCATAAAACACCTTGATCACTTCCTGAACGTAATGCTCTCCGTCTGGTTCCAGGCACGCTTTTGTGGGAAAACAAGAATAGAAACGGTGTTTTCTTAATATCCTACCCCAAGCAGGAGAAATCCACAGGTCATGGGACAGTCTAATATTTTAAGGGGTGGTAGATAGGCTGCATGCAGTCATAGGAAATAGGCTGCACTCTCTCGTGGACCAGTTCTAGATGTTTTGGGTTCGTTAGATGCACCAGAAGGCGGAAAACCCAGTCTTAAAAACTTCTAAAATGTTGGACTGTCATGTGACGTCAACTGGAGTATGATATGATATGATGAAAGAAACTAGACAAACTGCCTCCATACAAAGCATATCGTCAGAGTTTGACTAATTAATGGCTTTCCTTCGAAGTTGGAGTGCATCTGCCTGGGAGGCAAGGAACCAACTGTCAGCATAGAAATAAGCCAGATCTGTATGAGGATGTGCAGGCAACACTCAGCTTCTAGAACAAGAAGCTGACAGCAAAGCAGAGTTTCCCTCCAGAGTTGACAGCCAGTGAATGAGAACAAGAAGAATTCAGCTGTCTGGGATATATGACGGACATCCGATCCCAGTTACTGCTGGCTTCTTAATCATTTTCTTCAGATCCTAACACCACCAAACAAAGTATTACAATCCCCCTCCCCTCCCCGGCCTCACGCGAATAGTTTACACTTGTGCTCAAGTCTAAACTCTTGTAGCGTCTCATTGATATAATTTGTAATTGTTTCAGCTCTTGTAAAGTTAGAAAACACAGTTTTATGCAATTGCCACGTGGTTTCAACAAGATGTCGCTGACAGACTGACGTGGTTTCAACAAGATGTCGCTGACAGACTGTTAATTTTGTCTTGACTTGCAAAATTTCGGGGAAATCTCAGAATTTCCCAGATTGCGGACGCTTTAGATTTGCTGGTGAAATGGGGGCATTTCTGCAAAAAATAACATAGTGTGAAAAGGTTAGGTTAGTTGCGTAACTTTTACAGGACGTTGCAGAACCAGCCCCAACAGCCCCTCGCTATTGTGTGGTTTTTCTAGGCAGTAGTTTGAGAGTGAATACAGTCATGGATTAAAGACAGTCTTAGGCTGATGACGGTCAAGGAAGGAAGATTCTGGACTCAAAGCCACAATGGAATCAGCTCCCAGGATGATCATCATTGGGAAAACACCGTGGATTGAGGACGACAATGGATTGAGGACGACAACGGATTGAGGAAGACAATGGATTGAGGACGACAATGGATTGAAGGCGACAATGATTGAAGGCGGCCATTGATTGAATACGGCTGTGGAGTGAAGACAACGGTGGGTTAAAGAGAGCTAGTCCTGAAAACGAACATGTATTAAATGCAGAAGTAAATTCAAGACAATCATCACTTGAAAATGGTGATAGATTTAACATAGTCGTAGATTAAAGACAACAGCCGTAGAATGAAGTCCAATCTTGAATCCGACCAATCCCGAAGACGGCCAGATAGGATTGCGGATGTCAGATAAAACTATATTGCAGTTATTTACTGGATGTCAAGAGGCAATGATATAGCGTAACATCTGTGTTATCATCTCTTTGGTGCAGGCAACCTCAAGAGCAGTTCTCTGGTGAACCATAAAACCTTGCCTGGCAGCTGCATCTTGTCCTCGCAGCTTCTCAACCTAGTCATCATGCCACTTTAAAAGCGCTGAGTCAGCCAACTTTGTTCGTACGTAACGTCTTTGTAGAGACGGGCTCGGTTCCACACTAGCTTAACAAAATAAAAAGGTATGGTACTGCTAACAGTAGTAACATAACAAGTACAACATAGACTAACATAACAATTCGAACATAGACTAACATAACAAGTTGAACATAGACTAACATAACAAATTGAACATAGACTAACATAACAAATTGAACATAGACTAACATAACAAATTGAACATAGACTAACGTAACAAATTGATCACAGACTAACATAACAAGTTGAACATAATCTTACATAACAATTTGAACATAGACTAACATAAGTTGAACATAGACTAACATAACAAGTTAAACATAGACTAACACGAGGTTAGCAGCAATGCAAATGTAAGACAGTACTACGAGATGGTCGAACTAAAGTCTGTCGTGGTTAGAGGCCCAAGTGTGAGGTATCCCAGATAATATATTATTAGAGACACACATTCATCATCATCATTCTTCGTATGCCGTTAGATGTCACCTGGGGCTCATATTGGATTCCTCCAGTCCGCTCTTTTTGATGCAACTCTCTCGATTTCTGACATGGACTTCAGGCCAGAATGTTAGCTTCTTGTAATAGTTTTCTTCTTATGGTTTCCCTTGGACGTCCTCTTTGTCTCAGACCGTTTGTTTCCTATGTCAGTGCTTGTTTTGTAATTCTTCGTTTATTTCGTCTCAGAGTGTGCCCAGTATATCCCTACCTTCTTTGTCCTATTACAGTCGATACAGTTATTTGCCATGACGCTTCTCTGACCCCCAAATATTTTGTAAATTTATTTAACTTTATGTTCATTATTTTTCTCAGACATTTTTTTTTTCAAAGGCATTAAACTTTGGTTCCATACCGTTGGTGACTACATTCTCCATGTTACAGGGCAGCTCAATCCCTGGTCACTTTGATGTATAATATGTGTATGTTACACGGCAGCTAAATACCTGGTCACTTTGGTGAATAATATGTGTATGTTACACGGCAGCTCAATCCCTGGTCACTTCGATGTATAATATGTGAATGTTAAACGACCGCTCAATCCCTGGTCATTTTGGTGTATAATATGTGAATGTTAAACGACAGCTCAATCCCTGGTCACTTTGATGTATAATATGTGAATGTTAAACGACAGCTCAATCCCTGGTCACTTTGATGTATAATATGTGAATGTTAAACGACAGCTCAATCCCTGGTCACTTTGGTGTATAATATGTGAATGTTAAACGACCGCTCAATCCCTGGTCACTTTGGTGTATAATATGTGTATGTTACACGGCAGCTCAATCCTTTGTCATTTTGATGTATAATATGTGTATGTTACAGATACAATCACATACTTACACATTTACATTCATACATTCTCATACATACAGACATACATAATACATACATGCACCTACATACATATACGCACACATACACATGTGTACATACATAGACTAAATCTGCATGCATACATAATTCAAACATACATCGACATACAAACATAAACACACATTTACATAGACATACATGCGCGCGCACACACACACATGCATATATACACACATCCATACATACACTCACATACTTACAAACATAAATACATACTTGCAAACACACATAAATTCACACACATACTTACACAGATACATACATACATCCACCAACATGCATACAAACACACATACGTGCATACATACACACACATAACATACATAAACACATATGCATGCATACACACATAACTAATCACACAAACAGACACCCTCATACAAACATTCACTTATATATGCCTGCACATTTTATCATTAAAGCATTAGAGTCACGTGAGAAGCATGCAAGCAATATATCATCATCATCATCACCACTATCGACACGACCATCTTTCTCCTCGTCTACGTTCTCTAACTGACCGCTCCCGTAGCAAACCAAAAGAGGATCCTGGGTGTGACATCAACGTACAGAAAGAAAACAGCTGTGCTACAGTTTTTAGTCTTGGAAAGGGGGGATGGGGTGTTTGAGGATGTAGGGCCACATGTAGTGCTGTAGCCCCAGACTGTGCTACAATGTTTACTGTTGGAGGGGGGGGGGGGTGTTTGAGGATGTAGGGCCACATGTAGTGTTGTAGCCCCAGACTGTGCTACAATGTTTACTGTTGGGGGAAGGGGGGGGGGGGTGTTTGAGGATGTAGGGCCACATGGCTTTTGTTGTAGCCCCAGACTGTGCTACAATGTTTACTGTTGAGGGAGGGGGGGGGGGGTGTTTGAGGATGTAGGGCCACATGTAGTGCTGTAGCCCCAGACTGTGCTACAATGTTTACTGTTGGAGGGGGGGGGGTTTGAGGATGTAGGGCCACATGTAGTGCTGTAGCCCCAGACTGTGCTACAATGTTTACTGTTGAGGGGGGGGGGTGTTTGAGGATGTAGGGCCACATGTAGTGCTGTAGCCCCAGACTGTGCTACAATGTTTACTGTTGATGGGGGGGGGTTGGTTTGAGGAATGTAGGGCCACATGTAGTGCTGTAGCCCCAGACTGTGCTACAATGTTCACTGTTTGGAGGGGGGGGGTGTTTGAGGATGTAGGGCCACATGTAGTGCTGTAGCCCCAGACTGTGCTACAATGTTCACTGTTGGAGGGGGGGGTGTTTGAGGATGTAGGGCCACATGTAGTGCTGTAGCCCCAGACTGTGCTACAATGTTTACTGTTGGAGGGGGGGGGGGTGTGGGGTGTTTGAGGATGTAGGGCCACATGTAGTGCTGTAACCCCAGACTGTGCTACAATGTTTACTGTTGGAGGGGGGGGGGGGTGTTTGAGGATGTAGGGCCACATGTAGTGCTGTAGCCCCAGACTGTGCTACAATGTTCATTGTTGGAGTGGGGGGGGGGGGGGGTGTTTGAGGATGTAGGGCCACATGTAGTGCTGTAGCCCCAGACTGTGCTACAATGTTTACTGTTGGAGGGGGGGGGGTGTGTTTAATGATGTAGGGTCACATGTAGTGCTGTAGCCCAGACTGTGCTACAATTTTACTGTTGGAGGGGGGGGGGGTTGTTTGAGGATGTAGGGCCACATGTAGTGCTGTAGCCCCAGACTGTGCTACAATGTTCATTGTTGGAAAGGGGGGGGGTGTTTGAGGATGTAGGGCCACCCACATGTAGTGCTGTAGCCCCAGACTGTGCTACAATGCTCACTGTTGGAGGGGGGGGGGGGTGTTTGAGGATGTAGGGCCACATGTAGTGCTGTAGCCCCAGACTGTGCTACAATGTTCACTAGTGGAGGGGGGGGGGGGTGTTTGAGGATGTAGGGCCACATGTAGTGCTGTAGCCCCAGACTGTGCTACAATGTTCACTGTTGGAGGGGGGGGGGTGTTTGAGGATGTAGGGCCACATGTAGTGCTGTAGCCCCAGACTGTGCTACAATGTTTACTGTTGGAGGGGGGGGGGGGTGGGGTGTTTGAGGATGTAGGGCCACATGTAGTGCTGTAGCCCCAGACTGTGCTACAATGTTCACTGTTGGAGGGGGGGGGGGTGTTTGAGGATGTAGGGCCACATGTAGTGCTGTAGCCCCAGACTGTGCTACAATGTTCACTGTTGGAGGGGGGGGGTTGTTTGAGGATGTAGGGCCACATGTAGTGCTGTAGCCCCAGACTATGCTACAATGTTTACTGTTGAGGGAGGGGAGGGGGTGTTTGAGGATGTAGGGCCACATGTAGTGCTGTAGCCCCAGACTGTGCTACAATGTTCACTGTTGGAGAGGGGGGGGGTGTGTTTGAGGATGTAGGGCCACATGTAGTGCTGTAGCCCCAGACTGTGCTACAATGTTTACTGTTGGAGGGGGGGGGTGTTTGAGGATGTAGGGCCACGTGGCTTTTGTTGTAGCCCCAGACTGTGCTACAATGTTTACTGTTGAGGGAGGGGGGGGGGTTGAGCCTGAGGATGTAGAGCCACATGGCTTGTGTTGGTTAGGATTTTACTTCGACCCCCCACCGGAAAAAATACAAAAACGTACTGATGATTCGAACCCAGCTCTCCCGCATAAGAGTCAGCGTTTTCAACAATTCAGCCAACGGCTTCTTGGATCATGCTATATCAATCATTGATAAGTTTTTCCATTACTCCTTCTGGTCTGAAATGTTGACATCCAGTGACTCAACAAGTCACTTTTCGGATGCTTATCGGGCAGGTTGCAATCACAGACACTACAGTCAATGGTATTATTATTAGGGCGCCAAACGACTATATGAGGTAACATGATGCCCTAACTGGATTAGGAAAGACATATACACTCGCGCACGCACACTCATAATCACATAGAAACACACACACAACACACTTTTCTTTGACATTTATGAAACAATGCATTGATTCGGCAGGGGGAGACACCACAAGCTGCACATGACAGGAGCCTGATAACAATTCAGTGTGTCTACAAGTGTTGTTGAGTCGGTCGACGAGGCTTGCGTGTCTGCTCTATCAGGTAGCAGTGACAGGATGATGTCAGTGTGCTTTCTGGGAAATGGATTGATTGCATCAAGGGAAATAGCCGTGCACATTATGGCATAACATTGTATGGGTTGTCGGTACTTGCGCCAAATGTAGATTCTAATGTTCAAGAACAGAGTAACGTACAAGGGAAATGATACATACATACAGAAGGAGTGGACACATTTCTAAAACATGCACAACATATCTTTGTGTCCGACAACATTAAAAACATTTCTTATAAACACTGCAATGGACTTTTTTTTCAGGACTGCTCACCAAATGAGTTGGCCTAGAATGAACTAACACGGCATCTGACCACCTTATTCCCCTGGGAACACGCGTGCACGCTAGTGCTGCACTGGCCGGGAACACGTTTGGTGCCGGCCCGGGAACACACTTGATGCCAAGACCAGCATCGCTGGCTGCAGCCGTTGGCGGGTGAGAACGGTAAGTTTCAGTGTCGGAGTTCTGTAGCAATAGGCTTACATTATTTCATGCAACAGCTGTGAAGGCTTGTCTGCTAAAATGAGTGGTTTTTGTACCCATTTGAGGCCATCAGTCAGCCTCATTCTGATGTGACAGTCACGTGACCAGGTCTCAGATGATGAAATCGATCTTTTTCTTCGTCTAGTGCCAGCGCGAGGGTTGCCAAATTGGCTTTTTTTACGCCAGAATCCACAAATTTGGCGTATCTGAAATCGAGCTGGCTCAGTAATGAGCTAGCGTATTTTAGTGTTTTCCTGTTTTTAACAAGACATGCTCCCATTTTCTTCACAGTTCCTCCTGACAAACATGCAGATTTACTTAAACCAATGTAGGGCTGCAGTTAACATTTTTATTTCAGTTTGTCTTTGTTGTGATGTCCTGGTACGGCTGGTACACGGACTAAAGGAGATTCGCGCTATCTCTTAATGTATGAGCATCTGTGTATGAGTATGTTGTCTTCCTAAACGGATCGTAACTGCGATAAACCAAACCCTTCTGTAATTGAACTACAGTAAAGCAGGTCGTAGATAAACCATCACACGTTCACACTTTCCGCAGCACGGAGTCACGTAGCCAGGAGGTCTTATCTGTGAGGGTGGTGGGAGTTTACTGAGAGAAAATGTTAATTTACTAGAATAAATGCGCGATATAAAACCAAACTCCACCTGAAAGAAACTACATGAGGATAGAAAATAACGATGATATAGACTTAGTTGTAACTGTGATAGATTTTAATTACTTTTACCAATGTCCACGTTATTCGGGAAAATGGAAAGCATATTATGACTGCAATTAAGTGTAAAATAGTAAATGGGAGAAAACATACCCTCGGCACAAAAGATCTTCAGATGGATCACGAGGCAGCACATCGTAAAATGTCAGTGCACTATTGAACCGAGAATTAGTAACCTATCAAATCATGAAAAAAAAAAAAAAAAAACAACGCAGGAGGGAAACTCCGTGAAAAAGCCAGTCACAGCTGACTACAACAATGACAACGAGGCAAAGTAATGATAAAGTTAAAGCAGGAAAGTTGCAGCTTGCTGTCAGCATGACCTGCCTGTCATTGTACAATACGCACAATTGATCATCTAGGTGAAATCATGATAGCGCATGGTTTAGGGGGGGGGGGGGGGGGGGGGGGGTACATTAAAATATATATAGCTCCACAGAACTAAATTTTCATGCATAATAAAAAAAAATTATATCTCCTGCACGGCTGAAAAGATGTACGCTGTATCTTCCACTTGTTGCAGTGTGGAATTCAATTTAGAGCTTTTGATGTGAAGTGAGTTCAAAGTTACATTTATTTAGCTTTTTTTTTCTGGCGTAAATTTGGTAGTAGTTTGGCGTAAAAGGACGGTTTTTTTTTATCTGTACAGTGCCATTACTCGACACAGAATATCTTCACTATGTGTCGTGCCGATGTCCGTTGATGGCACATAAACTGTTGTTATTTTGTGCACGTTCACGTCTCATCGTTCTTTCTTTGTTTTTCACTGTCTTTACTTCCGCCTTTCGTTCTCTCTCTTTCTCTGTGTTATTCTCTCTCTCTCTCTCTCTCTCTCTCTCTCTCTCTCTCTCTCTCTCTCTCTCTCGGGCACACAAGCAATCGCACACACACGCGCACACTACGCTGTGTGTCATGTGGCTACGATTGCCCACAGAACAGCAACAACAAGAATAAACAACCATTAATCAACACATCATTGTACAAAAAGTGACAGATGACGAATTACTGCCTGTGTGGCGGTTTGCTCGGATACCCATGCTAAAGCTCTAGAAGCAGCGGCTATTTCCATGGTCCTGCGTGACGTGGTTGTCTGGTAAGCGCCGCTGTCCTTTATTGTTTTCCTTCGCCTTGGCGCTGTGTATGCCCATGCTGAGCTTGATCCGCGCTTCACGGATCCATCTGTGTAGATGATGGTATCTTCTGGGTCTGAATGCTGATCTATCAGTTCCATTACTTCTGTGTCTACGGTCGCAGAAATTTGATCCCGGCAGTACCTTCCGAGTGTGATGACAACCGGTGAGGGAGGCGGTCAGTGGACACTTGGTGGGGGAGGCGGTCAGTGGACACTCAGTGGGGGAGGCGGTCAGTGGACAGTCAGTGGGGGAGGTGGTAAGTGGACACTCGGTGGAAGAGATGGTCAGTGGACACTCGGTGGGGGAGGTGGTAAGTGGACACCTTTAGAAACCACCAACAACATTTTCCTGTCACCCCATAACCATTTATGACTTACTGACTGACTTACCCTCATATTAACTTGTACTCATTTACTGGGGACAGGGTTGGTTTGGTTGTACTGGGCAGGCAAGTAACAGACACACAGTGAGTCTGCTCCTGGAATTTTCAACCAATGGTATTAAATGTGGGTGCTGAATTCCTACGATCGCCACGTAAAATGTTTGTAACTCTTGTACAGTCTGCTAGGATGCCTAGTTTGTAGCCAGCCAGAATTCATCTAACCAGATTGATTTGATTTGATTTGATTCAAGAACCGACATCACAGCAACCGGGGCATTCCCATAAGCGCTCCGTCTCCATCTTCAGCAGCCAGCGAAGAGTTCCGATACTAATGGTGCCAGTAGCTTTCTGATTAAATGTCCGTCTTGCCTTTCCACTGAGTCTTGAGCTTCTGCCAGAACCTCTCTTCACCCCCAACTGCATCAATCTCACCAGACTGTGGTGATCCATCTGCCCCTCTGCATTGTACACGCTCTCCCACAAGGCACTAACCATGTCTGCCCTATCATGTAGCAGTATTCCACCAAGTTGTGCAGAGCCAGCCAGTCTGTCCGCCTGTTCATTTCCCAACACACCGGCGTGACCCGGTGAAAAAATCCAGACAATACTCCTCACTCGTGTCCTCCGCAGCGAAGCATGCCACTCTGCACGAAGCATACCTGTTCTGATCTTCCTCAGCATGCTTTCTGAATCAGTTACAATTACAATGTGTGTGTGTGTCGTGTCGTCTAGCCAGCGGAAAGCTGCAGTGACCGCCTCCACCTCCATTCTTAAGCTGGATGTTGTGGTATCATATGCTAGGCTCTACTGCACCAAACGTCAACCATTAACTTTTGCTAAAAAGCTCCAAGCACTTCTTTTGCCTCTTGACACTGAACCGTCTGTGTAAATGATCAAATCCTCTGAGCGAGCAATATCTTGAATTATTTGCTGAATTTCCACCTCTGTGGCACCTGCTGGCCAGTCTCTGCATTCCCGGCTCAGCGTGATTATGACTCTACACAAGTCTGACTGCTCAGGTGGCACTTTGACCCACTCCTCTCCTCGCCTAATGTTCTCAAGGATGCAAACCTGTGAGATTGTGTCTTCTGCCTGAGCCATACATGACCTCCCTCTTATCAGCCGCTGACCCTTAACTGCACCCAGAGCTTCATGCAGAGGATGGTCTGTATCTGCAGCTACCCCGAGATATGACTTCGCCTGCATCACCTTGTGCCTACCTGCAACCGTCGGCAAACCAAGGATGTATCGCATACACACCAATGGGGTGTCTCTGGTGCAACACAGAATGACCCGCATAGCCGCGTTCTGTATGCGCTCTAGTTTGTCCATCTGACTCTTAGAGGCGGTAATTACGCATTACCAGGCCATAATCAACCACTGACTGGATCAGGTGCTGATATAGTGTGAAAAGCATTCTCTGCTCTATGTCAATTGCAGCCATAGTCTTAAGTGCACTGTCCTTTTTGGCATCTCGTCACAACACTCTCCACATGGTCCTTAAATGACAGGCTCCTGTCAAATGTAATATCCAGATACTTCAGTTTGCTCTCTCTGTTGACGTCTCTACCATCTATCGTGAGATTTGGGACATTAGCTTTAACGATTCATTTGTCCAGAGAACACCACAAAACAGACGCCTTTTCCGGGTGGACGACAGCCTTCATTTCTGTACACCACTCAGTCACTTTGTCTACTGTCGCTTGTAGCTCCCGGGCTGTTTGCTCCCTCTCTTCCCCCTGCCTATATGCAAGTATATCATCCGCATCTAACCAGATATACCAGTGAAACCTGTTCAACTTATTCGCACCAGGAGAGACGGCTAAATTGCTTTCACATGCTATGTATAAGAAGAAAACTTGACATTTAGTGGCAGGACAAGATCACAAACACTGAGGTATTAGAAAGAGCAGGTTTGACAACAGTTTTCTCAGCAGAGGTGGAGAATGGAAGATGGAAGAGTCCCTATATGGAATACTTTTCTTGGTTAACGCGGGCGGGTCTTGCTAGTCACACTCGCCATCGCCATGGGCTGGGAGTCCCATGCCTCCTCGTAGCACAATATAACAGTTTTGTCTGAAAAGACGGAAAGGTGCAGGTCGAAATGGAGACACGCTGTCAGCCATGACATATGAGTAGTACTTTCCTGTGTCTGTGTGTACCTAGCTTGTTTGTAGAAATAGATATTCTGAGCTGTGTGTTACCTTGTGTAGTCATGTCTGTTGTGTTTCATACGTGTATCTGTCACTTGTTCATGTCAAAGCCAGAAGAGATAAGAGCATTCATATGAACTAACTAGGCTGGCTGACTTGTTTTTAGCCCGTACCATTAGCGTCTTGTCTTATCGTGTAGCTTATATCTGGGTCATGTGCCGTGCCCACTGAAGATTTTAATTATTTGGCCAATGTCCGTTTCCGTTGTTTATACTTTTCCCCCCTCCTGAACATGCAACCACTGAATGTGACATTTGACCTTTTTCATTGCTAGTAATGTTTTCCTTCCCAATCTCACACCGTGATTGGCCGTTAATTTATGCCCCGTGACCTTTCACACACGCGACTCTCTGTTACAGGAGTGTCAGATTGTGTTGTCTTAGATAATCAGATTTCAATATTGCGCGTCTTGTCGTGGGTGGCTAGCCACACGTTGTGTTTTACTCGTTGTTGTGAACGGCTGGTGACATTGTGTATATTATTGCCTTCTCGGCTTTCAAGTGCAACATGAAATTACTTCAGTTGTCAGCGTTGACGAGTGAAAAGAACGGCAGCGGTGCTTTTCTGCAGCAAGACTGCTTTTTAGGAGAAAGCGCAAAATGTTAACAATTCTGAAAACACGTTACGTAGGCTGCAGTCTCTCGTAGGACATAGGCTTAGGCTGTGGGGTAGGGGAGTTTGGGTTAGGGCCAGTTGTAGATGTTGCGGGGTTGTTGAAAGTGGTCACATCGTGTCGAAGACAACACAACCTGACACCCCTGTAACAGAGTGTCGCGCGTGTGAAAGGTTACCAAGCATGAATGATGGACCAATCACGGTGTACCTGTTGCGGAAAACGTTACTAGTATCCTTGTTTCATTTCCACTTTAAAAAAAAAAGACTGCCAACACATTGGCGAACGTAGATTGGGTGCTTACATTTATATTATTCTGTACTGCCACCTTTAGAACATTTGCAGTAAGGCTGAGCACCCTCTTCCCCTACATACACACGCACAAACAGACAGACACACACGCATACAGACACCCACATGGGCCCTACACACACACACACACAGGCATGCACCCACGCATGCCCGCACGCACAGTTACACACACCGCTTCAAACATGTATAGACGTTCTCTTAATTATTTGTTTATAATTCACGTAGGATTATTTCACATCTGTTATTCAGCAGAGATTTGTGATAGTAATGAAAATAATATTATTATTACTGTCAGCTTAAACAAGGTTGAGGCTCTTCGAGGCCCTAGCCCCTAGACCATTATGTGCTTCAGATATTTTTTCTATTGAATTAATTAATGAGACGCTAGATATTGTGAGCTTCCTTTGGAAGTGAGTGAACTGTGCAGAGGCACATATAGGTCATTACGGTCAGAGGAGAATGGCGCTGCAAGGAGTTACCAGGGTATCTGGCCAACGTTCAACACTCATGGTGAGACGGATATACAATCTTCGCTTGCTGCTAAAGATAGGGACTGGGCGCTCCTGGGAGTGTCCCCTGTGCTGTGATGTCGATATTTAATTCAACATTTAACACACAACATTATAAGAAAGCTGAGCCGCCCCTTCCCCCAGTGATGTCTTTGCGGCAGCACCCCTGGGGCAGCGTGACCTGCAGACAAGATGTCTGCCCCCCCAGACAGTGTAAACAAATGCACTAACAGACGAGACCCAGCATATATGTCAATCGTGTTGCACTAGAGAAAACAGAGTCATATCAGCGGTGCATTGGGAAGCTCTTCTACTTTCAAACAAAGTCAGCCTACTGCTCAAGCCCTGTTGTCTGTTCGTATCACTGTAGCTGCAGATGCGGTAGGAGCTGAAACAAACAATTCTAGAGAAGAATGACTTTTACAGATGCAACATTGTTTATCATATTTACATTTATAAATGTGCTGTTATAAGGAGCAAGTTCTTACATATGGCGGTGAATCCTGGACAGTTACTAAGCATTCCAATCAATTTCTTGAGGCCTTGGATATGTGATTTTACATAAGAATCCTTAGAGTTCATGGGATAGCTAAAAAAAAAAAAAAACCCGTATATTTTGAACGAGGTGAGGGCTCGAAGATTACTTATCACAAACATCAGAAAGAGACAGTCATCATTTTTGGGTCATGTTATGAGAAGAAGAAAACTGGAGCATGTTGTGGCCGGTGGGAAGATCTGTGGAAAAAGAGGCATAGTAAGACAGGCGAGAAGTCTCTTGACAGCCTTTTATCAATATACGAACTGATACATGCTGTTGAAGATGGCAGATTCTGGTCAGGCATGATCGCCCACGCTAGTCGGCAAAGCACTTCATGGTGATAAGAGTTATGAGATTTTAGAAACAACTATAATTACAAACAACAACATGAATGTGTAACACATATTGTGTAGTTAAAGAGACAACTCGCACGTGTAAGGTATTGCAATGAGAATGTTTTGTAGTGAAACTCTCGGCTATCCCGCACTGTTACACCATCGTCTATGTTGGTGACTAGACCCCTATGGTATATACAATTTTATGCTTCTCTGATATATCCTGTTCCATTGTGATTTATTCCATTCTATAATGTCCAAGATTATCGTCTCAAATCTTTCTGGTTTATTTCTCCAGGCTGCCCAACGGTGACGATGAACTTTGACGACCTCATGAAAGTTCTGGGCGAGTTTGGTCGCTACCAGAAAACCCGATTCTTCATGATTTGCATGTTTGCCATAGTCTCGGCCTGGCACGCGCTGAACATGGTTTTTATCGGCGCAGTGCCCGACTTCCACTGCCGGTTATCACAGTACAATCTCTCAGGTACATCCTTACACAATCTCTCCTATAGGCAGCTCAAGAGACTGGTGATTCCGAAAGGGGAGAAGTGCTTTCAGTTGAACGTCACGCTGGAGGAGCTAACCATCATAGAATTAGATTATAATGCTAGCTCGTCAAACGTGTGGAACAAAACCAACCGCTTAACACCATGTGTCAATGGATATGAGTTCTCTAGGGTGGATTATCAGGATACTATTACATCTGAGGTCAGTTTTCACTTTCATACTCCCCTAATTTTACATCCTTATAATCAGCACCATCATTATCTATATCACCATCCGTGTTGTCTCCATCAACATTATCGTCACTATCACTGTCTTCACCAGAAAGTTGCCCGCTGAAGAGGACAATAATTCTTCTTCTCTTGTGGACATGTTAAAACTCATACAGGGTTTGTCCTGAATGTAATTGGACCAGCGCTGTAGTTTTGCGCATGCGCCGTGGGTGGGGAAATCTGTGGTTGGGTGTGTGGTTGAGGGTGTGAGCTTCTCGTTGAAACAAGTTCCAGTTGTCGACAAGCAGTTGGAGCATGCGGATCATGGAAGTAATGGAGCACAGTACGAGTGAAGTGTCATGTGAAAACACAGTTGCATTGTTTTGATGTTTGATTTGCTCATGCTGGCCTTTCTCGGGCGGGATGACCCTTACCGGTGGCATTTGGAAATTTGCTTTTTGTTTGGTCTCTGGATCGTACTCAAAAATCCAGGATTCGTCTCTTGTGATCACATTCCGCAAAACGTTTGGCTGTACTTCCACGCGCTCAAATATTTTTGATTTAGAATTTGTCACACGGTCTGCTTCGTTTTGCTGTCAGCACTTTTGGCACAAACTGTGTACACACTTTTGGCATTACCAATTCTTGCATCAAAATTTTGTTAACTTGCTTTGTTTTCCAAACTTAGTTTCTCCGAGATTAATCGCACACTCTTTCGTCTATCATTGTTCAAACTGTCCCTCACAGGTTCACGATTTCCTTTGTTTTGGTGATGAAAGGTCGACCCACCCATCTCTCGTCTCACTATCTTCTCTCCCTCCCTAAAGGCCTTATGCCAGTTAAATACTGTCGGTCGGCTTGAACACTGGAAGGTTCCATTTTTTGTGACACGTTACTCGTACAGGGATCCACTACTTCCACGATCCGCAAGCTCCGACTGCTTGTCGACAACAGGGACTGGTTGCAACGCTAATACCTTCAACCACCCAACCCAGCCACATATTTCCACAGACACGGCGCATGCGCGAAACTACAGCGCTCGTCCAGTTACTTTCAGGGTAAACCTTGTTTGTCACTTTTGAATATTGCAGGAAGGAAGACGACAGTCTTTTGGTGAACATAAAGGTATAACAAGAACAGCATCAAAAGAAGCAACACTATAAACAACAACAAGAACAGCAATATTCTAGCAGCATCAACAGCAGTAATGATAACAGTAGTCGTAGTAGCAGGAGCAGCAGCACCAACAGTAGTAATGTTAACAGTAGTCGTAGTAACAGGAGCAGCAGCACCAACAGTAGTAATGTTAACAGTAGTCGTAGTAGCAGGAGCAGCAGCACCAACAGCAGTAATGTTAACAGTAGTCGTAGTAGCAGGAGCAGCAGCACCAACAGCAGTAATGTTAACAATAGTCGTAGTAGCAGAAGCAGCAGCACCAACAGCAGTAATGTTAACAGTAGTCGTAGTAGCAGAAGCAGCAGCACCAACAGTAGTAATGTTAACAGTAGTCGTAGTAGCAGAAGCAGCAGCACCAACAGTAGTAATGTTAACAGTAGTCGTAGTAGCAGGAGCAGCAGCACCAACAGTAGTAATGTTAACAGTAGTCGTAGTAGCAGAAGCAGCAACACCAACAGTAGCAATGTTAACGTTGTCGTAGTAGCAGAAGCAGCAGCACCAACAGTAGTAATGTTAACGTAGTCGTAGTAGCAGAAGCAGCAGCACCAACAGTAGTAATGTTAACAGTAGTCGTAGTAGCAGCAGGAGCAGCACCAACAGTAGTAATGTTAACGTAGTCGTAGTAGCAGAAGCAGCAGCACCAACAGCAGCAATGGTAGTAAAACTAAATTGTAACCAAAAATTGTAAATAATTTTTAAAAATATGTTTGGAATGAAGCACGCCTGTAAAAACTGTGGAATTAAAAGAGCTGGACTGTTGGAATACCCAATCTTGCCGTCCTTTTTTTTCGTTATTTGAAGCCCTACTCTGGCTCATGATAGGGGCCGCAATATAGCCTAATGGCTGAACGCGGTTTCTGGGACCTCTCCACAGTGATCCTCATTCACATGGTGGCACATTGTGTCATCGGGTGTTTATCGCTTGTGTGATGTCCTGGTGGGAAGTCAGTCAGTCAAAGCAGGGCTCTTGATTGTCGCTGTCGGAGCTTCCCTTCTAGACCAGCTGCCAGTTAAGGCTATAGTCGGCTTTGCCATCAATTTAAGTTTCCAGGTTGGATTTCAGTAATGCTCTGTTTAATGTTTTGTGTCTGTGTTGTTTTCCGGTGACCGTCTGACTGGTGTTCTGTTTAATGTTCTGTGTTGTTTTTCGGTGACTGTGTGACTGGTGTTCTGTTTAATGGTCTGTGTCTGTGTTGTTTTCCGGTGACCGTCTGACTGGTGTTCTGTTTAATGGTCTGTGTCTGTGTTGTTTTCCGGTGACCGTCTGACTGGTGTTCTGTTTAATGTTCTCTGTTGTTTTCCGGTGACTGTGTGACTGGTGTTCTGTTTAATGTTCTCTGTTGTTTTCCGGTGACTATGTGACTGGTGTTCTGTTTAATGTTCTCTGTTGTTTTCCGGTGACTGTGTGACTGGTGTTCTGTTTAATGTTCTCTGTTGTTTTCCGGTGACTATGTGACTGGTGTTCTGTTTAATGTTCTCTGTTGTTTTCCGGTGACTGTGTGACTGGTGTTCTGTTTAATGTTCTGTGTCTGTGTTGTTTTCCGGTGACTGTGTGACTGGTGTTCTGTTTAATGTTCTGTGTTGTTTTCCGGTGACTGGTGTTCTGTTTAATGTTCTGTGTTGTTTTCCGGTGACTGTGTAAATGGTGTTCTGTTTAATGTTCTGTGTTGTTTCCCGTGACTGTGTGACTGGTGTTCTGTTTAATGTTCTGTGTTGTTTTCCGGTGACTGTGTGACTGGTGTTCTGTTTAATGTTCTGTGTTGTTTTCCGGTGACTGTGTGACTGGTGTTCTGTTTAATGTTCTGTGTTGTTTTCCGGTGACTGTGTGACTGGTGTTCTGTTTAATGTTCTGTGTTGTTTTCCGGTGACTGTGTGACTGGTGTTCTGTTTAATGTTCTGTTTTGTTTTCCGGTGACTGTCTGACTGGTGTTCTGTTTAATGTTCTGTGTCTGTGTTGTTTTCCGGTGACCGTCTGACTGATGTTCTGTTTAATGTTCTGTGTTGTTTTCCGGTGACTATGTGACTGGTGTTCTGTTTAATGTTCTGTGTTGTTTTCCGGTGACTATGTGACTGGTGTTCTGTTTAATGTTCTGTGTCTGTGTTGTTTTCCGGTGACCGTCTGACTGGTGTTCTGTTTAATGTTCTGTCTGTGTTGTGTGTTGTTTTCCGGTGACCGTCTGACTGGTGTTCTGTTTAATGTTCTGTCTGTGTTGTGTGTTGTTTTCCGGTGACCGTCTGACTGGTGTTCTGTTTAATGTTCTGTCTGTGTTGTGTGTTGTTTTCCGGTGACCGTCTGACTGGTGTTCTGTTTAATGTTCTGTCTGTGTTGTGTGTTGTTTTCCGGTGACCGTCTGACTGGTGTTCTGTTTAATGTTCTGTCTGTGTTGTGTGTTGTTTTCCTGTGACTGTCTGACTGGTGTTCTGTTTAATGTTTTCCGTCTGTGTGCTTATGGCTGATCTTGTCCTCGCCTGTATGTCTAACATGTTCGTCCACAGTTCGACCTGGTCTGTAACAACAAATTCTGGATTAGCACATCCAAGTCTGTCTTCTTCGTTGGCCGACTTGTTGGGGCAGTTATCTTTGGCCAGCTGTCGGACAGGTAAGCTCGACTAGTGTCATGTCGGTCAGTCATTGGTTAGCGACACTGCATGTCTTGTTCTCCGCCTCATGTTCACTATCCAGGTCCGAGAGATTCTCCCAGAGTGGCGGGGAACCATCAGTCTGAGTCCGAATAAACTTATAAAACGAATGTGCCTGCAAAACTCAAATTGTGGAAAAGACCTAACATCAAGAAGTGGACGAACATATGGGAATTTCTACCAGAATTGACAGCCAGTTGACTCAAACAAGTAGATCTGGTCAGCTTGATCAAAACAGCAACAGGAGACAGAATGAACGTCTCAGTTCAGAAAGACTTGTCATAACACACACAAACTAAAAGGGACTGATACAACCACATTAACGTTGTAGGTTCTTGAAACATGAATTCACTAGTGTCGGAATCCCCGGACAACAAAGTAGAACTGAATACCGCCAACTGACAGAAAGTTTTTTTTTTTTTTTATGTTAGTCACCGTTTTTGTAATTGTTTGTTGTGCATGATTGTTGTATATGATTGTCGTGTATGATTGTACATCAACAGGTATGGGCGACGACCCATGTTTTTCCTGGGATGTATATTATTGGTGATTGCTGGGACCTTGGCCTCGTTTGCCCCCAACATGTACGTGTTCCTGCCCGCTTACTTCTGCCAAGGGGCTGCACACACCGGCGCCTTTCTGGTCTCCTACACCTTGTGTTGGTACTTTTTTTTTTTTTAAATATATATAAATATTGTATTACGGTAAAATATTGTTATATGTTATATGTCGTATCTAGTATGCTATCTTTGAATATTGTGATGATTTGTACCCCAACAGGCTGCTATTTAGTTTCCCACTGAAACACAAAAAGACAAGAAAATGTTACATCATATCTAATAGAACCAGCTCTGAAGTGTCGCTATGAATTCTGTCTGATAACATTAATAAGCAAGCCTGAAGTCACACCGAGTCTCATGAAAGCACGTTTACAGGACAATACTTGCAAGTCCACTGGCAGCCACATTTGGTCATGTAAATATTGCAGCTTGATTTAAATTTGATTTAGCGTATATTTCCTTTGAAGTGAAATTTGTTTTAGGGACATTATGAGAAGAGACAGTATGTTACAACTGGACATATTTATGTAACTTTCTTCATCCTCCTCCCATATTTATGGATAGATAGATAGATATGGAAAGACAAGGAGAGAAGATCCCGGACAAGGTTTTTGTCCTGGCACGGGAGTCTGCTAACACACAAACTACCTTATATTTACGGTTGCAGGATATGGATATGCAGGATGGCCGACAAAAGTGGAAAAGGCACTTTAGGAGGATATTTCCAATAACATTCTGTAGATTAGCCATAGGCAGAGGGAAGTCGAGTTAGTCCTCCAGCTGGCAGGAGTTAACGCGTGTCCGGCAAGAGTTAACGCGTGTCCGGCAAGAGTTATCACGTGTCCGGCAGGAGTTAACACGTGTCCGGTAGGAGTTAACACGTGTCCGGCAGGAGTTAACACGTGTCCGGTAGGAGTTAACACGTATCTGGCAGGAGTTAACACGGGTCCGGTGGTACATGTTTATACGTATCTCCAGACTGGATTCAGGAAACTTTATCCTCTACCATAATTGTTCTCTCACTCAGAGCCCTTCTTCATCCTATCCATAGACTCGTCTGTCTGAATGCTTTTTACCACAATCACACAGTAATACACATCCCAACCAATCAGTAACGGCCTCATCTGTCTAAATTTCTCTACTGTCACAAACTCACACTGTCATATCTCCCCCCCCCCCACCCACATTTCTCCCCCCCCCCCACCCACAGACACATCTGTCTAAATATCCCCTGTTTAAATGTCCCCTACTATACCTCACACTGTCATACCTTCTCTCCACCAGTCACAAGCTCATCTGTCTAAATGTCCCCTACTATAGCTCACACTGCCATACCTTGTCTCTCCCCAGCCACAGACACAGCTGTCTAAATGTCCCCTACTATAGCTCCCACTGCCATACCTTGTCTCTCTCCAGCCACAGACACATTTGTCTAAATGACCCCTACTATAGCTCACACTGTCATACCTTGTCTCTCTCCAGCCACAGACACATTTGTCTAAATGACCCCTACTATAGCTCACACTGTCATACCTTGTCTCTCCCCAGCCACAGACACATTTGTCTAAATGACCCCTACTATAGCTCACACTGTCATACCTTGTCTCTCCCCAGCCACAGACACAGCTGTCTAAATGTCCCCTACTATAATTCACGCTGACATCCCTTGTCTCTCCCCAGCCACGGACACAGCTGTCTAAATGTCCCCTACTATAATTCACGCTGACATCACTTGTCTCTCCCCAGCCACGGACACATCTGTCTAAATGACCCCTACTATAGCTCACACTGTCATACCTTGTCTCTCCCCAGCCACGGACACATCTGTCTAAATGTCTCCTACTATAGCTCACACTGTCATACCTTGTCTCTCCCCAGCCACGGACACAGCTGTCTAAATGTCTCCTACTATAGTTCACACTGTCATACCTTGTCTCTCCCCAGCCACGGACACATCTGTCTAAATGTCTCCTACTATAGTTCACACTGTCATACCTTGTCTCTCTCCAGCCACAGACACATCTGTCTAAATGTCTCCTACTATAATCTACGCTGACATCACTTGTCTCTCCCCAGCCACGGACACAGCTGTCTAAATGTCTCCTACTATAGTTCACACTGTCATACCTTGTCTCTCCCCAGCCACGGACACATCTGTCTAAATGTCTCCTACTATAGTTCACGCTGTCATACCTTGTCTCTCCCCAGCCACAGACACATCTGTCTAAATGTCTCCTACTATAATCTACGCTGACATCACTTGTCTCTCCCCAGCCACAGACACATCTGTCTAAATGTCTCCTACTATAATCTACGCTGACATCACTTGTCTCTCCCCAGCCACAGACACATCTGTCTAAATGACCCCTACTATAGCTCACACTGTCATACCTTGTCTCTCCCCAGCCACGGACACATCTGTCTAAATGTCTCCTACTATAGCTCACACTGTCATACCTTGTCTCTCCCCAGCCACAGACACAGCTGTCTAAATGTCCCCTACTATAATCTACACTGACATCACTTGTCTCTCCCCAGCCACAGACACATCTGTCTAAATGTCTCCTACTATAGCTCACACTGCCATACCTTGTCTCTCCCCAGCCACGGACACATCTGTCTAAATGTCCCCTACTATAGCTCACACTGCCATACCTTGTCTCTCCCCAGCCACATTTGTCTAAATGTCTCCTACTATAGCTCACACTGTCATACCTTCTCTCTCCCCAGCCACATTTGTCTAAATGTCCCCTACTATAGCTCACACTGTCATACCTTGTCTCTCCCCAGGCCCAGCCACATTTGTCTAAATGTCTCCTACTATAGCTCACACTGTCATACCTTCTCTCTCCCCAGCCACATTTGTCTAAATGTCCCCTACTATAGCTCACACTGTCATACCTTGTCTCTCCCCAGGCCCAGACACATCTGTCTAAATGTCTCCTACTATAGCTCACACTGTCATACCTTGTCTCTCCCCAGCCACAGACACAGCTGTCTAAATGACCCCTACTATAGCTCACACTGTCATACCTTGTCTCTCCCCAGACACAGCTGTCTAAATGTCCCCTACTATAGCTCACACTGTCATACCTTGTCTCTCCCCAGCCACAGACACAGCTGTCTAAATGACCCCTACTATAGCTCACACTGTCATACCTTGTCTCTCCCCAGACACAGCTGTCTAAATGTCCCCTACTATAGCTCACACTGTCATACCTTGTCTCTCCCCAGCCACGGAACTGGTGGGGCCTAATTATCGGACACTGGCCGGTTTCGTCATCCAAGGCTTCTACAGTATCGGCTTCATGTCTCTGGCTGGTATCGCTTACTTCGTCAGGGATTGGCGATACTTGGAGATGGCGATTACTGCTCCGACTTTGCTCTTTGGGATCTACTGGTGGTAGGTATCGATACATACATCCCCATATAATTTTGTTTACTATATTTGAAGAGGAGAACTGGTAAAGGTGGTGACTAGTGGAACGATCTCTGGAATAATCAACAGAGGAAAGACAATTGTTGTCATAGAATGGAGGGTTGTCAACTCACGGACTGATACAAGCTGTAGCTCGCAGATTGTACAGAGGCATGATCGCTCACGTCTGTTGGCAAGGCACTTGATGACGGTGATGTAGCAGACTTGGACAGCCGCTCTAGTCTAGTGGCTAGTCCGAGCCCGACCTGAAGATCTTGGGCTCAAATGTGCAGCTTTTTTTTTTTTTTTTTTTTCTTCTAGAAATGACCGAATAAGATAAATGCACATAACATATACAAACAAAATAGATACACACAAATATAGATACTAATACAATAGATACAGATTAATAGATACACAAAAGAAAAGTGCACACTACAGTCTATGTTAAATCAGCCGATTATGAAGGGCTACAGTACAGAGGGTGTTTAAGCCTTGTTTAAGTGCTTAATAATAATAACTAATAGTAATAATAATAATGAATAATAATAATAATAATAATATTAATTTGCTGAAGGGCTAATAACTAAGAATATATTATAGTATGATGCGTGTAATCGAAAACTTTGAAAGATAATCTATATTTGTGGTTGAAGTAGACAGTTGGGGGGGGGGGGGGCTTTAAACGTTGTCTAAATTCCTTAGATACTGAAACCGCCAGGTTGCGGCGCTGCTCCTGTCGACGGAAATCATTGTAGTAGGGCCATTGTTTGTGGATAAGCTGATGTGTGCTAAGTGAAGCAGATTCAGCCACGCTAGAGTCATGTGACTGTTGACTGAAACATATTGGCAGTCACAACAACAACCTGTTCTAATGGTCGACTCAAGGGAAACACGACAGCATTGCCCCACGCTCCTCTGGTGAATACATGAATAAATCAAGAACTGACATCACTGCACTCAGGGCATTCCCATAAGTGCTCCGTCCTTGTCCCCAGTAGCCAACGAAGAGTTCCCATACTGAAGGCGCCTAGTTGCAACATGATTCGCATTTCGCCCATTTTCCTCTGCCAGCAAAATCTCTCTTCCAAGCTGTCTGCTGTCTCGCAGCTGAATCACTGGTGTTCCTTTGTAGAGTCAAACGATTACACAAGTCTCTTCCATGTAGGCCTGAATAAATCATTTATGATACATTTGAATGTTTAGGCGGCAGAAGTTTTGGTGAAAGAACTTAGTTTTCATGATTTCTGTAAAACTGAGGGGATTAAATAATTGCAGACGGGGACAAATGAGGGTCATAATTTCAGGAAATCGTCAGAAAATAGAAGGGATAAAACTCTCCAAGAAGAAGGAACTATCATAACTTAGAAACCCTGCAGACTGAAAGATTGTGTTCAGTTTCTGCATGGCAAAGTTACACAACTGAGACAAAGTCTTACTGAGATAAAGGGTTACTAAGTGTATCTCACAGCGAGGTAGACTAGCGTTACTGAGTGTATCTGACAGTGAGGTAGACTAGCGTTACTGGGTGTATCTGACAGTGAGGTATACTAGCGTTACTAAGTGTATCTGACAGCGAGGTAGACTAGCGTTACTGAGTGTATCTGACAGTGAGGTAGACTAGCGTTACTGGGTGTATCTGACAGTGAGGTAGACTAGCGTTACTGAGTGTATCTGACAGTGAGATAGACAAGCGTTACTGAGTGTATCTGACAGCGAGGTAGACTAGCGTTACTAAGTGTATCTGACAGCGAGGTAGACTAGCGGTACTAAGTGTATCTGACAGCGAGGTAGACTAGCGTTACTGAGTGTATCTGACAGTGAGGTAGACTAGCGTTACTGGGTGTACCTGACAGTGAGGTAGACAAGAGTTACTGAGTGTATCTGACAGTGAGGTAGACTAACGTTACTGAGTGTATCTGACAGTGAGGTAGACTAGCGTTACTGAGTGTATCTGACAGTGATATAGACAAGCGTTACTGAGTGTATCTGACAGTGATATAGACAAGCGTTACTGAGTGTACCTGACAGTGACGTAGACAAGCGTTACTGAGTGTATCTGCCTGACAGTGAGGTAGACAAGCGTTACTGAGTGTATCTGACAGTGAGGTAGACAAGCGTTACTGAGTGTACCTGACAGTGAGGTAGACAAGCGTTACTGAGTGTATCTGACAGTGAGGTAGACTAACGTTACTGAGTGTATCTGACAGTGAGGTAGACAGGCGTTACTGAGTGTATCTGACAGTGGGGTAGACACGCGTTACTGAGTGTATCTGACAGTGAGGTAGACAAGCGTTACTGAGTGTATCTGACAGTGAGGTAGACAAGCGTTACTGAGTGTATCTGACAGTGAGGTAGACTAGCGTTACTGAGTGTACCTGACAGTGAGGTAGACAAGCGTTACTGAGTGTACCTGACAGTGAGATAGACTAGCGTTACTGAGTGTATCTGACAGTGAGGTAGACTAACGTTACTGAGTGTATCTGACAGTGAGGTAGACAAGCGTTACTGAGTGTATCTGACAGTGAGGTAGACAAGCGTTACTGAGTGTATCTGACAGTGAGGTAGACAAGCGTTACTGAGTGTACCTGACAGTGAGGTAGACAAGCGTTACTGAGTGTATCTGACAGTGAGGTAGACAAGCGTTACTGAGTGTATCTGACAGTGAGATAGACAAGCGTTACTGAGTGTATCTGACAGTGAGGTAGATAAGCGTTACTGAGTGTACCTGACAGTGAGGTAGACTAGCGTTACTGAGTGTACCTGACAGTGAGGTAGACAAGCGTTACTGAGTGTACCTGACAGTCAGATAGATAAAGGGTTACGGAGTGTACCTGACAGTCAGATAGATAAAGGGTTACTGAGTGTACCTGACAGTCAGATAGATAAAGGGTTACTGAGTGTATCTGGCAGTGGGACAGACAAAAAGTTACTGAGTGTATCTGACAGTGAGCTAAGCAATTAGGGCTTGGCAGGTGTTTGATCATTTCGCAAGAAGCGTTGCGACTTCGGTGGAACAGGCGTGTACATGGCAGAAGAGAAATATAGAGACCAGACAGAGAATCAAAAGGAAAAAGTGGTCCTTTTTTACGAGATGGACATCACCACTTCTGAAAGATGTTATCTTTAAAGATAGGCCTGAATTAAAGGATCTACTTTTCAGTGTCCCGAATTAGGTCCCATCTGGCTGAAAATGGCTCTGTTCACCTCACGAAGTTGTTGACACCAAACCCTGAATTAGAAGATGCATGAGACACTTTCCAGTGAAGAAAAAAGAAGTACAAGGAAGAGAAACAGCAGACGTTGTGGCAAGAGAAAGAGGACAAGGCAAAGAGACAACAGAAAAGGAGCAGACGAAAGAAAGAAAAGAAGAGAACAAACAAAAAATCTGTTTATAGCCAGCTAATCGTAAACAGAACAAACAGTACCTGGGTTACATGCAAGTGACGTGTGGTCAGTTGATCATGAACAGTGCACTAATGACTGTTTTCCCAGGTTCCTACCGGAATCGGTCAGATGGCTGATCTCTCATGGCAAGGACGCCGAAGCCGAAGACATCCTGAGGGCGGCTGCCAAAGAGAACGGTGTGACTCTGAACAGCGATATCATTGAGTCGCTGAAGCATGCTCAGCCAGTGACTGAGGGCCGCCAGTATTACTTTCTGGACCTGGTCAACAACTGGAAGATGGCCAGACTGTCCCTCAACATTTGGTTTAACTGGTCAGTGCTGCTTGACTGCGAGTATTTTAAATCATCTCTGATATCCAATTCTTTATCTCTGTTTTCGGTATGTCTGTCTTTCTGTGTTTCTGTCTTTCTGTGTGAGTCTCTCTCCCTCTCTTGTTCACACGCGCATATACACACACCCACACTCACACACTTTTCTTTTGCCTTTTTTCTTCCCACGCTCACTTTTTCTATCTCTCTACACGCTCTATTACAGTCTCTGTTACTGTGTGTGAATAACTGTGTGTGTATATAAATGGGTGTGTACTCTTTCGTTAGTAAATTCACTGTCCACATCGCCTGCAAACCTACACACTTGCATACACATTAAGCTAAAATACCTAAATACCATACAGCCTAACTACAAAACAGCCTAAATGCAAAACAGCCTAATTATAAATCATTAAATATATAATTTTACAAAGAAACGATGTCTTGATCGTCACTCATACAAAGAAGTAGAAAGTCAGAAGGACACACTAGACAACATAAAAATCGAAAACTGTAGTTACTATGGCGGGAACCTGTCACCTTCAGATGGCGTGTGCGCCTCGCTATGGAAACATGGGTACTTAGAATACAACCAGCTAGGCATCCCCGCCTCCCCCTCCCCCAAGTGTTTTCATTGGATGTATATCGTACTGTTGAAATCCACAACTATGGAATACAGATAGAATTTACCGCAAACCATTTAAATGGCACCATAGGTTACATCAATATATTAACGGAGCATCGGTCGAATTACAAAAACAGCAACAATTTACGAGCTCAGCAAAACGTAAAGCTTTGTCTAGAAAACACGAACATTTAGGAAATACATTTGATTGGTAGGTTCCGTTGTGTTACACGTCCTTCATATTAATAAACAGAGGAGGTCCCCCTTCTGTTTATTTATGTAAATACAAAACAGCCTCACTACACACAACCTAACTACACAACTACCTAACTACACAACTACCCAACTACACAACAACCTAACTACACAACTACCTAACTACACAACTACCTAACTACACAACAACCTAACTACACAACTACCTAACTACACAATAGCCTGACTACACAACAACCTAACTACACAACTACCTAACTACACAACTACCTATCTATACAACTACCTAACTACACAACTACCTAACTACACAACTACTCAACTACACAACAACCTAACTACACAGCTACCCAACTACACAACTACCTAACTATACAACTACCTAACTACACAACTACCTAACTACACAACTACCTAACTACACAACTACCTAACTACACAACTACACAACAACCTAACTACTCAACTACCTAACTACACAACAACCTAACTACACAACTACCTAACTACACAACTACACAACTACCTAACTACACAACTATCTAACTACACAACTACCTAACTACACAACTACACAACTACACAACTACCTAATTATACAACTACCTAACTACACAACAACCTAACTACACAACTACCTAACTACACAACTACACAACTACCTAACTACACAATAGCCTGACTACACAACTTCCTAACTACACAACAGCTTAAATACACAAAAGCCTATCTATACAACCGCCTGACTACACAAAAACTATCTAACGACACAACTACACATCAGCCTGTCTGTCTACATGCAGCACCAGCTAACAGCCCAGCAACCTAATCACGCACGCATTTACAAACCACACAAAAATAATCATGTTTTGATTTTTTTTTTCAAACAAACATACTGATACATCAAACCGCAGTTTTCATTTCAAATTGTTGAAAAAAATTTGTATTTTTTATTGCATTTCTGCTAAAACATTTTACCTGCCTAGACCAGGGCGTTACAATTCTGGTAAAGAAATGATTGCCATCGATGGGGAGACAGTTGTAACATATTGCTTACAACGCAGTGCGCGTTACAATGTAATTACTCTGTTAGTGTGTACATTTCCCATATGTTTGATTTTAATTGTTTAGCAAATGTACAACATACAAAAACCACGAGGTCTAGAACGACAAATACTCTAACACACTGTATGATATCACAATTTCCCAAAACTTGATAAATCAAACATCCATAACAAAATGAAGATGTGGTTCCTAAAGTACAATATCTCCAATGCATCGAAGGGGACACACGTCCCTCCGCAAGCACGCAGGCGCACACAACAACAACAACATCCCGACTGATGGCAGCCTACCCGTCACTTTACTGCTGGTTGTAAAAAAATCACATCAGTGGAGAAGTGAATGGTCTCTCCCATTTCAGGAAGTGGATATTTGTATTTGTCTGGAAAATGTCGACTTTTTGTTTGTTGTTGTTTATCCCTGTCCAGCACCTTTTATCATATATGAATCAGTATTAGATAATGAAATAAACTAAGCTGCCTTATTTTTGTCGTTTTTAATTCAGAAGAGTAAATTGGGGATGCATCATTCTTGAACACTAGACTGTGTTCAGTTGTGCCAACTTGTAATCTGGCTGACTGCCAGCACCATGTGGCATCACACAGAAGATAAATCCAGTACGGGTTGCATCACACAGAAGATAAAGCCAGCACGGATGGCATCACACAGAAGATATATCCAGCACAGATGGCATCACACAGAAGATAAATCCAGCACAGATGGCATCACACAGAAGATATATCCAGCACAGATGGCATCACACAGAGGATAAATCCAGTACGGGTGGCATCACACAGAAGATAAAGCCAGCACGGATGGCATCACACAGAAGATATATCCAGCACTCTATGGCATCACACAGAAAATAAATCCAGGACTGATGGCATCACACAGAAGATAAATCCAGGACTGATGGCATCACACAGAAGATAAATCTAGCACTCTATGGCATCACACAGAAGATAAATCCAGCACTCTAAATGCACTCATCATCACACAGAAGATAAATCCACCGGCACACGATGGCACCACACATCACAAAGATAAAATTCAGCATCACACAGAAGATCTATGGCATCACACAGAAGATAAATCCAGCACTGATGGCATCAGAAGATAAATCCACACAGATCAGATAAATCCAGCGCCGATGGCATCACACAGAAGATATTTCCAGCACCGATGGCATCACACAAAAGATATATCCAGCACTGATGGCATCACACAGAAGATAAATCCAGCACTCTATGGCATCACACAGAAGATAAATCCAGCACTCTATGGCATCACACAGAAGATAAATCCAGCACTCTATGGCATCACACAGAAGATAAATCCAGCACTAATGGCATCACACAGAAGATAAATCCAGCACTAATGGCATCACACAGAAGATAAATCCAGCACTCTATGGCATCACACAGAAGATAAATCCAGCACTCTATGGCATCACACAGAAGATAAATCCAGCACTCTATGGCATCACACAGAGAGAAATCCAAACTCTATCCAGCAGCACTCTATGGCATCACACAGAAGATAAATCCAGCACTCTATGGCATCACACAGAAGATTAATTCAGCACTCTATGGCATCACACAGAAGATAAATCCAGCATTATGGCATCACACAGAAGATAAATCCAGCACTGATGGCATCACACAGAAGATAAATCCAGCGCCGATGGCATCACACAGAAGATATTTCCAGCACCGATGGCATCACACAGAAGATATATCCAGCACTGATGGCATCACACAGAAGATAAATCCAGCACTCTATGGCATCACACAGAAGATAAATCCAGCACTCTATGGCATCACACAGAAGATAAATCCAGCACTCTATGGCATCACACAGAAGTTAAATCCAGCACTCTATGGCATCACACAGAAGATAAATCCAGCACTCTATGGCATCACACAGAAGATAAATCCAGCACTCTAATGGCATCACACACAGAAGATAAATCCAGCACTCTATGGCATCACACAGAAGATAAGATAATCTATGGCATCACACAGAAGCACTCTATGGCATCACACAGAAGTTAAATAAATCCAGAAGATAAACTCTATGGCATCACACAGAAGATAAATCCAGGCACCAGAAGATAATCCGGCACCGATGGCATCACACAGAAGATAAATCCAGCACTCTATGGCATCACACAGAAGATAAATCCAGCACTCTATGGCATCACACAGAAGATAAATCCAGCACTCTATGGCATCACACAGAAGATAAACCCAGTGCTGCATTAAAATGTAACATCAGTGCTAGGACATTTATTCTTGGACTCGAGCTCTTCACAGAGACTTCTTCTTGAGTTCTGCTTCATAGCCAGTTGTCAACCGCTGCCGGTGGACGTTCCACAGAAATTCCATTTGGAAATCTCACAGATCTGAAGAAATTATTGCTACAGCTACAGAGTTCATCATTTGCATGAAGCTTTAGGCCTGTGGCTGTCTCTATGTTAAGAAAACCGGCAGCGTTATTCATTTGAAACAATGTTTCCCTTCCCCTAAGGAATTTAAATAATGTGGACACAAACAATACATTGCACAATTTATTACCAGGTATATTTCATAGTTGACAAAGAAAGGGTCTGTGTGGTTTATCTTACACCGAACAGGCGACTGCTGAGAATGGCTGAAACTTAAACAATTAAAATCAACAACCTCTCCTTCTGGAAGCTGGATATAGAAACAAAAATGTCAAATTTTGACCTCCTTCAGCTGCCTGCTGGCTTGCTATATTGAAGTCGGTTTCTTTGTGGTTTGATTCTAGATTCTTGGTTCCTTGTGGTGAATATTTTCGCCTAATTTTGGTTCCTTGCTGCATTGGTTTTGATTGGGATTGGATGTTCTACTAGTCCTGAGAAGGACTAGTAGGGTTTGCCTAGGGCGGCCTCGATCGGGAATGAGAGGGAGTGAGTCTGATTGGAGTTTAAACATGCCTGGCTGGTCTGTCTGGTTTGCTGGGCTTTCTCGCATCAGTGGGCTGGTTTGGTAGCTGGTAACTGGGTGTCATGGCGGCTTGGTTGGTCCTGATTGGCTGCGGGCTTTGTTGTGTTAAAGTGGTAGGTCAGAATCTGCGTTGGCGTTTGTTTGGCGTACAACCTCTCCTTTGCAGGCAGACGGAATCTATAGTAAATTTTAGGTTACCCTGGTAAGTCACATGACTACGGTGAACTTCCGGCGAGTAGATAAACCACGATGCCTCGAAAAAAATGCTGACGAGATACAGCGAAATATGCCTGGCAATAAACTGTGCAATGAATTGTTTGAGTCCGGATTATTTAAAGCCTAATTAATTGTTTGTTCCTATCAACCCTAAATCAACGTGTGGTCTGATTTGCTTGTTGACATCTTTATGTTGTTTTCCCATGCATCAACAGGCTGGTCAACGCCCTGGTCTACTATGGACTGTCGTTAAATACAGGGAATCTAGCAGGTAATTTGGCTTCTACATTTATTGATGAATGATATAATGAATGTGAGTTCTTCAACAATTAAAATAACACAACTTATTATTAATCAAACAACATTCCATTTACCAGGATCTATCTGTTTACAAGTTTCTTTACTGAGATAATAACAAGATGTCAAAGGGAAGGAAGTAAAGGACTCATAAAATAGTACAAAAAAGTCCATTAGATAGCCCTCTGCCAACCCCACCCTTTGTTTCTAAGATAGACCCACAAAGTCCCTAAAATAGTCCCCCGCAATGTTTCTGAGATGGTACCACTTAATCCCTGAGATAGTCTCTGGGATACTCCCTCTAAGTCCCTGAGATACTCCCATTAGGTCACCAAGATAGTCACACTAAGTCCCTAAGACAGTACCACTAAGCCCTTATGAAAGTGCACCACTAAGTCCCTGAGATAGTCCACTAAGTCCCTGAGATAGTCCACTAAGTCCCTGAGATAGTCCACTAAGTCCCTGAGATAGTCCACTAAGTCCCTGAGATAGTTCCCAAACTAATTCTCAGAGAGAGACAGTCCTATTTAATCCTTGAGATAGTACCACTAAGTCCCTAAGATAATCCCCCACTAAGTCTCTGAGATAATTCCACACTAAGTCTCTGAGATAATCCCCCACTAATTCCCTCAAATAATCCCCTACAGAGTCCCTGAGAAAATTCTCCTTTAAGTCTCTGAGATAATCGCCCATTAGGTCCCTGAGATAATCCTGCACTAAGTCCATGAGATAATCCCCCCACTAAGTCCGTGAAATAATCCCACTAATAAGTCCCTGAGATAATTTCTACTAAGTCTTTGAGATAATTCCCCACTAAGTCTTTGAGATAATCCCCACTAAGTCCCTGAGATAATTCTCACTAAGTTTCTGAAATAATCCCCCACTAATTCCCTCAGATAATCCCCCACTAAGTCCCTGAGATAATCCCCTACTAAGTCTCCGAGAAAACCCCAACTAAGTCCCTGATATAATCTCCTACTAAGTCTCTGACATAATCCCCCACTAATTCCCTGAAATAATCCCCTACTTAAGTCCCTTAGATAATCCCCCACTCTGAGATAATCCCCTACTAAGTCTGTGTGATAATCCCTCACTAAGTCTGAGATAATCCCCCACAGAGTCCCTGAGAAAATTCCCCACTAAGTCTTCGAGATAATCGCCCATTAAGTCCCTGAGATAATCCTGCACTAAGTCCCTGAGATATTCCCCCCACTAAGTCTGTGAGATAATCCCCCATTAAGTCCCTGAGATAATCCCCCACTGAGTCTTTGAGATAATTTCCCACTAAGTCTTTAAGATAATCCCCTCTAAGTCCCTGAGATAATCCCCCACAAAGTTCCTGAGAAAATGCCCCATTAAGTCCCTGAGATAATCCTGCACTAAGTCCCTGAGATAATCCCCCCACTAAGTCCGTGAAATAATCCCACTAATAAGTCCATGAGATAATTTCCTACTAAGTCTTTGAGATAATTCCCCACTAAGTCTTTGAGATAATCCCCACTAAGTCCCTGCGATAATTCTCACTAAGTCTCTGAAATAATCCCCCACTAATTCCCTCAGATAATCCCCCACTAAGTCTCTGAAATAATCTACTACTAAATCCCTGAGATAATCCCCCACTAAGTCTCTGAAATAATTCCCCCTAAGTCCCTGAGATAACCCCACACTAAGTCCCTGAGCTGGTCACACAATTAAATGGTATGCCCACTTAAAGAGAATACCTTTAGATACTGCACCATTTAAGGCAATAACCAAAAGAGGAAAGGGGTGTAGAGCATAGGTAGACCAAGAACAACATGGAAGGATAACATCAGAGAAACTCTACAGTACCATAATGTGTCACCAGATAATTCCCCACTAAGTCTTTGAGACAATCCCCACTAAGACCCTGAAATAATCCCCCACTAAGTCCCTGAGAAAATCCCCCATTAAGTCCCTGAGATAATCCTGCACTAGGTCCCTGAGATAATCCCCCCCCCCCCCACTAAGTCCGTGAAATAATCCCACCAATAAGTCCCTGAGATAATTCTCTACTAAGTCTTTAAGATAATCCCCACTAAGTCCCAAGAGGTAGACCAAAAACAGCATGGAAGGATAACATCAGAGAAACTCTACAGTACCATAAAGTGTCTATGGTCGAAGCAGCTATAAAAGCACGAATCACAAGCGGTAAATGAGGACGTCAGGAAAACGATAGTCCCACTATGTCAATGAGAGAGTCCTGCACCATCCCTGAGATAGTCCCCCACGAAGTCTTTTGTGATAGTACCACCTAGTCGCTGAGATAGCGCCACACTAAGTCCCTGGCATTGTGCTCCACCCAGTCACTGCCCTGAGATAGCGCCACACTAAGTCCCTGGCATTGTGCTCCACCCAGCCACTGCCCTGAGATAGTCCCTGGCATTATGCTCCACCCAATCGCTGCCCTGAGATAGTCCCTAGCATTGTGCTCCACCCAGCCACTGCCCTGAGATAGTCCCTGGCATTGTGCTCCACCCAGTCGCTGCCCTGGGATAGTCCCTGGCATTGTGCTTCACCAAGTCACTGCCCTGAGATAGTCCCTGACATTGTGCTCCACCCTGTCACTGCCCTGAGATAGTCCCTGGCATTGTGCTTCACCAAGTCACTGCCCTGAGATAGTCCCTGGCATTGTGCTCCACCCCGTCATTGTCCTGAGATAGTCCTAATATTTCAGACTAAACAACATTTGTCCACGTCTTGAGTCATATTGGATGCAGGGCTAGTCATGTAACAAGTCAAGTAAGAATTCGAGTAATAGGTCAGGTAATTGTTGTTGTTGTTGTTATCGATCCTGCAGTGCATAAGCTTTCGCCCTTTGGCCCAATGTCATGTAATGGAATTTGCATGTTTTCACTAGCTGTTCTTTTCCTCCGTAAAAGGTTTTCCACTTGTCTGGTCTCGGAGGGAGTAGCATTCTTCTAGTCTCGCTGAGTTTTGGGCACTCAATGAGATGGTGTTCAACAGTTTCGTAGGCGTAGTTACATAGCTGGCACTCTAGAGGTCAAGTGATAAGTCAAGTAAGAAATCAAGTAAACAAGTCTTTTAACAAGTCAAGTAACAGGTCAAGTTATAGGTCAGTTAAGAAGTCAAGTAACAAGTCAAGTAACAAGTCAAGTAACACGTCAAGTAACAAGTCAGTTAACAAGTCAAGTAACAGGTCAAGTTATAAGTCAGTTAACAAGTCAAGTAAAACGTCAGTTAACAAGTCAAGTAACAAGTCAGGTAACAAGTCAAGTAACAAGTCAAGTTATAAGTCAGTTAACAAGTCAAGTAACAAGTCAGGTAACAAGTCAAGTAACAAGTCAAGTAACAAGTCAAGTAACATGTTAAGTAACAAGTCAAGGTTCCTATTTACCGCAGTGGTGTATTGGACATATGATGCTAGACTTCTGTAGACCAATCAGCAATGTTTGGGTTGTGTTATCACAATCGACATCACTACACATTGGGCAGTCTCAGCCGCCGGAGCCAATCAACGTAGAGTTTGCTCAGTGGTGGCGGGCACTCAGAATGTTTAAGCATCTTCCAGGTGACCAACATCCGTTTTTATGTCCAGTTTCTTGGAGATTCGAACTCCAAATCACCGGGACGGCAGACAGAGAGCTAGTTACTTAAGTACAATGGTTACCTCACTGGATAATATCCAAGCTCATTCTATCTGCACGATAAGGTTTTTTATACATAACGCATGCACGATTTATTGTTTTTCTGTTTCATCATTTACATTTATGGCGACTTAAGCAATGTTTACCCGTTGTAAATTTGAACAAAGAAGACACAAACAATAGATTCCACAATTTTTTTTGCCTGGCATATAAGTGAATCGTTTATGTACTTGCCTGCCTTTAAAATAAAAAAAAAATAAAAACTCGGACGGCTTCAACCTGCCTCTGGGGCTTGGTTTTATTTGCGTCCTGATGTCTTTGCGGTTTTAATGTCTTTCTTTCGGTGTGACGATGTCTCACGTCTTCTTGTGGTTTTTCCTTGCTGTTCTGCAACTATGGCTTGAATTGGGATTGGAAGGTTTACTAGTCCTGAGAAGGACTAGTAAAGTATGCCTGGCACGGCCTTCGTCGGGGATGGGTGGGAGTAGTTCTGGCTGTCGAGTTAGTCATGCTTGGCTGGTTTTGTGCAAGTGGGTTATTCCTGTCTGGTGAGCTGGTTTTGGTAGGTGTCATGGCGGTTTGGTCGGTTCTGGTTGGTTGCTGGCTTCGTCGTACTTCGGGCAGGCTGGATCGTCTGCTGGGTCTGAGCTGGTGGTTACCTCTTTTTCTTTAGGCGAACCTTGGCGCACACAAATCACTTAGCAGTGGGCTTTTGAATGGTTGGTGCTTCGCTTGGACGCTGACCTCGCTTGTCACTTCAGCTGTTTTTACTGCTCTTCTATCCTCCTCTATCGTTGCTTTGTAGTATTCCCCCTGTGCTTTTTCTGCGGCAGTTTGTTTTGCTTTCTGTTCTTTTTGGTGGTTTTCGACGGATTGCCTTTTCCTTTCCACTTGTTTCTTTGCGCTTTCTCTGGCGTCCATCACTTTGTTGGTGGCTTGCAGTACGGCGCTCAGTTTGGTGCATTCTTCCTTGGTCTTGGTTAACTCTGCTTTGCTTGCTATCAGTTCTTTCTTGATAGTAGTGATTTCGGATTTTAGGTTTGTTTGATCTTCTTGCAGTTTTTTTTTGTAGATTCTGTGTTTGCTTCTTTCATTTTCTTGAGTTCTGTCAGCATCGCCATCAGGTCTGTCTTGAATGCCATCATCTCGACATTCTCTTTTTCCAGTCTTCTCTGGGTTTCAAGGGATGACTGCAGGATTCCTCTCAGATCTGTCATGTTGTCCCTTTCTTGGTCTCTTTGCTTCCTGATTATTGTGTTCTCTTTCTTGAGGTTCTGGATTTCCTCCTTTCTTCTTCTTTTGTTAAAATCTGCTTGTGCCGCTAGGCGTCGCAGTCTATCAGATGATCGGCAACCGAACCAGGGCGCGCTCAGTCGCTTCATATGCCGTGATGTTATGAAGTCTCAAGTTGTCCGTGACTCCTTCAATCCATCTTCTTCTTCGTCTTCCTCTGCCTCTTGGTGTTTCGATTTTCATGTTGTATGCTCTTGATGCTGGCATCGTTGGTTCCATTCTCATTAGGTGACCAAACCATTTCATTCTTTGCTTCTCAATAAATTTAACGATGGGTATGGTTCCAATAGTTCTTGTAATCACATCGTTTCTCACTCTATCTCTTCTGGTTTTATTCGCAGCCATTCTCAAACATCTCATTTCACAGGTGGTTAGTCTTCTCTCGTGTTCTTTTGTTAATGTCCAAGTCTGACATTGATAACCTAATGTCGGTATAAAGATTGTATTTATAATTTGTCTTTTTATCTCAGCTGGGACAGCAGGGTGTTTTAAAATTGGGGCAAGCTGGTATGCGACATTGTTGGCTTGTTGGATTCTTGCTTCGATCTCTCTGTCTATTTTACCATTGAATGTAAAGATACTTCCCAAGTATTTAAATTCTTGAACTTGTTTTAGGCTGTGATCTAGAATCTTTATGTCGGTGGTCTGTTGCTCTCTACTTATGCTCATGACTTCTGTCTTTTCAGTATTAATCTTCATATGATGCTTGAGGCAACTGTCGTGTAGTAGGTTTATGTGGTCTTGCAGCTGTTTACTATCACTGTGAAATATGCATTGATCGTCGGCAAAGAGCAGCTCATTGAAGTCCTCCTGTTTATCGACATCTGTTGGTGTTATGTCTATTTTATTAATATTGTCCATAAATATTATGAAAAGTAAAGGTGATAATACACAACCTTGTCTTACTCCTGATGTTACTGGGAACCAGTCTGTGATGCCAGCTCTTGTTCTAATGGCGCTTTCACTTTGTCTATAAATAGCCCTAACACAATCTAAAATTGTTCCATTTATACCGTAGTTTTCAAGAACTTTCCATAATAAATTTCAGTTTACTCTATCGAAAGCTTTTTCTTGATCTATGAAAGCGATGTTCATTTGATGTCTGTGTTCTATTGTCTTTTCGCTAACTTGTCTTAAATCAAAAATAGCGTCAGTACACCCTCTTCCTTTCCTAAATCCGACCTGTGATGGGCTCAGGATCGGTTCTACAACGGATCTAATTCGTTGTTCCAGAATTTTGGCAAACATTTTTCCTACGTGGCTTAGAAGGGAGATGCCTCTGTAATTGTTACAATCTTGCTTATTTCCTTTTCTTTTCCAAATTGGGACTATAAGGGCTCTTTGCCAGTCTATTGGTACAGTTCTTTCATTCCAGGCTTTTCTAAAAATGTGGAGTAGCCAGGTGACTCCAATTTCTCAACAAGCCTGTATTGCCTCAGCTGATATTCCATCAACACCTGATGCCTTATTTTTGGGACTGCATCTGATTGCTTCTCTGACTTCTTGTTCGATTATTGTAGGCTGTTCCTCGTTTGTACATCTGGGTGTGAATGGTTTTAACAGCAGAAATTCCTTGCTGATCGTGGGGGCCGTGACTGTCGGCCTGGGCTGCTCAGCTCTGCGTCGGTACTCTGGGTTAGAAGTGGTCCTTGTGGTGGTGTACATCTTGGCTCTCTTTATTTCCTTTAAGTACGGGCATCCTTGGTACCTGACGCTGTGGCTCCCTGAGCAGTTAGAGCACTTTCGATTGGTGTTGGGCTTCTTGAAGTCCGGATCCGTTTTAGCAATGCTGCATTCCTTAAAATCATGCGGGCCGGCGCAGTAACGGCAAATTGGGCTGCTGCGGCAGGTCGCGGCGGTATACCACGCCCGGTTACAGCACGAACACTGCGTGATATCATGTGTTTAGTTACCAGACTGCTGCTTCTTGTGCGGCTGACTGCTACTTCCTATCCGTGTCACGGCAGTTGCGGCTTCTATGTTTGTCGTGTTGATAGGTGGCTGTGCCTCCACCGGGACTGCGTCTGGAATTGGCGACGTCTGGGTCGGTGTGGCTGGCTTCAGACTAGAGACAACTTCAGCCGGTGCTTGCGCCTCGACTGGGTCCTCTAGTGTCGGCAACGTCTCCTCTGGTGAGGTCGGTTACACGTTGGGTGCGGTAACTTCGTTCACTGTAGTAGAGCGGGTGCTGCGGTTTGGTTGCTACTTCCTCTGATTACTTTTGCCACGGGCCATGGTTGTTTGATCGGGCTGGCAAGGCGGTACTACTCAGGCTGCTGTTGAAAGCTCGATCCCTGCAGAGTCGGCAAGGCTTGTTAAGTGCTCTGAAAAAAACACCAAGCGTGCTTTCTCCGCAGTTCACGAGACAATCGTTAGTATCTGGTGCGAAAACGGGCTGTCAAAAACTCCACTCGCAACACCGAATGAGCGATAACCAGTCAAGACAGACTCAGCTGAATGTCAAGCAAATCAGTGTCAAGTATCTGGCTATCGAAAATCGGGCCATGAATGGAGAGTCAGCGATCGAGCGGAAGACGAGAGGTGCGTACGATTGGGCTGTCTGCGCTCGAATCTGTATGGTTTGATGTGTATGGATGGATGATGTCGTTTATATACTTTATAACTCAAATCCTTTATACGTTAACCAATGGCACAAGATTTCTCGAAGCTTCCGCGATTCGTCACCTGCGCCCGGAACTCTATTCAGAAAGATATGGTTCTATCTTTACGGCTGCCCTGGTAAAAACCGGCAGTCATGTTTGATCGTTGTTGAAATTGTACTTCAGTTATAAAGTATTCACTAATTTGCTTCATTTATGTAATTGTTACTGTTGTATTCACCTGACGAGATACAGAGAAATATGCCAGGCAATAAATCTATGATGACCCCTTTGGATGTTTACAAACGCCTGGTGATTGTTTTCAGGCGACCCGTATCTGAACTTCTGCATAGCCGGAGCTGTGGAGATCCCAGCCTATGCGCTGTGTATAGCCTTCCTCAACAAGGTTGGTCGTCGCTGGCCGCTAGTGCTCTCCATGTACCTGGGTGGGCTGGCTTGCATCTTGTCTGGTTGCATTCCTGTCAATGGCAGCAGGGGTAGGTAATACACATTATGTCATGTTTTCATGGCAGCAGCGGTAGGTAATACACATTATGTCATGTTTTAATGGCAGCAGGGGTAGGTAATACACATTATGTCATGTTTTAATGGCAGCAGCGGTAGGTAATACACATTATGTCATGTTTTCATGGCAGCAGCGGTAGGTAATACACATTATGTCATGTTTTCATGGTAGCAGCGGTAGGTAATACACATTATGTCATGTTTTAATGGCAGCAGGGGTGGATAATACACATTATGTCATGTTTTAATGGCAGCAGCGGTAGGTAATACACATTATGTCATGTTTTAATGGCAGCAGCGGTGGATAATACACATTACGTCATGTTTTCCTTTCACCATTTTGCATTGCTGAACTTTGTTCATCAATTGTCAAATTGTGGTTTACCCAAAAACCTCCCTGCTGTTTAACATGCAGATTGATTCGATTGGTAAAGCATGTATATTTCTGACTTCTTTTGACAAAGTTTCACAAACATTATGTCCCCTGTATAAGAGTCCCTGCAAATATGTATGAACTAAACGTTTGTCTCTCTTCGTTGTGCCAGCCGTGACGGCATTGATCAGTACTGATGTTCTTTACAGAAGGAGAGGGGCAACAGTAGAAGTCGGCCATCCTAGCTGTGGTCTCACTGAGTAAACATTGGTTACCGTTGGAGGCATTGTGTGTCCAGCCTGGAGATGATAACACATACGCGACCATCTGATCTTGTAATAATCTTTGTCTCCTGACTTGACAGCACCCTTCCATGTTAACATGGCTCTTCCATTCCGATTCCTCTTACAGGTGTTGAAACTCTGACGGTCATCCTGGCGATGATTGGCAAATTTGGAATCACAGCTTCCTACGGAATTATCTACCTGATGGCTGCCGAAATCTTCCCCACAGTGACCAGGTGAGCACAGGTGATAGAGTCAGATGTCTGTTTAACATTTATCACACATAGACACGACCAGAGGTGGCCAGGTGAGCACAGGTAGTAGAGTCAGATGTCTATTTAACATTTATCACACACATACACGACCAGAGGTGGCCAGGTGAGCACAGGTAGTAGTGTCAGATGTCTGTTTAACATTTATCACACATAGACACGACCAGAGGTGACTAGGTGAGCACAGGTAGTAGAGTCAGATGTCTGTTTACCATTTATCACACACAGACACGACCAGAGGTGACTAGGTGAATACAGTTGGTAGACCCTCTCTTGCTAAAATACACTAGTTCGCCTTATAAGGTGTGCAATGATCATAGATGTCAGATATTCATCCAAGGAGGGGTCAAGATTCATTTACATTTTCTTTCAAACATTTTGTTTGCATAACATGTAAATAAACCCATTTCTTTTTGCTTCGAAATGTTTTGTGTACTGGAAAATTTTTACTCAGAAACATCGGAATGGGCGTGGCCTCAATGTCAGCTCGGATTGGGGGAATTCTGGCGCCATTTTTCCTTGACCTGAAAACGGTTTCTGAAGCCTTGCCCCTAATTCTGTTTGGCGGGTTGTCCCTGTTGGCCGGAAGTCTAGCTCTGATGCTCCCAGAGACTGCCGGGAAACCACTGCCACAGCTACCGGAAGATGTGGACACAGGGATATCCGGTAGGTTTGTGTCCTACTTGTGGAGATTTATCTCCCTTTAGCTCTCTGATATTTGGCTATCCTCCAAATAAATGGCACATATTATGGCGGCCGCAAAAACACCCCAACAGGGCCTCAGTCCCGTGTCAATTGTGCACTTTCGCTGTTATTCAGAGGATAGCCAAATAATTTAATGTTTTTTTTGCCAAAATGTGAATAAAAAGAAAGCCACTCTGGGTTATAAGACAAACATAATTTTAAAAATTAAACGGGTTTATAGAAAGAGTGACTGTTAAGTACAGCTGTGATGCTAGTGGCACAAGAGACTAACTATAGATAATAACATAAATTACAATTTAAAAAAAAAAATCCTCAGCATGAAAATACCCCATTAAAATAAGAAAGAAAAGCAATGTTTTTTCCAAATTGCTGTAACAGGAGAAAACTTTAAAAAAAAAACAAAAAGACGACTAAAGTTTGACGAAATGCAACAAGAAAAAGTGCACTTAAAAGTTATAGACAACAGAATTGCGAGAGACTTGATATCAAGATTACAGAATGACAGAGCTTTAATGTAATCCTCTCCGTACATCCACTGTCTGTTTCAGTGTTGCTGTACCTCATGTACTCCTCTCTATACAATTGTCACAGACCTCTGGGTGACCTTGCTGGTCCTTGGCTCGTAACTGGGCCTATGACAGACAGACTAACCTTCAACACACACTGAACCCGAACGCACACAGAGCACACACGACAATCTTTATTGTAAGTACAGGTAAGACAATAGACAGTTGACTTCCCGCTGTGTGGCCACCTATTGCCTGGACCCTCTGGCCGAACGAGCTTTACAGTCGCCTCGCTCCCATTACGTCCCACAAGCAATCTCCTGGTGGTACAAACCACA
>CAJHNH020004345.1:0-7500 GCA_905116865.2 Candidula unifasciata
GCCTTCATAACGACTGCGCTAAATCGGCCCCACAGAAGAAGAGCTGATGATTATATTGATGATGATGACACAGGTGGTGATTAAGCAACACTTCACAAATGTATCTGATGATAGTGTCTCTGTCTGAGTAAAGGATCTTTATAATGATATATCAAAAATCAAATGGTAGAACTATTGATACATTTACTTGTGATAGTCGTCGTAATCCACGACAAAGGCCAACTCGATCTCGTGGGCAACAAGTTCCCGCCTGTATCGGGGATGTGGTTCTCTTGTTGAAAGCTTTCCCTCCACCGTCACCCCGTGGTGTCTTCTTTCTTTTCCTGTCTGAGGTGTACTCTCCGAGAGGTCTTTTTTTTTTTTTTTTTTAAGTAGATTTGAAATTATTCAAAAATTAACGAAAAATACGTATAAATTACACATGCAGACAGACACTCACAAACATATACACATATACACACATAATGCATACATAATACATAAGAAAAAAGAAAGGTTGTCGCTAGTCTCCACAGTAATCATCATCATCATTATCAACCTCCTCATCATTTTGCCATTTAGCATGCGGAGGAACACCATTGCCATGCCATGTCGATATAGAAGCTCTTTAATAGTATCAGTCCATGTTTCCTAGAGCGGCTTCTTGCTTTCATTAAAGATCTGTTCATGTGTAGTGCATGTGTTGATAGTTGTTCTGGATGTATTCCTAATAGATGACCAAACAATTTGAACTCATGACAATAGTGCTGAAACAATTATGCAGCTGTTGCCACCACTGCTTACCGTCGCGTACTGATGGGGAAAATAGCTCTACATACACATACAGAAGCATACACATACAGAAGCATACATACACATATAGAAGCATACATACACATATAGAAGCATACATTCACAAATAGAAGCATACATACACATATAGAAGCATACATACACATATAGAAGCATACATACACATATAGAAGCATACATACACATATAGAAGCATACACATACAGAAGCATACATACACATATAGAAGCACACATACACATATAGAAGCATACATACACATATAGAAGCATACATACACATATAGAAGCATACATACACATACAGAAGCATACATACACATACAGAAGCATACATACACATATAGAAGCATACATACACATATAGAAGCATACATACACATATAGAAGCATACACATACAGAAGCATACATACACATATAGAAGCATACATACACATATAGAAGCATACATACACATATAGAAGCATACATACACATATAGAAGCATACATACACATATAGAAGCATACACATACAGAAGCATACATACACATATAGAAGCATACATACACATTTAGAAGCAAACATACACATATAGAAGCATACATATACATATAGAAGCATACATACACATATAGAAGCATACATACACATACAGAAGAATACATACACATATAGAAGCATACATACACATATAGAAGCATACATACACATATAGAAGCATACATACACATATAGAAGCATACATACACATATAGAAGCATACACATATAGAAGCATACATACACATATAGAAGCATATATACACATATAGAAGCATACATACACATACAGAAGCATACATACACATATAAAGCATACACATACAGAAGCATACATACACATATAGAAGCATACATACACATATAGAAGCATACATACACATATAGAGGCATACACATACAGAAGCATACATACACATATAGAAGCATACATACACATATAGAAGCATACATACACATATAGAAGCATACATACACATATAGATACAGAAGCATACACATACAGAAAGCATACATACACATTTAGAAGCATACATACACATATAGAAGCATACATACACATATAGAAGCATACATACACATAGAAGAATACATACACATACAGAAGCATACATACACATACAGAAGCATACATACACATATAGAAGCATACATACACATATAGAAGCATACATACACATATAGAAGCATACATACACATATAGAAGCATACATACACAGCATATAGAAGCACATATAGAAGCATATATACACATATAGAAGCATACATATACACATATAGAAGCATACATACACATATAGAAGCATATACACATATAGAAGCATATACACATACAGAAGCATACATACACATACAGAAGCATACATACACATACAGAAGCATACATACACATACAAAAGCATACATACACATACAGAAGCATACATACACATATAGAAGCATACATACACATATAGAAGCATACATACACATATAGAAGCATACATACACATATAGAAGCATAAATTCACATATAGAAGCATACATACACATATAGAAGCATACATACACATACAGAAGCATACATACACATATAGAAGCATACATACACATATAGAAGCATACATACACATATAGAAGCATACATACACATATAGAAGCATACATACACATATAGAAGCATACATACACATATAGAAGCATACACATACAGAAGCATACATACACATACAGAAGCATACATACACATACAGAAGCATACATACACATATAGAAGCATACATACACATATAGAAGCATACATACACATATAGAAGCATACACATACAGAAGCATACATACACATACAGAAGCATACATACACATACAGAAGCATACAAACACATATAGAAGCATACATACACATACAGAAGCATACATACACATATAGAAGCATACATACACATACAGAAGCATACATACACATATAGAAGCATACATACACATATAGAAGCATACACATACCAAGGCATACACATACAGAAGCATACGCATACAGAAGCGTACACATACAGAAGCATACATACACATACAGAAGCATACATACACATATAGAGGCATACATACACATACAGAAGCATACATACACATATAGAAGCATACATACACACATAGAAGCATACACATACAGAAGCATACATACACATACAGAAGCATACATACACATATAGAAGCATACATACACATATAGAAGCATACATACACATATAGAAGCATACATACACATATAGAAGCATACACATACATAAGCATACATACACATATAGAAGCATACATACACATATAGAAGCATACATACACATATAGAAGCATACATACACATATAGAAGCATACATACACATACAGAAGCATACATACACATACAGAAGCATACATACACATATAGAAGCATACATACACATATAGAAGCATACATACACATATAGAAGCATACACATACAGAAGCATACATACACATATAGAAGCATACATACACATATAGAAGCATACATACACATATAGAAGCATACATACACATATAGAAGCATACATACACATATAGAAGCATACACATACAGAAGCATACATACACATATAGAAGCATACATACACATTTAGAAGCATACATACACATATAGAAGCATACATATACATATAGAAGCATACATACACATATAGAAGCATACATACACATATAGAAGCATACATACACATATAGAAGCATACATATACAGAAGCATACATACACATATAGAAGCATACATACATATAGAAGCATACATACACATATAGAGGCATACACATACAGAAGCATACATACACATATAGAAGCATACATACACATATAGAAGCATACATACACATATAGAAGCATACATACACATATAGAAGCATACATACACATATAGAAGCATACACAGACAGAAGCATACATACACATATAGAAGCATACATACACATATAGAAGCATACACATACACATATAGAAGCATACACATACAGAAGCATACATACACATATAGAAGCATACATACACATATAGAAGCATACACATACAGAAGCATACATACACATATAGAAGCATACATACACATATAGAAGCATACATACACATATAGAAGCATACATACACATATAGAAGCATACATACACATATAGAAGCATACACATACAGAAGCATACATACACATATAGAAGCATACATACACATATAGAAGCATACATACACATATAGAAGCATACATACACATATAGAAGCATACATACACATATAGAAGCATACACATACAGAAGCATACATACACATATAGAAGCATACATACACATTTAGAAGCATACATACACATATAGAAGCATACATACACATATAGAAGCATACATACACATATAGAAGCATACATACACATACAGAAGCATACATACACATATAGAAGCATACATACACATATAGAAGCATACATACACATATAGAAGAATACATACACATATAGAAGCATACATACACATATAGAAGCATACACATATAGAAGCATACATACACATATAGAAGCATATATACACATATAGAAGCATACATACACATATAGAAGCATACATACACATATAGAAGCATACACATACAGAAGCATACATACACATACAGAAGCATACATACACATACAGAAGCATACATACACATACAGAAGCATACATACACATACAGAAGCATACATACACATACAGAAGCATACATACACATATAGAAGCATACATACACATACAGAAGCATACATACACATATAGAAGCATACATACACATATAGAAGCATACATACACATATAGAAGCATACATACACATATAGAAGCATACATACACATATAGAAGCATACATACACATACAGAAGCATACATACCATATAGAAGCATACATACACATATAGAAGCATACATACACATATAGAAGCATACATACACATATAGAAGCATACATACACATACAGAAGCATACATACACATATAGAAGCATACATACACATATAGAAGCATACACACATACAGCATACATACACATACAGAGCATACATACACATATAGAAGCATACATACACATATAGAAGCATACATACACATATAGAAGCATACATACACATATAGAAGCATACATACACATATAGAAGCATACATACACATATAGAAGCATACATACACACATAGAAGATACATACACATATAGAAGCTATACATACACATATAGAAGCATACACATACACATACAGAAGCATACATACACATATAGAAGCATACACATACAGAAGCATACATCCACATATAGAAGCATACATACACATATAGAAGCATACATACACATATAGAAGCATACATACACATATAGAAGCATACATACACATATAGAAGCATACACATACAGAAGCATACATACACATATAGAAGCATACATACACATATAGAAGCATACATACACATATAGAAGCATACATACACATATAGAAGCATACATACACATATAGAAGCATACATACACATACAGAAGCATACATACACATATAGAAGCATACATACACATATAGAAGCATACATACACATATAGAAGCATACATACACATATAGAAGCAAACATACACATATAGAAGCATACACATATAGAAGCATACATACACATATAGAAGCATATATACACATATAGAAGCATAACTACACATATAGAAGCATACATACACATATAGAAGCATACACATACAGAAGCATACATACACATATAGAAGCATACATACACACATAGAAGCATACATACACATATAGAAGCATACATACACATATAGAAGCATACATACACATATAGAAGCATACAAATACAGAAGCATACATACACATATAGAAGCATACATACACATATAGAAGCATACATACACATATAGAAGCATAACTACACATATAGAAGCATACATACACATATAGAAGCATACATACACATACAGAAGCATACATACACATATAGAAGCATACATACACACATAGAAGCATACATACACATATAGAAGCATACATACACATATAGAAGCATACATACACATATAGAAGCATACAAATACAGAAGCATACATACACATATAGAAGCATACATACACATATAGAAGCATACATACACATATAGAAGCATAACTACACATATAGAAGCATACATACACATATAGAAGCATACATACACATACAGAAGCATACATACACATATAGAAGCATACATACACACATAGAAGCATACATACACATATAGAAGCATACATACACATATAGAAGCATACATACACATATAGAAGCATACAAATACAGAAGCATACATACACATACAGAAGCATACATACACATATAGAAGCATACATACACATATAGAAGCATACATACACATACAGAAGCATACATACACATATAGAAGCATACATACACATATAGAAGCATACACATATAGAAGGCATACACATACAGAAGGCATACATACACATACAGAAGCATACGTACACATACAGAAGCATACACACATACAGAAGCATACATACACATACAGAAACAGAAGCACACATACAGAAGCATACACACACATATAGAAGCATACATACACATATAGAAGCATACATACACATATAGAAGCATACATACACATACAGAAGCATACATACACATACAGAAGCATACATACACAAATAGAAGCATACATACACATATAGAAGCATACATACACATATAGAAGCATACATACACATATAGAAGCATACATACACATATAGAAGCATACATACACATATAGAAGCATACATTCACAAATAGAAGCATACATACACATATAGAAGCATACATACACATATAGAAGCATACATACACATATAGAAGCATACATACACATATAGAAGCATACACATACAGAAGCATACATACACATACAGAAGCATACATACACATATAGAAGCATGCATACACATATAGAAGCATACATACACATATAGAAGCATACATACACATATAGAAGCATACATACACATACAGAAGCATACATACACATACAGAAGCATACATACACATATAGAAGCATACATACACATATAGAAGCATACATACACATATAGAAGCATACACATACAGAAGCATACATACACATATAGAAGCATACATACACATATAGAAGCATACATACACATATAGAAGCATACATACACATATAGAAGCATACATACACATATAGAAGCATACACATACAGAAGCATACATACACATATAGAAGCATACATACACATTTAGAAGCATACATACACATATAGAAGCATACATATACATATAGAAGCATACATACACATATAGAAGCATACATACACATACAGAAGCATACATACACATATAGAAGCATACATACACATATAGAAGCATACATACACATATAGAAGCATACATACACATATAGAAGCATACATACACATATAGAAGCATACACATATAGAAGCATACATACACATATAGAAGCATATATACACATATAGAAGCATACATACACATACAGAAGCATACATACACATATAGAAGCATACATACACATATAGAAGCATACATACACATATAGAAGCATACACATACAGAAGCATACATCCACATATAGAAGCATACATACACATATAGAAGCATACATACACATATAGAAGCAT
>CAJHNH020004345.1:12500-41631 GCA_905116865.2 Candidula unifasciata
TGCGTTTAAAAGTAAAGTTCGCTTAATTAATTTCTTCGGGAACAGATAGTTTGATATTCTTCCTTTATAATATCTGCCTTTTCCCCAGGAACGGAATCCTGATGAATATTAGAGTTCCACGGCACTTGCAGAGAAGCAGTCTGGAGGTGGAACCGAAAAACATCTTTTAATCAAGCAATCACAGTTCCATGTTCCCGGGAAATGGGTTACCCTATAATACTCGTTCCTGTTCAACAGAAAACCCCACATAGGATGTCCATCAATGTCCCTTGAGACATAACTGACACAGACTACAGTCTGGGCAAAGCCAATCGCGTACACATTGAATGCATAAGGCAGCCGTGAGAATTGTCAATACAAACAAGTCAGGCAATGGATATGTTCATCGACGTTGGAAGTAGGAGTAACAACGAATCAGTGGTTGCACACGCAATTAATCGCAGAAGGCATCACCAGTCCTGTGGCAGCAGACCACTGGCCATTCTATGTATTCTGTCAGACAATGAGATCACTAGCTGGGCCACAAAACTTTAATGTTTCAGTCTTCCCACCTTGGGGGGGGGGGGGGGGGGAATAGACCCATTGTCCCCCGACAAGCATGTCGTAAAGTCGACTGTCACAACCCTGTGAGTACAGTCAGTGGCGGAATGTACCACACCGTAAGGTGTGCGTGTTGAGGTGACACCCCAGGGTTGACACAAAGGTCAGGGCCGTGACTGGGCAAGTCCGTTCTGTGATTGCACAGCGAAACCAGCGCTCAGGATAAAGCAAGAAAGAGTGAACCGTGTTGTGGACAGGTCCGCAACACGATTACGGCTTTTGGGACTGAGCTGGTGAACGGGGTCAAGAGACACGAGGGAGAGAAAACGGGACATTCGGTGTGCGTCGGTCAGGAAGAGAGGACGTTTAGGAAGAAAGTTATAGTATTAGAGTTAGGATATTTATGTTAGTGACTGGATAGTTTATGTACAGTTTTGTGTTAGGATAGGATAGTTCTTGTGTAGAGTATTTATGTATATGTGCTGTGAGAGAGTGGCTAACCTTGACACTCTGACCCTGCACTAAGACAGAGACTGTGACAGTCTGATTGGGTCAGTGTGGCGATAGAAAAGAACGTATCTCGCCGGGCTGTGGTTTGTACACCAGGAGATTGCCTGTAGCACGTACTGGGGAACGGGGCGATTGTAAAGCTCGTTCAGCCAGAGGGTCCAGGCAATAGGTGGCCACACAGCGGGAAGTCAACTGTCTATGTATTACCTGTACTTCCAATAAAGATTGTCGTGTGTGCTCTGTGTGCGTTCGGGTTCAGTGTGTGTTAAAGGTTGGTCTGACTGTCATAGGCCAATTTACGAGCCACGGACCAGCAAGGTCACCCAGAGGTCTGTGACAGATTATAGGAGCGTTCGTCCTTGGGAATTGAATCTATAGTAGTAGCTAGATAGGAATAGTTGTCCGCGTTAATTGTGAACCCAATGTGCTTGTAATTATTTGTCTAAATAGGAGACATAGATTAGTTTGTGTGTTTAGCTGACTGATTTATTTTTCTTTCAGTTTTGTCGTTCACTATTGTAGGGCTAACGTGATCGAGTTAATCCCTTAATTTTGATGTTGCTATCGAGTAAGTTTGTGATGGCGTTGCTGAGTTAATTCTCTTAAATATTGCATCTTTGTCCGGGCCTACTCTTAATTATTGATAGCGACATCGGGGTTGGCTTGGGTCGCCCTTAGCGCTATAAAGTGATAGTTTGTGATCGTTTTTCGTATTTGTTCCGACTGATTGTAATTAATAATGACTAAATGTGATAGGGCTGCGTTTGCGTCGTGACAAGTTAGTGACGTATAGGAGAAGTAGTTTGACGGACAGAAAAAGTGTGAGAAAGGTTGTGTGCTGTTGAATGGTTGCTACTGACACCGATCAACCGAGGCCTGTCGTTCTCGGTCATCATCATCATCCTCATCATCCTTTCTGTGGGAGGCCAAGAATCAAGGACTGGAGAGAAGATAAGTTTGTTTTGCTTTTGGTGTATTGTTGTGGTCTGTTCTCCAGCCCTCGAGGGTTCTACGCAATTGTATTTGAGCCCCTGGCACCGTTCATTGTCCTTTCCATTTCTCGTCTGTCCTATTCATCATTTACGTTATTTTTGTGGGTGGTTGGCAGGGCTAGTCTTGTGTTGTCCCTAGTTGTTTAGTGTTGCTAGGATTAACATAAGATTACGTGTCAGCTATATTGCGATTCTAGTCTCGTCTGCAACTCGTTGTGCAGCCGGGTCTATTGTCAAGATATATGCTTGTAGCGTCTTGTTCGTAAACAGTTATTGTCCAATCGTTGTGCTTTCTTGTCAATAAGTGTTTATCTAGTAGTACGTTATCGTTCGTGCGTGTACCGTCTTATTTAGAGGTCCATAATTTCTTCGAGGTGCTTTCGTGTGTGAATTTGTTTTTCACGTAGTGATACTAGTGTTGTTCGTTTGTGTAATAATTTTTTTTTTTTATGCGCACACATCATGGACCCTCATTCAGAAATTGAAATGAATAAGTTTCGGTGACCCATCCCTTTTCTGTATCGAACAGTCCAAATTGTTCTATAAATATTATTATTATTGTATTGAATTTATTACGTTGCTATATTATTTGCATTGTTTTCACTGATTTCCGTGCTTGCCACTTGTAATTTTTAGTATTTTTGTTCGTGGCAGCTACGGTTAGTCAGGTGATTTGTTGAGTGGTTGTTAACTATTTTTTTGAACGAAAGATCATTTTGTTGTAACTAAGATGTCGAGTCTCGCTGAATTTATCGAGATAGCCAAACAGCATGGGATGACTGGCGAGAAGGTGCTGGAATGGGCGGATAAGAAATATGGAAAGTTGAGAGAAAAAGAGGAACGTGACCAAGAGAGAAAAGACAGAGCTGACAAGAGAGAGCTCACGAAATTGGAACTAGAAGCCACTAGTAAACTAAAGAAGATTGAGGCTATCAACATAGAAAAACAGTTACAAGCCCAGGCGGAGAGAGACAGGGTACAGTTGTTGATAAAGGACAAAGAGCTAGAACACACCGCTACCTTGAGACTTAAAGAGATGGTATGCAATTCAGACCTAGAGAAAGAAAGGCTGGTGATGGAACTAAAGGCCAAAGAGATAGAAGCAACTAGAGATGCCGAGGTGCAGATGCGTAAGGCTGAGATAAAGGCTGCTGAACCTTCTTTCAAAAAGTACCAGGGCCTAATAAAATTTTTTACACAAGGTGATTCCATATCTGCTTGGACACAAAATTTTTAATGTATGGTTAATCACTATGAGCAGAATTCCATTCAAGGGCTCCAGATCATCTAGAACCACATATCCTGCGGGATGAAGTAGAGAAAGTTATCAAAACAAGTAAAAGACACAAAGCAGCTGGTATTGACGGAATAACAACAGAAGTCATCCAGGCTGGAGGGGACACTATGATCACCTGGCTGGAGAGAATTTTCAATAGAGCATGGGCAGAGAGAAAGGTACCAGTGGATTGGCAAAGATCAGTTGTAGTACCTATCTGGAAGAAAAAAGGAAACAAGAGAGAATGTGGAACTTATAGAGGAATATCTTTACTAAGTCATGTGGGGAAAATGTATGCAAAGATCTTAGAAGGTAGGATAAGAGCAAAGGTTGAACCTCTACTGAGTAAAGCACAATTCGGTTTCAGGAAAGGGCGAGGTTGCACTGATGCCATATTTGCACTAAGACAAGTCTGTGAAAAGACACTCGAATACGATAAAGAGCTGAACGTGGTCTTTGTAGATCAAGAGAAGGCATTCGACCGTGTAGACAGAGATGTGCTGTGGAGAATTCTTGACGATTACGGAGTGCAGGGTCAATTATTAGACAACACCAGAGCCCTCTATGAAAAAAGTGAAAGTGCAGTAAGAACATCTAGTGGTCTTTCTGAATGGTTCAAAGTCACAACTGGTGTCAGACAAGGATATGTACTGTCACCATTACTTTTCATAACATACATGGATATGATCACTGTAGAAGCAAACCCAGACGTGTATGCTATAAACGAATTACTTTTTGCTGATGATCAAAGCATACTGTATCAAAATGAATATGATCTACAGGAACATCTGACTACTCTCAACAACAGCTGTTTACAACATAATATGAGAATCAGTACAGAAAAAACAGAAGTTATGAAGATCAGCAGAACACACAGGCCACTGAATATAAATGTTGGAAGTGCCAAAATCAAGCAAACCAAAGAGTTCAAATACTTGGGCAGTATATTTACAGAGGATGGAAGAATGGACAGAGAGATAGAAACAAGAATACAGAAAGCAAATGCTGTCACATACCAACTATCACCTCTGCTTAAACATCCAGATATAACCATGAAGACCAAAAGACAATTGATAAACACCATCTTCATTCCAACACTCTGCTACCAGTGCCAAACATGGACAATCAACAAGACCCATGAAAGAAAAATAGAAGCCTGTGAAATGAAATGTCTAAGAAAAGCAGCTAATAAGACCAGACTAGACAGGATAAAGAATATAGACATTAGAAACACTGTCAAAACTACGCCATGTTTAGACTACATAGAACATCAAAGAATGAAATGGTTTGGACATCTAACCAGGATGAAAAATGATCAAATAACATCACAAATTTTCAACCAAAGAAGCTCAGGATATAAGGCAAGAGGAAGACCAAGGAAACGGTGGATTGACGGGGTCTCCGAAACCTGCCAAAAGCATGGCCTCAGAACATCAGATGCTGCGCGCCTTGCTTATGACAGGAACTTGCATCTCCCCACAACGCTTAGCGGCATACGTGGAAGGAAAAAATTAAAAGTAAAAGTAAGTAATCACTATGAGGTCCCTTTTAAAAACACCTAGGGGGTGAACCTTTGAAATTACTGGAGACAATCCCTACTGAAAAACTTGAGGATTATTACTTTGTCAGAGATAGAATTCTCCAACATTTCTCCCTAGATGAGGAATCTTACAGAAATTCCTTTAAAAATTTGATTCCGAAAGCTGAACAGACATTTCTGGATTACATGTCTGAGGTGGTATCCACTTTTGACAAGTGGTAACATCGGCGAAAGTGAACAAATCATACGAGTTGTTAAAAGATCTTTTGATAAAAGAAAAGGTGTTGTCAAGTGTCCCGAGCAGCATGAAGACGTTTTTGATTGAGCAAAAACCTGAAACAGTAAAGCAGATGGAAGATGCAGGTGCTGCATACTGGAATGCACACAGAAACATTTTTAGTTTCAATAAGGGTGCAGACATCAGCTACGGAGCTGCAGTACAACCTGTATACAGGAAAAAGCAATATACTCAGAAGAAAGGAGAATACTCGGGAGAGTATAAGAGTTACAGACCTGTAAGAGATAAAGGTCCAATAGTTACATGCCTTTACTGTAAGAGAGATCATGGTCAACGACAGTGGTGTGAGCAGAATCCAAAGTATGAAGATCATTTTCGTAAGAGAGAGAAAGAAATGCATGAGAAAAGTTCAGTAAACTACCCACTTCAGTGTCGACTATGCGACTCGATTGATCATTTACAAAAAGACTGTAAGATGAGAAGAAGACAGCATCAGAGTGCGGCTGCAGAAATATCTGACAGTGGCAGTGACTCTGGAAGTAGGTTCTCTGATGGGAGTATGGCAGATGTACCTACAGCAAATTCAGCTAAACTTGTGAATTCCTCTGACACAGGATGCCAGACCTTCAGAGAGTTTAATGAAGACGGTAATCTGACCTGTGGTCACAGTGTGATAGGGGATGCAAATGCTGTAACGAGGTTCGATGGCCAGTTGAAGTTCACGAAAGGGGTAGTTAATGGAAAAGTAGTGACAATTTTACGGGATTCTGGGTCGACAGTTTTTGGTATAAGAGAAAGTCTAGTGAATGCGTGTGATTTTACGGGTGAACATATTGTGTGTCGAACCTTTGCAGGGAAGAAAGAAAAGTATGATTTGGCATGGGCCAATCTAAAATCAGCTCACTGCACAGGTAGAACAAAATTTGCAGTGCTAGCAGACCCTGTTGCTGATATTATCCTTGGCAACTGTAAAAATGTAAAGGATGTCTCTGAAAGTGAGATAATCGAGTGGCAGAGGGACAACATAACTTGCAATGTTGTAACTGGACAGCAGTCAGTGAGAGAAGGTGATGTGAATGAAAGTGTATGTATGAAAAGTATTTTAACTGTCAACACATCAACTCAAACAAACCTCTCAGAGAAATCCTACCCAAATAAACATGAAATTTTCACTGATAATGTTTATTCTAAAGAAGTGTTCATACTTCCTTCTAAACCAACTGACAAATTAGTGGTTGAGGAGTTCCATAATAGAACTGTCATTCCTGACTCTAATGTTGTTGATACGACAGATATTCTCTTTTCTGTACAACAACACTTACCTGCAACCAAACAAATCCTTACACCTAAGATTAACCAACAAATTTCAGAAACATCTACACAGAAAGCTGAAATTGGTAATGTACTCTCTGATGTACCAGGCAGATGTACACACATTTACCAGCAGTTACATTGAATAATCAACAAATCGGTCAAAATAAAACATGCTATATTATTTTTGGTATTGCAATGTATACTGTTGACATGTGCATGATTATTAATAATGCCTCATAGATTACCTGCTGGTCAAGGAACCCAACATTTTGGATTTACAGAAAAACCCTTAAAAGTCCAAATTTATCATGAGGATCTTCCCAAAATTTTGAATCTTAAAAACTCCACCAACAATAAGGAGATCCGAAGCTTACTCGACCTCATCAATCATTACAACAAATTTACCCCGAACATTATCCAGGAAACTGTAGTTTTCACTAAGTCATTAAAAAGGGAGCATTCCAATACAATTGAGTGGAACCGAGAACGATTTCACCAAAATCAAGACTCTTTTCTCCAGTTCCCCTATTTTAAATCTGTCTAATATCATATTACCATTTGTTCTCAGATATCATACCAGTGGTACGGCAGTTGCGGTATGTCTGATGCAGTGTGATGGCGAGATGTTACACCCGAACTGCTGTGTGAGCAGTAGGTTGTCTCCAGCCCAGGTACACTATGTTACGGCGAAACAGCAGTGTCTTGCGGTGATTGTCTGTGTGACAAGACTCAACCGTTAACTCTTGGGCAGATTTTTGTCCTACAATCAGACAACCAGCCATTGCTCGTCATTAAGTCTGGTACCCCAAAGAACCATCGAATCTCCAGATGGGCACTGCTACTGCAAGATTTCCAAGTCACAACTACACACATCAAGGGCAACAACCTGGCTGACCTATTAAGCCGGCTGTAAAACTATTGATTGCCTAGTGGTATCCTGAAACTGACAGTCTGATAACTTCAGAAATTTACAGACTATGTGAAAAGACAGTGTCTTCATGTATTCATACTTTCTTGAAAATGCAGATGACTATGAATTGTTCCATAACTGAATTCTACACCAAGTTTCATAGATCCAGTTGAACAATAGTAAACGTCAAGTAGCAGTGTATACAAGTGCTATTCTAGCCTAAAACCAGTGAACTGAACAATCATGACAGATGACTCTGCATCAACATAGAGGTGATGATCATTCTAAGGACTTCAGCAGAATGGAAAATGTGAGGTATGAAAGAAGAGTGTAATTGGAATAAAAGGGAATGAATGTATAGAATAGAAGTCTATGTTGTGATTGTCATATTATAAGTTAATCTTATTATGTTCATCTTTAATATAATATATGTTGTATGGATTATATATGTTTTATATGTTCTGTATGTGCTATATGTTTTACATGTTTGTTTCATGTATATTATTTGGTTTTGAATTGATAAGTTTATTCATTCAATTTCATTCGCACAATTTTTATTTGTGTATTTTTCTTATTTATTTTGATTTGTAACTATTGTGTTGGTATCTATGATGAGTAATTTATCTAAATTTATTTTTCTTATTTATTTTGATTTGTAATTATTGTGTTGGTATCTATGATGAGTAATTTATCTAAATTTATTTTTCTTATTTATTTTGATTTGTAACTATTGTGTTGGTATCTATGATGAGTAATTTATCTAAATTTATTTTTCTTATTTATTTTGATTTGTAACTATTGTGTTGGTATTCATGATAAGTAATTTATCTGTATTTTGCTTATTTATTTTGATTTGTTACTATTGTGTTGGTATTCATGAATGGTAATTTATTTGTGTATTTCTCTTATTTATTTTGATTTGTAACCACTGTGTTGGTATTTATGAAGAGTAATTTATTTGTGGATTTTTCTTATTCATTTTGATTTGTAACTATTGTGTTGCTATTTATGATGAGTAATTTATCGGTATTTATTTTTCTAATTTATTTTGATTTTTAACTTTTGAGATGGTATTTATAAAAGGGAAATAATTTTGAGTTTGAAAATTATTTCATGTATATTTTGCTTATTTATTTCGATTTGTAAATTTTATTGTTTTGTTGGAATGAATATAGTGTAATGATTTTTGTTTGTGAAATTATTATGTATGTATTTTGCTTATTTATTTTCAGTGTAAAATTATTTGTGGGACAATCCATTTGGATTTTACAAATATACTTTCTTTTCTTTTCTTTGCTAAAGATTTTTGGCTAGATCACATAAGTAATGTTAATTGTTTGATTTGCAATTACTTTTGTTTTAGTATTCTCAAATTGCAATAATAATATTCTTCAGTTTTTGAAACTTAATCTGAAATCCATTACTTTTATAAAAAGTTTCAATGAGTTTAATATTAACTGAGTGTCTTATGTGCAGGAAATGTAAATGTAAACTATATGTTAGACAATAATGCATTATGAGTAGATAGTTTTGTAAACTAGTAGACTTTAAAATAACTGACAATTTAGTTTAGCAGTGACAACGAAATTTTCTTTAAATTTTCTTTATTTTTTTTTCTTTTAATTTTTTTTTTTGTTTTTTTTTTTTTTTTTGTTTTTTGTTTTTTTGTGTTTCTAAAATTGATGATTGACAATTTAAATGAAAGTTAGATTGTACTTTTACAAGGGCACTCACATATATAGTTAATGATGTTGTAACTAATAATGCATATAGGGAGACTACATTTGAAGAGTAGCACTATCCTTGGAGGATGGGAGTGTGTCCAACTGGCCACAGATTTGTTTACTGCCTATTTTGCACTGTGGGTCATATGGGGTGATTTGTGTCTTGGCAGGTACTGCGGATTCGCGGACACATTATACGACTGTAGGTCGGGGAGTCAGGTCATGATTCCTTTTCAAAAACCATGGACAACTCTTGTGGAGAGAGTCCATGACGCCCACTGTTATAAATCACGGTGTCGTTGGTTAAACGGCTTGGGAGTGTATACAGTGGCGTCTTACTTGCACAGTAAGTGAAGTAAGGTGTAATTGGGTCCCGGACGATTTGAGTGTCCACCCAAATTATTATTTATATCATTACCCATATGATTTGAAGGTTTAATGAGTAGTGATGTGTTTGTGTCAAGGGCTGATACCATTTCTACCCATTAGGGAGGAGCTTACCCATTGAATGTATATACCCATTAAATATGTGCCAGATAGTTTGTCTTAAGGTGATTGACCAAAAAGTACATGACTTTTTTTTTTAGGTAACTAAATGTTGACGATAAAATTTAAAAAGATGACTGTACATGATGGCAGGCCATGCTTTGCGGATACTTGACTTTGTCAGGAAGTATCAGTTCAGAGGAAGGGTGAATGTCACAACCCTGTGAGTACAGTCAGTGGCAGAATGTACCACACCGTAAGGTGTGCGTGTTGAGGTGACACCCCAGGGTTGACACAAAGGTCAGGGCCGTGACTGGGCAAGTCCGTTCTGTGATTGCACAGCGAAACCAGCGCTCAGGATAAGGCAAGAAAGAGTGAACCGTGTTGTGGACAAGTCCGCAACACGATTACGGCTTTTGGGACTGAGCTGGTGAACGGGGTCAAGAGACACGAGGGAGAGAGAACGGGACATTCGGTTTTGCGTCGGTCAGGAAGAGAGGACGTTTAGCAAGACAGTTATAGTATTAGAGTTAGGATATTTCTGTTATTGACTGGATAGTTTATGTATAGTTTTGTGTTAGGATAGGATAGTTCTTGTGTAGAGTATTTGTGTATATGTGCTGTGAGAGAGTGGCTAACCTTGACACTCTGACCCTGCACTAAGACAGAGACTGTGACAGTTTGGTTGGGTCAGTGTGGCGATAGAAAAGAACGTATCTCGCCGGGCTGTGGTTTGTACACCAGGAGATTGCCTGTAGCACGTACTGGGAGACGGGGCGATTGTAAAGCTCGTTCAGCCAGAGGGTCCAGGCAATAGGTGGCCACACAGCGGGAAGTCAACTGTCTATGTATTACCTGTACTTCCAATAAAGATTGTCGTGTGTGCTCTGTGTGCGTTCGGGTTCAGTGTGTGTTAAAGGTTGGTCTGTCTGTCATAGGCCCATTTACGAGCCACGGACCAGCAATGTCATCCAGAGGTCTGTGACATCGACTAATTAGTTTTATGGGTTGTTACTTTCAAAGTCGGAGTGCACCTACTTTAGATTCAAGGTACCGACAATCGGATGTTCATCGTCAATGTGCAGGTTCTTAACAGAAAGTCGCTCTCGTCACGGCAAGCCTAACAGTCTCTATTTCTCTAGCCAACCCTGCAGCCCTATGTGCTTCCAAAGCCAGTACGTTTTCAATGTCTTGGAGGTTTACCTCGGCATCTTGTCCCGGAAACGATACCCTCCATTCCCTGATTTCTCCAGGCTTGAGATGGCCAAAATACCTCAGCTTTCAGGAGCGGACGCTGTTTATGAGCCAGTTCTTCTCAAAGTTCAGGGTGCCGGGGCTTTTCTCTGTTTTGGCCAATGGTATTTTTTTATATTGTGTAGCAAATCAGTTCAAAGGCTCCGATTTGTTTCTACCAATGATTGAGTCCATGACACACTTCGTTGCCACGGAAAAAATGCAGGATCTCAGAAAAACTGTTGCAGGCTCTATACCCTAGGTTGTTCAGGATTTTTAATCTCCGCAGTGCCAAAGCGAGTCTTTTTCTGACTTCTTTAGCGTAGCCGGCATTGATGTCTACCATTGAGCCTAAACATCCAGAACATATGACCCCCCCCCCCCCCCAACCCCACCCTTGTCACAAACCTATGAAAATTACATTGTGGTACTTCTGTCTTTTTGGCTATGACCAGATTTGTTTCTAGTCTTACATTTTCATTAAAAGCTTACTTTTTCCGTGTGTAGGATTAACCCATTAACTAAAATACTATATAACCTATAGTCTACAGTCAGTACTGTGCTGTTTACACATCTTATATAGTTGATGTTATAATAATTACCCCTCATGTTTTAAATATCTCATTTAACTGACTTGATTGTCAATGTTTAGAGCTGCATGTTGTTTTCAAACATGTTTTTGTCGAGTCAGAGGTCTGTCTGTTCCATCCATTGAGAGCCACGCAAGCATTTTTAGAACATCGTGTGGCATCACATAAACCAGTGCCTCTCAAACGTCCTAAAGCCGCGACCCTTGCTCGTGTTGTGGTGACTCCGAACCATACAATCATTTTCTTTGCTATCTCAAAACTTCTGTTAGTACTCGTTTTCAGATGGTCTGAGGTGACCCCTATGAAAGGGTCGTTCGACCCCCCCCCCCTGAAACCCCACCCCCCAAAAGGGTCGCGACAAACCGGTTGAGAACCACTGCTCTATAGAAAGCCTTTTGTGTTGTGAGTAATTAGGTGATCTATATCTGTCCTGTCGGCTCTGTGGCTAAGTCAATGCGAACGCTTCGCTTCGTACTGCCGGGATGCCAGGTTCGATTCCAGCTGCGGGCAATGCGCCTTGCGTTGGTTTCGACAGTGGTATCATCAAGAAAGCCGACCGTCCAGTAAGCAATGGCAAACTACTGGATGTAAATTGCCTAGAGAAACCACACAACAGCCATGTGCTGTTAGGGTTGGTTCTGCAACGTCCTGTAAAGGATACGCAACTAGCTGTATATCTGTCCTAACTTCTATTGAACGTCCTTTCATAGTTCACATTAGGTACGCAACATTTCTGGTACCTTTGTCTGTTATAAACAAATCCACTTTGTTCTTTCTCTATTGCTAGTTTTAGTTTTCTTCCTGTTCTATTTGACTTACACGACGGATCAACGTTACGACACAAGAGTTGTGACACATAAGTGTTCTGATCTACTTCTAACTCAAGCCTAAGCCCGAAGAATCTCTGCGCAGTGCACGAACTCCGTAGCACCAGCAAGGATCCAGAAATACATTAGGGAGATTTTAAACTCCAAATGTTGTCCGGTCAGCGCCGTTAGGCTACTGTTTATAGCTGCCAGAGAATTTTTGTGTGTGCAAAGAATACACACGGGCGTCCGATCTTTTCACCCAGAGACTAGAGGAATGACCAAAAGTCCACGTTAAACAAAAAAGACCTTCACCGGGACCTGAACGCAGAACTTCCAGCACTCGAGGTGGACGTCATGCTTCGCGACCACTCAGCTCGCTGCTTTAGTCTGCGGATTCATGTGTGTACATGTATGCTTGTGTGTGTAACTGTGTGTGTGAATATAAGCAATATTAATTAGTAAAACGTATTTGTTTTAAATAAAGGAAAACAGGAAGTACATACTATGGTGGCTATTTTAGGCTGCTTCTTCTTCCTTTATATTTGGAAACTTTTTTGTTTCCTTTTCTTCTTCTTCTTCTTCTTCTTCTTCTTCTTCTTCTTCTTCTTCTTCTTCTTCTTCTTCTTCTTCTTCTTCTTCTTCTTCTTCTTCTTCTTCTTCTTCTTCTTCTTCTTCTTCTTCTTCTTCTTCTTCTTCTTCTTCTTCTTCTTCTTCTTCATCTTCTTCTTCTTCTTCTTCTTCTTCTTCTTCTTCTTCTTCTTCTTCTTCTTCTTCTTCTTCTTCTTCTTCTTCTTCTTCTTCTTCTTCTTCTTCTTCTTCTTCTTCTTCTTCTTCTTCTTCTTCTTCTTCTTCTTCTTCTGCATCTTCTTCTTTATTAACAGATCTTCACATAGATCCACAAATCGAATCTTTTGTTTGACACTTGCTGCTAAATTCACATTTTCATATATATAAAATTGGCCGACTAGTTAACACTTTTCCCAATGGAATTCTGAATGATTCGCTTTTTGAGCATATTATTTGCTCTGACTCCGTGTACATGAAACGGCTAGTGCAACTAAGCGGGTTTTTTAATTAGATTTTACTAGTTATGCAAATGCAATATTATTTAAATAAAACATGATCTTACCGGTAGAGGGCAGTGGTAGTGCTAGACAGCCATTGATCAAATTCGCAATGACAAACAATGAAAAGATGGTATGGCTTTGTTTTCTGGAATGCATCGTAACACACAGTCCCAAATGAGCCCTAGATGCCTGAAATCAAGAGGTTTGATCACAGACACACCCCAACGATCTTCTCCTCTCCACGATGCTCTCAAATATGTCTTGTGACCTCACTGACGTTCTGTGACCTCAATGACGGTCTTGTGACCTCACTGACGGTCTCGTGGCCTCACTGACGTTCTGTGACCTCAATGACGGTCTTGTGACCTCACTGACGGTCTTGTGACGTCACTGACGGTCTTGTGGCCTCACTGACGGTCTTGTGGCCTCACTGACGGTCTTGCTTCAATTTTTTGCGAGCACTAGAGAACCCCTTAATTAAATTTGATGACTTCTTCACGTGCTCGGGATGCAAACTCCGGTGAAAAATTCTGGTTGTTTGTCCACCTCAGGACTTCAGTGTTGTTCCAGAACCTGAGTGTTGCGAGCACATCCATTTCAAAGATTTATCATTTTTTTACTAGCAGCTTTCGTGGCTTAGGCGAGTCCGACTCGTGATTCCAAAGTACCGGGATCGAAACTCACTGCTGGCTGAGTGGATTTGTTTTTCGTGGTATGGTACGTCGCAGGTCGACCTAGGCTAAAATGGGTACCAGGATGGCTGTCCTTCGGAAGTAGAGACGGCAGGGGTAATGCTGACCCCATACCCACCTAGTGTCTCTGGTCTGAAAAAAATATGGGCACTCTTACCATATGCCCGATACGCCTAAAGGCCTAAAAATGGACTCTTTTCTATGATTTTTTACTAAAATGTATGACATTTTGTGGAGACATGTGTAATCTTAATGCCTTTATGGGAGATGTTTTAGTGGCATCTTCTTTGGTTTCCTTGCGATCGGTTTGATATGCTCATGTTATCTGCTGTGTTGCCTCCATAAACCGGCACGTCAGCAACAAGTCTCCGAGTGCTCCCTAAAGTCTTTCCTGAACGTCTCTTCCCCCTGGCTTTGTTGGGCTTTTCCAAACGAATGGCAGGAAATGTTTTACTATGTTCGTGCATTCTGTTGCGTCCCCTTTCCTGGTACCCTCCTTATGCGATATTGCCTTCCAGTCTGAGACAAGTTGCTGTTTACTAGCCAATCTTCCTCGATGTTCAGATCTTTTAGGATGTCAGTATCTCTTTTTTTTTTAAATTGGTTTTATGTATTTTGAGAATATCTGCTTAGCATTTCAGCTCAGAAGCTGCAAATGTTTCCCTAATGGCTTGCCTCGTATTTTGTCGAGATATGATATATTGTTCTCAAATGTCATGTTGATAACCTAATATCATCTATTGGTATCCGCTGTCCTTCTTCCAGAAGAATTTGTTGCAGTAATCCAAGAAGGATGTTAACTTGCACGAAACAAAGTATAAATACCTTGCCTTCAAACAGGCATATATTGTGCCAGATTTTTTAAGTTAGTTCTAACCAAAAGTTTATAGCGCATGATAACAAACAGCTCTGTATTTGAAACAATAAGTCAGTAGCTAATCCCACATGGTGCCTCGTTTTGGACACCAAGATTTATAATATTCTTGTTGCTGCAGAATTAACAGGTTTTTAACCCTCGCACAAGGAACTCAGAGAATGTGGATTGCCCCAATCTGAAGAGAGAAACAGTTCTCTGTGAGAGCATTTCTTTCAGGACAAGATGACAAATCAAACAATAAGCAGAACTGGAAAGCTTCATATTATCACAAACACAAATAACAATGAGTGAGCGTTGCGGCTAGAAAACCTTCATTAGCACGTTACACGAATATACAATGCCATAATTATGAACAAGAAAACACAAAATCGCTCAACTGAAGTGTCTCCGAGAGAAGTCCACATGTCTGTTGGGCCAGTTGAAGCTCTGACCCATGTGTAACACCATAAAAAAAATGCTAGCCAGAAAAACTGTGACAGGCAAGGATGATAAATCAAAACATTAGATAAAACTGTTGGATGTTAAGTCCCCTAGACAGGTAAGAGCCCATGTCTGCACGTTCTATTCTGATTTTGTATCTATAAAGTCCATATCTCCGTAGCTTCCATATAATTTATATTAATCTGCTGACTATCCGTAATTTACTTCCATACACGAACAATAATAAAAGTTCATTTACATCTATCTTTACCGTGGTATCATCTACACAGTTGAGAGAAACAAGATTACCGCTGGCTATGTGCTGTTCTAGCTGCCTGCCTGGTTATGTAATCCCTTGTTCAGATATGTAATGTATGTGTATTGTTCGTGTTGACTACTTCAGCCTGGTATGTCATTACTAACTCAGCTATTTATACCATGGGTAGAAAGGATATGCTACTCCCCTCGTCTTTCACAGCTGGTCTCCCTCTTTCCCAAACTCTCGCCATTGTTGTTGGAATGTATTAGAGAGAATTAAATGTCAGCAACAAGTCTGTCGTGCCACGTGATGGGACTCTGTATTGGTGTGTGCTGGAGGGCTTGATCTGACAGCCAGTAGCTAGGATACGTGGCGTGTGTCTGCCTATAGACGTAAAAAATGCAGGTCTGCTGCACAGGCAAACCGAAAGATAGACAGATTCAAGCACACAGAGTAAAAAAAGCGTAAAATACTAGTTTACAGACAATGACCGCTGGTTAGTTCGATGTTAGTCTCCCCAAATAGAGTAAGCCAGTTTTCATTTACAAGTTTGTTGGGCTGGTCGCCTTTCCTGAAGGTTACTGATGTGTGCCGCTCTGGTGTTTGGTTTCTGTGATCTCTTGAATTTACGTTTTCATTCCGAGAAATAAAATGTCTGCGACATATGTAGCAGCATTCTCTAGAGGAGTTGTGTTAGACCCAGTTTCTACATGTTTTTGGAGTGTTAAAAGTGCTGGCGTGTTGAAATATATTATGCGCCATATCAACGGCATTGCGAAACACTCTCGTAACCATGTGTGAAGGTCACGGGGCTAAGAAACTACCAGTCAGAAGTGAGCTAGTATGATGATGAAAGGGTTCTGGGAAGATTATCGTCGAACTAACCCACCTCCATAACCCTGTGCGAAGGTTAGGGAGCTCAGGAACTACCAGTCAGAAGTGAGCTAGTGTGTATATGAGCAGGGTCTGGGGAGACCAACTTCGAACAAGCCCTGATAAATTTGGGGAAGGGGGCTGGAAAATGCTTAGGCACATTGAACAACCACCTCCCCCCCCCCCACCCCCGAAGTGCTATACCGACCCCCAGCCCCATGAAATTTGTAGGGGAAGTCTGTTGCCCCTCCCCTCCCCCTTTCTCCACTTTTCCTTCCCTCAAACGTGTATAGAAGTTGTCTGTTTAAATAACTAGGTCCCACGACTTCTTGCAGCCTATCTACCACCCCCTGAAATATTAGACTGCCCCATGACCTTTGGATTTCCCCAGTTTGGGGTAGGATATTAGGAAAACGTTGTCTTTTTCCCCCACAGATTTTTACAGTGGTTACAAGACGTTTCCGTTTTCTTCTTCTAATTACATGGCCCCTCTTTCTGATGTGTGTTATAAGTTTTCTTTCAGCCCTTTCAGAACATCTGTGTTGTTCTTTCGTATTGTCCCGGAATTCTGAGGATTTTCCTGTAAAACAACTTCTTAGAGGCTTCAAACAATTCTTTGACTTGTTTATTAATAGTCATTGTTCATTTCTTGTGACGAGAAACTGCGAGATTTTAAAACCATTGCGTTTGCGTTTTCATTATTTTATTGTGTTAATATACACTTTGTTGAACTCGTCTCTTATCTCTCCATCCCCATGTCGGTTCCCAGGCCCAATTGTGGGGGAAACAAGAATAGACCCACAGCCTCTCCAACAAGCATGTCGTAGGAGTCGACTAATTAGAGGCTTCCTTCGTGCATCTGCCTGAGTGGCAAGGAACAACCAACTGCCAACAAATAAGCCAGTAAAACGGATCTACACGCAAAGCTAGGATTTTCTGCCATAGCCTACAGTCGTTGAACACAGAAGTAGAAAAAGTACCTCTTTAAAGATGGGTTGAAGGCGGTCAGCAATCCACAGTCAGCAATCCACAGTCAGCAATCCACAGTCAGCAATCCACAGTCAGCCGTCCACAGTCAGCCGTCCACAGTCAGCAATCCACAGTCAGCAATCCACAATCAGCAATCCGCAGTCAGCAGTCCACAGTCAGTAGTCCACAGTCAGCAGTCCACAGTCAGCAATCCACAGTCAGCCGTCCACAGTCAGCAGTCCACAGTCAGCAATCTACAGTCAGCCGTCCACAGTCAGCAATCCGCAGTCAGCCGTCCACAGTCAGCAGTCCACAGTCAGCAATCCACAGTCAGCCGTCCACAGTCAGCAATCCACAGTCAGCCGTCCACAGTCAGCAGTCCACAGTCAGCAATCCACAGTCAGCAGTCCACAGTCAGCAGTCCAGTCAGTTCACAGTTTTACTTCTCTGGACTACGCCATGATGAGGTGACACTTCAAAGACTCAATGTGCAGCATCACGGGTGCCATTTTAACAGATCAAACTCCAGATTATCTATTCAACCCACTCAGAAGTTATGATTATTTCACTAGTACTGGCCGCAGCAGGGAATATCCTATGAGTTTCCTGCAGTAACAGGTGGACAAGGAATACTCCCCTCTCCTTCTTTCCCGCCCTTCCAGCATCGCAGTCTGTAGGATACCCATCTCAAGGGTGAGAATCAAACGGCCACACATATCGGGAAGCCCCGTTTAGCAGTACAGCCATACTGCAATCAGACTGCGCCACCAGGACGCGTTTACGGAGTAACTGTTGCGAAGCGAAATGTAGGGTGTGTATCGCCTCCTAACCAAGTGTCTAAAGGTGACTGATTGTGCCTAACTCCTATATGAAAGTTCCTCCCCAAGCCAACCTCCTGGCAACTAATGGGGTTCCCTACCTAGAACTACAAGGTTAACACAGTTCTCATAGTCCTATCATTCCACTAACACTGAGAACAGTCTGCAGTCAACTTGATCTACCATACAGAAAGAGTCATTTCTCTAATCGTGCTTCAACCTGTTTATTGTGACAAAACACAATATGACAAAGAGCATGAACTTGTGATTCCAGACGACCGTCCATCTAGGCTCCACCTATACACTATAATATTCTACCAAGGCGGTATTACATGAAAGGGAACACCTATCCTTGACTTGGCGTGAGTCCACAACATGCTCCTTACTGTCTTGTTTCACTGGTAGTCCTACGCCTCCTAGCGTCGTCGCCCAAGACAGCTTCTTCTCCTCGGTTACGTGCCCTCACTTCGGTTCACCATAACCGATTCATGATAACTGGTCAGAGACTTGGCCCCAGGCAGCAAATCTCTCGACACACCGTCGCATCCGAATCATCACGAGGCACTACCCAATTGCCGTGCTCGCAATTGCGCCACAATGCATCGCTCGACTTCTGTCGGCAAATAAGATGTTGGGCCCTACACACCTTGTCTCCACACCTTGTCTCCACACCTTGTCTCCACACCTTCTCTCCACACCTTGTCTCCACACCATGTCTCCACAAAATCCGAACACGGGAGCATTTCGACTCATACACCAAAGTTCTAATGCACAAGCTAAACTTTAACTCGACTAAAACGATACGTATAATTACAGCAAATTCACAGACAACTGAACATGCGGCTGCACGGTCGGATTGAAAGCAACACCCACGATCAACCCTTAGCTCAGCACTCCGGACCCTGTGTGGTTCTCGCTAAGGGCGTGCAAACCACTGTTAGTCTTGATTCTCTAGAAACACATCTTCCTCAACTCCGTGCTAATCGAGAACCTTCACACTCGTCTCTCATCTCAAACCACATGGACTCCTTTTGCCCACGTCTCCGCTACCGTCATCATCTGTGCCGCTTCGACTGGCGGAGGCGATCACGCCTCTGACCAGTCCAATGAATTTAGACCGCAACAGTAACCTGTAGCGCAGTGTAGGCGGTTGATGCTGCTGGCGGAGATTTGAGGTAAGGGAGATGGAAGTAGCGGTCTTCAGTGGTTCAAATATACATATGTTTTCTGGTGTTCTCCTTCGAGAAGGCAAACTAGATGTTGGACATCAATGACTAAAAGAACCACTTTTCAGACGTCATGATTCTCGATAGCTAGATACTGGACTAGCTTGATATTCGGCTGAGGTTGTCTCGACTAAGCTATCAGGGTCGTCTGCGTTTGGGTTATTAGCAGCCCGAATACCAACCATTGTTAAAACGATTGTCTGGATACTGACTGGGGAGCACGCTTGGTGTCCTTCTTAGGATACTTAACAAGCCTTGCCGGCCTGTCAGTTGAAAGCTTTCGCCAAGTTCCTGATCAGCCCTGTCACTACATCTTTTGCCAGCCACAGCCACTTCAATCATGGCCCGTTGCAAGAAGAATCCGATCCAGCTCCGAGACACCAGGTCGACCTCAGCCAAAAAGGAGATAGCACCTGTCGTCGCACCAGCCCCAATGGTGGAGACGATGTCAGAACCGATCGACGATCCTGAAGAGACGCAAGCCTCATTCACCCAGTCGCCGCCAGCCCTGGATGTAGCCCCTATCGAGGCACCAGTGTACCTAGAAGTCGCCCCAGTCGTGGCGCAGGAACCTATCAACACCCGCCCTCTCAGGCAGCAGCAGCAGTGACCGGGAGTTCACTTCACATAAGTTTTGCAGTGCTTACGATATAACAAGGCGTGGAACTCTGCCTCGTCTTGCCGCAGCAGCCCCTCGTGCTGTTACTTTTCCGGCCCACACTACTTCAAGAAATGCCCTCTAGCGAAAGTGGATCCGGACTTTAAGAAGCCAAACGCAAGTAGAAGGTGCTCTAATTGCTCCGGTGCACACAGCGCCAGGTACATGGAATGCCCGTACCTAAAGGAAATCAAGAGAGCGATGGCGACTACCACCACCAGGACCACTTACAACCCAGAGCCTAAACGAAGAGCCCAGGCGCCCAGTCGTGCAGTTGTATCACCCATGAACAACAACGAAATTGCACCTCTGGGAGACGAAATTAAGATCCTGCGTGAAGAAAACGCAAGAATCAAGGCACTCAGAAATTAAGACAGGGATGAGATGACAGACCTGAGAAGCATCCTGCAGTCATCACTTGAGACCCAGAGGAGACTGGAGAAGGAAAACACAGAAATTATGACATTCAAACTCGACTTGATGGCAAATCTAACCGACCTCAAGAAGATGAAGGAAGCAAATGCTATAGCCGCCAAAGAACTGAAAGACAACCAGAAAAGCCTACTGTCCGAGGTCTCCACCATCAAGAAAGACCTGACAGAAACCAAAGCAAAGCTAACCAAAATCAGCAAAGATAACACTGAAGTGCAAAAAGACCTGGCAGCCACAAATATAGTAATTGAAGCAAGAGAGAACGCGAGAAAGGAAGCGGCCAGAAGAAAGCAAGTACAAACAACGAAAGTCCAGGAAAAAGTACCTAGTCTGCAGAAAGATCAAGACCCGATTAAAACCGGGGAAGAGAGCCTAGAAGTGACAGCCGAGGAAGAAGTCAGCTAGGCCAGCCTACAAGCAATGATCACAAAATTCAACAAAGTGATGCACCCTCATGGACTCGAGCTGATCAACGACCAATACAGAATGCAGTTCTGCAGGGATAAGTTTGATAGAGAGCAATCCCTCCCAGTCGACAAACTCACACCCAGACGACAAAGCTATAAAGTAATGGCATGGGAGGCAAACACAGCCCTTATTCAGCTTAACGAGGCAAAATCAAAGCTAAAAAAAAGCCAAATTACGCCAAGACAGATAAACCCGCACTGATCCATCCAAAAACCAGTAGGATCGATCAGGCGAACCAGCCCATTTGAGGTGTGACGAAGCCAGCAACCAACCAGAACCGACCAAGCCGCCATGACACCTACCAAATCCAGCCCATCGGACCGGAAAAACCCACTCGCACAAAACCAGCCAGGATCCCACCCATCCCCGATGCAGGCCGTGCCAGGCATACCCCACTAGTCCTTCTCAGGACTAGTAACCTTCCAATCCCAATTCAAGCCATAGTTGCAGAACATCAAGGAAACCCACAACAAGTCGTGAGACCACGTCGCAAAGAAAGAAAAAAAAAAAAACTAAAACCGCAAAGAGACCATGACGCAATTAAAACAAAGCCCCAGAGGCAGGTTGAAGCCGTCCCAGTTTTTCTCAACGCATCAACGTCAGTGCACACATACATTTCAAGCAATTATACTGTTAACAGAATTACACTGGATTACTATACATTTCAACGAAGTCACTTGTTACCCCGTTTGGGTCAGTAGTTGGGTGTATACATCAATTGCTGATCGATCGATCGTTTAAATGATCTAGCGGGTATTGATTGTGAAGATAATATTTAAAATTAAATTACGTGTATATAGAGGGGAAATGACTAGTCCTGTAGCGCTCTCATTGTTTCTTTAACCCTGGTGCTGAAATATATTATTTTTGACAGGTACATTAAGATGTATCTTATAAATATAGCCTTGTAGTTAACTACCGACCATCTGATATCCGAAGGTTAACAACCCTAAAATCTATTTTAAAATATATAATTCCAGATGACAGACCAACGGGGCTTAGTCCAGATTTCCCATTCAGCCTCCAAAGAATTTATAATTAGGGTCTCCTTAGCGATTACATCAGCCCTGAGTAAACTGCAGTGTTGTTCGTGTAATGACATGAGTGAGTGATTTTCAACCTCAATACGACCACATTACCCAGTGACACAAAATGCTACAATGCTGATGAGAATTCTCTGGTCACAGGTCCCAGAAACCCTGATCAACCGTTAAATTTTTTATGGCCCTGACAACGCCAGGGGTGGAGCTTTTGGCAAACAACAAAATTGCGCCTTCAACTGAGAAATGACAAAATTGCTGTTAGACATCAATGCATCTCTCAACACATCGGGAACTAGATAATGACGTTGCTAAGAGTTGTGAGACCTGCTAAAAGTGAGAGTTGCTAAGAGTTGTGAGACTTGCTAAATGTTGTGAGAGTTGCTAAGAGTTGCGAGAGTTGCTAAGAGATGTAAGAGCTGCTAAGAGTTGTGAGACTTGCTAAATGTTGTGAGAGCTGCTAAGAGTTGTAAGAGCTGGTAAGAATTGTGAGAGCTGCTAGGAGTTGTGAGAGCTGGTAGGAGTTGTGAGAGCTGGTAGGAGTTGTGAGAGCTGCTAGGAGTTGTGAGAGCTGGTAGGAGTTGTGAGAGCTGGTAGGAGTTGTGAGAGCTGCTAGGAGTTGTGAGAGCTGGTAGGAGTTGTGAGAGCTGGTAGGAGTCGTGAGAGTTACTAAATGTTGTTAGATTTGCTAAGAGATGTAAGAGCTGCTAAGAGTTGTGAGACTTGCTAAATCTTGTGAGAGCTGCTAAGAGTTGTGAGAGCTGGTAAGAGTTGTGAGAGCTGGTAAGAGTTGTAAGAGCTGGTAAGATTTGTGAGAGCTGCTAGGAGTTGTGAGAGCTGCTAGGAGTTGTGAGAGCTGGTAAGAGTTGTGAGAGCTGATAGGAGTTGTAAGAGCTGGTAAGAGTTGTGAGAGCTTGTAAGGGTTGTGAGAGCTGCTAGGAGTTGTGAGAGCTGGTAAGAGTTGTGAGAGCTTGTAAGAGTTGTGAGAGCTGCTAAGAGTTGTGAGAGCTTGTAAGAGCTTGTAAGAGTTGTGAGAGCTGCTAAGAGTTGTGAGAGCTTGTAAGAGTTGTGAGAGCTGCTAAGAGTTGTGAGAGCTGGTAAGAGTTGTGAGAGCTTGTAAGAGTTGTGAGAGTTGCTAAGAGTTGTGAGAGATTGTAAGAGTTGTGAGAGTTGCTAAGAGTTGTGAGAGCTTGTAAGAGTTGTTAGAGTTGCTAAGAGTTGTGAGAGCTCATAGGAGTTGTGAGAGCTAGTAAGAGTTGTGAGCGTTAATAAGAGTTGTGAGAGCTGGTAAGAGTTGTTAGAGTTGCTAAGAGTTGTGAGAGCTGCTAAGAGTTGTGAGAGCTGCTAGGAGTTGTTAGAGTTGCTAAGAGTTGTGAGAGCTGGTAAGAGTTGTGAGAGCTTGTAAGAGTTGTGAGAGCTGCCAGGAGTTGTGAGAGCTTGTAAGAGTTGTGAGAGCTGCTGTCGCGCGCCCACGTGGGTAAACACACTGATATAGTGAGGGTGTGGGTTTGAACCTTAACAATGCCCACCCACGTGAGAAACTGGACTAATATCTAAGCTATGTTGATCCTAGACAGTCCTGGATAGCCAAGAAAACAGCGAGTGGCTCGTTCCATGAAATGAAAGTTGCTGTACTTGTATCCACAGGAGTAGGAGAAGGGATAGATAGAGATCAAGATAAACCCACTGAGAAAATATCAAGGTACTCAGTTAACCCCTCCGACTTATCTCCTCTCCTGGCATTACTTAAAAGCACCCATCAAGTGATTTAAATAGTTGTCAGCTGAAGTAAACTAATATGCATAAAGTCACTTGAACCTAAGTACACAATTTACTCAACTATTTTGTAACAACATGAAAAAGATTTATTTAATAAATCTGACTAAAATAAAATGAACTTGTTTAGGCTAGTAGAGTTGAAATGATGTGAATGATGAAATCATAAAGGTATTGGAAAGTAACAACCTTTGGACAGTTCTCGGCTTGAGACCCTGCCTATCTTTTCCAGTTTGTCGTCCTCACTGCTTTCATGCAGGTCGTTACACTCAGACGGTCGGCAAATAATGGATGCCTACTAGTCCCTGCCCAATGTGGGAACTGGAGAATGAAGAAACAAGCGCATATTTGTAGTATCTGCTCTAGATATACACTAAGCATGTATATTATAATAACATCAAGCATGTTTATTTAAATAAAACATTTCATCTCTCCCTCATGTTCACATTCACTCCTGTCCAATTTGGAAGGGCTTATGTCTCACATTCCAACTGTTACATCTTCTGCCTTCCTCTACACGAGTCCTGTAATGATAGTCAAGTCTTCTACGTCAGGTGCCATCTCTCGTACAGACTCAAATGACACTCAGTCAGACAGAACAAGTTCTGGAATCCATGCTTGGAACAATGGACGCGCCTAGAAAGCTAACAATATTTCTGAGGCGAATCAAATAACAAATCTCGTGGATTTACTCTCCGGGATCAATCTCCGCATTAGCCTCCCGAGAGTTAAACACATTTCAGTGTGTTAGCTGTATGTAATACAGATTCACATTAACCACACGTGAAAAGATTGCCAAAGTTATCTTCACGCTTGTGATTTCAAAAACATGATAGTTCATTAAATTTCAATGGCAATAACAACATTTAGGTTTTACAACATTGAAACACATGTGCACGAAAAAACATTCATGACACTATCAAATAGGATATAAAGCAATGTGACAGTGCCCTAAGAGAATGAAGAAATGTCCGCCTAGGAGTATTACAAAGTGATGAAGACACACACTTGAGTAAAAAGACAGTTAGATCTCTATCATAAATAAAATAAAGGTTTTGAAACTAATTTCGTTCTTACCTGGAAAATGAAACCACGATGCCAAAAGTTCTGTCTCAAGCTTAGGTTAAGCCCAACAGATGGCATGTGCTTGACAGAGTCTCATTTACCAGACCTAGAGTTCACCAATTTATAACTTTTATTAAGCTCCTCCTACATTACGCCTAAAATCATTCTCATTCAAGGATATCACAGCGCCTCCCTGTGGGTAAGTTTATTCACTGTCAGTCAGGGCATACAACACTTGTTTGAATTCCCACGGTCACATTCTACAGGTTCAATGAAGCTGGTCAAAGCTAATAGGCCAAGTCACACCTCCAGTCTACTTCACCTGTCATCACAATAAAATCAGACTTTGTCAATTCTTCTGCCAACACTTTCGGCTCACTGTGTCAATATTGACGATCTGACCGGCACTCCAGTTTAGGTAACGTCAGGGGGAATTAAACACAATTAGCCGGAGTTATCTACTCCTAATGGTCTGGCTAGGAGATAAATATCTGACACCAACAGATGGTGTGCAAATCTCCAGTCAGTAAGTCTGCTTGGTCAGTCTTATCTCTGTACCTTAACACTTAACATCTGGGGAAAAGTTTTAGTGTTTGATATGACCAACGGTCCAGGAGAATTAAAGGTTTGATGTGGTCGTCTTACTTAGATTAAGGATGTATCCAAATCCCTATTTTCCTGTATACTTTCAAAATACAAAGAAATAAAAATAGGTTGAGGAAAGACATTCTGAAGTCACCGAGCGTATTGTCACAGCTGCTAGGAGTTGTGAGAGCTGGTAAGAGTTGTGAGCGTTGCTAAGAGTTGTGAGAGCTTGTAAGAGTTGTGAGAGCTGCTAGGAGTTGTGAGAGCTGCTAGGAGTTGTGAGAGCTGGTAAGAATTGTGAGCGTTGCTAAGAGTTGTGAGAGCTTGTAAGAGTTGTGAGAGCTGCTAGGAGTTGTGAGAGCTGCTAGGAGTTGTGAGAGCTGCTAGGAGTTATGAGAGCTGCTAGGAGTTGTGAGAGCTGCTAGGAGTTGTGAGAGCTGCTAGGAGTTGTGGGAGCTAGTAAAAGTTGTGATAGTTGCTAAGAGTCGTGAGAGTTACTAAATGTTGTTAGAGTTGCTAAGAGATGTAAGAGCTGCTAAGAGTTGTGAGACTTGCTAAATCTTGTGAGAGCTGCTAAGAGTTGTGAGAGCTGCTAAGAGCTGTGAGAGCTGCTAAGAGTTGTAAGAGCTGGTAAGATTTGTGAGAGCTGCTAAGAGTTGTGATAGCTAGTAAGAGTTGTGAGAGCTGATAGGGGTTGTGAGAGCTGGTAAGAGTTGTGAGAGCTGCTAGGAGTTGTGAGAGCTGCTAAGAGTTGTCAGAGCTTGCTAGATGTTGTGAGAGCTGCTAAGAGTTGTAAGAGCTGGTAAGAATTGTGAGAGTTGCTAAGAGTTGTGAGAGTTGCTAACAGTTGTGATTGTTGCTAAGTGTTATGAAAGTTGCTAAGAATTGTGAGAGTTGTTAAGAGCTGAGAGTTGCTAAGAACTGTCAGAGTTGCTGAGAGTTTGGAGAGTTGCTAAGAGCTGAGAGTTGCTAAGAACTTAGAGTAGTGAGAGTTGCCAAGAGTCGACGTCTGTGTTGCGAACGCTCTTCATAATGCCGGGGTGCGGCTTCAATCCCAGCTGCGGACGATTTGTCTTACATTGGTTTCGACATCGGTACCGAGAACTGACGGTACAGAAAACAATAGCAATGGTATCATGTAAAGGACACTCAACTTATTCTGTTTCAAGAGTTGTGAAAGAAGGAGAGCCCTACATCTCATAGAGCCGACATTGTGGAAACTGTTACCCACTCTACGCGGCCAGCTCTGCAAAGTCTCCTCTCCCCTTTATCAACAACATATCCAAATATAGCCCAATAGTTCTTCGACACTGAAACCCAAATGATATCCTTTGCTCACAGTTTTCGGGAACACTAAACCGGGCAACAAATACCTGGTAGTCTGGTAGTCTTAGTTTCAGCTTCATAGCAAACGGGTCGCCCCATCTTTGCTCCGCTCCTATGCCAACGAAAAACACTCAGAATGTTTCTCACAGTCCCTTGTGGAAAGATTGACAGACTGCTGTCTCAGCATATCTAGCATACACTCGCATTAAAGCATACGGTAGCCATCCGAAGTGCTAGCACTAACAGTACAACATTAGAAATGCAGTTCATCATTGATGATAGCAGAACTTGTCGCCAACAGATCAGCAGTTGCCCACGCGATCAATTGTAATCACATACGGGCACCGCCAACATTGCACGACCGGCATCACGCCATTTTCTGAATCTACAATTTACACCACCACGTTGGTCACAGTCGAAAATACATTCCAAATGCAATCCGCAGCTCACAGGGTCACGCCATGCATTCAACTCAGAAGCTGGGCGACGAAACTATATCCAGTCTACAAATGGAGCAAAAATACTTCGGCCACCGTCCGGCAGAAGCAAAAAAATTGCCTCTGCTTCGAACAGCGCCGCTGTCTAGCGTCCATTTTTTACCTAAAGATGCTGGAGGTGTCGGTTGAAAGGCGTAAATATCGCAGCCATGTTGTAAACGGGCACAACACTCTTGCACTGTTTAAGTGACACAGGAGACATCCCTGTTCATACTTAGGAAAGGGGGATAATTCCATGTATGTTGCATCACAGTCACCTAGCAAGGCTACCTCCCTTTAATCAACAAGCTTTAAGTTCTACATTTTTAAAACTGCAAGTGTTGATATGACTGAAATGGTTGGGGGGTATTGAAAGAAGGTCAGAGTCTACTTTGTCTACAGTCTACATTGACGGTGAAGAGCTTGAGACAGTAGACCATTTTACCTATCTGGGTTCCACAGTGAATAGTAAACTATTGCTGGACCAAGAAATCAACATCAGGATAGGTAAGGCAGCAACAACTATGAGCAGATTGACAGAGAGAGTTTCAGAGAACAGAAAGCTCACAATTAAAACAAAAACCCTTGTCTATCAGGCTTGTGTTCTCAGCACTCTGCTTTATGGCAGTGAAACTTGGTCAACCTATTTGCACCAGGAGAGACGGCTTAAAAGCTTTCACATGAAATGCCTTAGAAGAATACTTGGCATTAAGTGGCAGGACAAAATCACAAACACTGAGGTACTGGAAAGAGCAGGTACTACAACTGTCTTTTTCGTGCTCAGTCTACGAAAGCTCAGGTGGCTGGGTCACACCTGGAGAATGGAGGATGGCAGAGTCCCTAAGGACATCCCTTATAGTGAATTAAAGACAGGAAGATGATGTCGAGGCCGACCTCTACTGCGTTATAAAGATGTGTGCAAGCGGGACATGAATGATACAGACATTAAGGCAGACTCATGGAAACAACAGGCCATGGATCGTGTTGTGTGCAAAGGGCACATCAGGAAGGGAATGAGAGTGAAGGAAGAAATGATTGCAGAAAGGATGAGAGCTGAGCGTCTGAATAGAAACGGATTAAACACAAATGTTGACATCAATGGTCCTGAAATCCCACGCTATCATTGTGGAAGACATTTCTTGACACGGGCAGGTCTTGCTAGTCATACTCGCCATCACCATAGGCTGTGAGTCTCATGCCTCCTCATAGCGCAATATAACACTATCGTCTGCAAAGACGGAAAAGTGCCTATGATGATTGAAAGAAAGTCAAATGACAGAGAAATAAAAACTGTATACACCAGAGAGATGAATGGTCGTAGACCACGAGGCAGACCAAGAAGACGATGGAGAAACAATGTCCCGACAGACCTGCAAACACTTGGTGTCATCAACTGGAAAAAGTAGGTCAACCAGACAACGAACGAACGAACGAACGAACAAACTTTATTTTCAAAGGGTTACAAATTGGGCATGCAGGCCTGTCAGACATTCGGCCCTTCTAAGTACTCATCTTTCAGAGTACCAATACCTGTTATCAATAATGCATGTTATGGATATAATAAAGAAATATACATTAAAGAATAATGCATATACACATCATGTGTGCACAATCTTACACACTCACACACATGTGTATATACTCTTACATTCTCATACATGCACACTCATATACAGACATACCTAATACACACAAACACGCATCTACATGCATACACAAACAGAAAAGACACACATATTGACATACATGCACACAATCATTAATCCATACATACATACCTACACATGCATGCATGCAGACACACACATACAATCACATGTACAGACACCCACATACGCCCACAATAACACATTTACACTCACATGCATAAATACACACACATACATGCATACATACACACATCTGTACATACACCCTTTACACACATATACATAATTGCATA
>CAJHNH020004346.1:0-204383 GCA_905116865.2 Candidula unifasciata
TAAACTAAATGTTTGATTGGGCTTTTTGGTACAATTTTAAAAGGAAACAATTGAGATAACAAAAAAAATTACCAAATTTAAAATTTTGGGAAATTTTTTCCCTTTTACCTTTTTGGCCAAAGTAATATTTGAAAAAAAGTTCCCAAATTTAGCCCCTGACCACAAGTGACAATTTTTGCAGAAGTTTTATGCCTTACGCGTTTGGCCAAAATAATATTTGCAAAAAAGTTGCCAATTTAGTTCTCAGTCTATCATTTCACACTTTGACGAGATACTCTAGATGATAAATTGGGACACTTTGGAGCTCGTTGGTGACAGAAAAAATAGATAAGATAAAAGTGAAAAACAAATTTTACGAAATAAATGTTCCTAACAACTTGTTTGTGTCCTACCACTAAAACAGTGAGTCCCAGGACAATTATTTTACACATGAATAGACACGCTAGATGCAGAGTAGGTAAAACCTGAATGTCTGATTTGGCATTTTGGTACAATCTGGGGGCAACAATTGAGATAACATAAAAATGACCACAAGTGACATTTTTTCCAGAATTTATGCCTTTCGCGTTTGGCCAAAATCATATTTTTCCAAAAAGTTGCCAATTTAGTCTCAGTCTATCATTTCACACTTGACGAGATACTCTAGATGATAAATTTGACACTTTGGAGCTCATAGGTGACAGAAAAATAGATAAGATAAAAGTGAAAAAACAAATTTTACGAAGAATGTTTCCTAACAACTTGTTTGTGTCCTACCACTAAACATTGAGTCCCAGACAATTATTTTACACATGAATAGACACGCTAGATGCAGAGTAGGTTAAACTGAATGTCTGATTTGGCATTTTTGTACAATCTGGGGGCAACAATTGAGATAACATAAAAATGACCACAAGTGACATTTTTGCAGAATTTATGCCTTACGCGTTTGGCCAAAATCATATTTTGCCAAAAAAGTTGCCAATTTAGTCTCAGTCTATCATTTCACACTTGACGAGATACTCTAGATGATAAATTGGACACTTTGGAGCTCATAGGTGACAGAAAAATAGATAAGATAAAAGTGAAAAACAAATTTTAAGAAGAATTGTTCCTAACAACTTGTTTGTGTCCTACCACTAAACAGTGAGTCCCAGACAATTGTTTTACACATGGATAGACACGCTAGATGCAGAGTAGGTAAAACTGAATGTCTGATTTTTGCATTTTGGTACAATCTGGGGGCAACAATTGAGATAACATAAAAATGACCACAAGTGACAATTTTGCAGAATTTATGCCTTTCTCGTTTGGCCAAAATCATATTTTCCAAAAAGTTGCCAATTTAGTCTCAGTCTATCATTTCACACTTGACGAGATACTCTAGATGAGAAATTGGACACTTTGGAGAGCTCATTTGGTGACAGAAAAATAGATAAGATAAAAGTGAAAAACAATTTTACGAAGAATTGTTCCTAACAACTTGTTTGTGTCCTACCACTAAACAGTGAGTCCCAGACATTATTTTACACATGAATAGACACGCTAGATGCCAGAGTAGGTAAACTGAATGTCTGATTTGGCATTTTGGTACAATCTGGGGGCAACAATTGAGATAACATAAAAATGACCACAAGTGACATTTTTTCCAGAATTTATGCCTTACGCGTTTGGCCAAAATCATATTTTTCAAAAAAGTTGCCAATTTAGTCTCAGTCTATCATTTCACACTTGACGAGATACTCTAGATGATAAATTGGACACTTTGGAGCTCGTTGGTGACAGAAAAAATAGATAAGATAAAAGTGAAAAAACAAATTTTACGAAGAATTGTTCCTAACAACTTGTTTGTGTCCTACCACTAAACAGTGAGTCCCAGACAATTATTTTTACACATGAATAGACACGCTAGATGCAGAGTAGGTAAACTGAATGTCTGATTGGCATTTTTGTACTGAATTGAGATAACATAAAAATGACCACAAGTTTGGACATTTTGCTAAGAATCCTTACGCGTTGGCCAAAATAATTTTTGCAAAAAGTTGCCAATTTAGTCTCAGTCTATCATTTCACACTTGACGAGATACTCTAGATGATAATTGGACACTTTGGGAGCTCATATGTGTGACAGAAAAATAGATAAGATTGAGTGAAAACAAATTTTACGAAGAATTGTTCCTAACAACTTGTTTGTGTCCTACCACTAAACAGTGAGTCCCAGACAATTATTTTACACATGAATAGACACGCTAGATGCAGAGTAGTTAAACTGGATGTCTGATTTGGCATTTTTGTACAATCTGGGGGCAACAATTAAGATAACATAAAAATGACCACAAGTGACAATTTTGCAGAATTTATGCCTTACGCGTTTGGCCAAAATCATATTTGCAAAAAAGTTGCCAATTTAGTCTCAGTCTATCATTTCACACTTGACGAGATACTCTAGATGATAAATTGGACACTTTGGAGCTCGTTGGTGACAGAAAAATAGATAAGATAAAAGTGAAAAACAAATTTTACGAAGAAATGTTCCTAACAACTTGTTTGTGTCCTACCACTAAACATTGAGTCCCATACAATTATTTTACACATGAATAGACACGCTAGATACAGAGTAGTTAAACTGGATGTCTGATTTGGCATTTTTCTACAATCTGGGGGCAACAATTGAGATAACATAAAAATGACCACAAGTGACAATTTTGCAGAATTTATGCCTTTCCTGTTTGGCTAAAATAATATTTGCAAAAGAAGTTGCCAATTTAGTCTCAGTCTATCATTTCACACTTGACGAGATACTCTAGATGAGAAATTGGACACTTTGGAGCTCGTTGGTGACAGAAAAATAGATAAGATAAAAGTGAAAAACAAATTTTACGAAGAATTGTTCCTAACAACTTGTTTGTGTCCTACTACTAAACATTGAGTCCCAGACAATTATTTTACACATGAATAGACACGCTAGATGCAGAGTAGGTAAACTGAATGTCTGATTTGGCATTTTGGTACAATCTGGGGGCAACAATTGATATAACATAAAAATGACCACAATTGACAATTTTGCAGAATTTATGCCTAACGCGTTTGGCCCAAATAATATTTTCCAAAAAGTTGCCAATTTAGTCTCAGTCTATCATTTCACACTTGACGAGATACTCTAGATGATAAATTGGACACTTTGGAGCTCGTTGGTGACAGAAAAATAGATAAGATAAAAGTGAAAAACAAATTTTACGAAGAATTATTCCTAACAACTTGTTTGTGTCCTACCACTAAACATTGAGTCCCAGACAATTATTTTACACATGAATAGACACGCTAGATGCAGAGTAGGTAAACTGAATGTCTGATTTGGCATTTTGGTACAATCTGGGGGCAACAATTGAGATAACATAAAAATGACCACAAGTGACAATTTTGCAGAATTTATGCCTTACGCGTTTGGCCAAAATTATATTTGCAAAAAAGTTGCCAATTTAGTCTCAGTCTATCATTTCACACTTGACGAGATACTCTAGATGATAAATTGGACACTTTGGAGCTCATATGTGTCAGAAAAATAGATAAGATAAAAGTGAAAAACAAATTTTACGATGAAATGTTCCTAACAACTTGTTTGTGTCCTACTACTAAACATTGAGTCCAAGACAATTATTTTACACATGAATAGACACGCTAGATGCAGAGTAGGTAAACTGAATGTCTGATTTGGCATTTTGGTACAATCTGGGTTCAACAATTGAGATAACATAAAAATGACCACAATTGACAATTTTGCAGAATTTATGCCTAACGCGTTTGGCCAAAATCATATTTTCCAGAAAGTTGCCAATTTAGTCTCAGTCTATCATTTCACACTTGACGAGATACTCTAGATGATAAATTGGACACTTTGGAGCTCATATGTGTCAGAAAAATAGATAAGATAAAAGTGAAAAACAAATTTTACGATGTAATGTTCCTAACAACTTGTTTGTGTCCTACCACTAAACATTGAGTCCCAGACAATTACTTTACACATGAATAGACACGCTAGATGCAGAGTAGGTAAACTGAATGTCTGATTTGGCATTTTGGTACAATCTGGGGGCAACAATTGAGATATCATAAAAATGACCACAAGTGACAATTTTGCAGAATTTATTTTCTATATTTATTTTCTATAGCACATTTTCTAAGGTAGGCCAGCTAACAGACTTCACTACTCTACGACAACTTAAGACACGCACCTGCTGAGTACAAACATAATCGTTAATGTACAACGAACAGTACAACTAGTAACACCTCAACCAAGTTGGCAATCCTTATCCTGAACGCCGGCGTTGAGCACCTTTTACATTCACTGTTCAACCCGGGCCGTTCCCATGGATCCCCAAAGACACGATTCCAAACTAACAGTTTATCAGTACTGACTAAGCCGCCGTCTATTGCCACGCGGGACTCAGTGACACACGTCAGGTGTATGGCCTAATTGTGACTGGGCAGTGTTACCGCCATTAACAATGCGTGTCACACATTCACTAGCTGCTTAACAAATACTGCGTGGAACGTCTACTATGCAAGGAACAATAACTCTACGCTATCTCGTCGAAACAATAAATGGAAACACAGCCTATCTCAAAAATACTAACACTATTCAATCTAACAGCCACTAATCTACGTTTACAGAGTCAAAGCCCTACGTCTCGTCCAGTCCAATGTCTACCACACAACTCCCCTCCAGCGAGCTCTGTTCAAGCTTTTTGTTCACCTCCCGTGTTCATCTCTCGACACTCGGTAATCCGTGTTAAGCATGTGACCTGGGCTTAGCCAGTTAACTCGACCCAGTTTACTCCGTGGTCAAGTTGCCCTGTCTCACACTGAGCTTTACTGAGGGTCAGCTCGTTCATACGTGATGATTCACTATAATCAACTCCGTTCATCCCGTAGCTGAACTGGCCTCTGTCATCCGCCCATCCTAAGAATAGATACTTCCTGACAACAGGAGTTCATTGCCCAAGTCTGTATTCAAGAATCTCTATCGGGTATGGGATATCCACATGGTTGTGTCAACCTTTAGTTATTTAAATTTTTTTAGTAACCTAAGTGAAAAACGTTACAAATCAAAATTAAATAACGTATACATATACATTTTAATTGTAAAACAAAATATTTTAATGCCAAATGAAGTGTAAGTATGAAATACATAATATCTATATACAATATACCAAAAAAGACTTACAACATATATGTTACACAAAACATATGAACTAACAAATACAGTAAATAACAAATATGACATATAACATATATATTAGACAACAAATATCACACGTAACATATATATTAATACACATTATAACATGCTATATGCATTACCCTACAAATATTACATAGTGTATGCAATATAGAATAACACATATAGTATTACTATGTCACATATCCTTGCACACGATTTTATTTCACTTTCATCTCTCTCACACACTTTGAAGAACCTTGATCCATGATTAACATAACGTCCAGATCCATTAAAAACTGTTCATCCAGAAATAGTTTCACACAGTTTATACTTTAGTATTTTCAGAAGTGGAACACCAAATACTTCAATGTTCAGGTTGGTCTTGAAATCAACACAGTCAAAATATGGAATTTCTTAAAAGTTCTGTTGACTTCCGTTAATTATTTCTTAGGAGAGGTACGTGATGTAGAAAAATTTCAAGTATATTGGGAATTGTTCATTTCGAAGTGTCAATTTCCACCGCACTGCACATCAGTATTAATTTGAATCCGGCCATTGGAGAATATCAACTGTTATATCAGAATGTTATTACATAGATTTTATATATTGAAGGTTTCAGATGTACCGCTGAGTATGGTACTAAATAAGTTATCAATAGAGTCTACATTCTGGAACAGAAAAAATGAAATGCCATTTCCTGAATGTTCTAAATTGGCACTTTCAGTTGTATCATTGATTAATGTGGTATCAAATCAATGATAACTTGCATCTGCACACTGGAATTGACGTGTTACAATGTCAATTTAATAGTTAAATAGCTTTTGCTAGTTCTGCAAAACTTGTCTTTTGTCGGCATTTATTTAATGAAAGCTTCAATGCTGTAATTTAAAAGCACCAAACCAATGTTATTTCTTGAATTCTATTTAATGGTCGTTTCAGTAGAACTGTCAGAAGAAACAAAATGCTTTTCTAATATGCATTGAACTTTCTGTCATTGGCACTTGCCAATACGCCAAGGTAAGATCAAGTTTTAAAAAAAAAAATGTGCCCCTCCCATGACGAATAGTAATTCTTCGGCATTGGGAATGAGTTCTGCGTCCAGATTAGTACATTCGTTTATTTTTCTGTAATCCACACAAATGCGCATGGACCCATTCTTATTTCTTACTATGAGATTTTTGTCAGTCATGTCATGTTGTGCCAAATCTAACATTTTCTAACATTTGAAAATTTAGTCTCAGTCTATCATTTTACACTTTAAGAGATAATCTAGATAAGAAATTGGACACTTCGACGCTGGTCGTAAAAAAAAGATAAGATAAGCGCGAAAAAAACTTTTTTCTTTTTGGTGTCCTACACCTAAGCATTGAGACCCACACATTTATTTTACACATAAATAGGCAATCTGGTATCACAAAAAAATTTTATTGAGATTTTTTCACAGTCCTGTCATGTTGTGCCAAAATCTGACACTTTTGAAAAGTTGACAATTTAGTTTCAGTCTATCATTTTACACTTGAAGAGATCATCTAGATGAGAAGTTGGACACTTTGGAGCTCGCAGGTAGTCGAAAAATAGATAAGAGTGAAAAACAAATTTTACAAAGGAATGTTGCCAACAACTTGTTTTTGTCCTACAACTAAACATTGGGACCCATACAATTATTTTACACAAAAACAGACACTCTAGATCTAGAGTAGGTAATCTAGATGTCTGATTTGACATTTTGAAGCATTCTGGTATCCAAAAAAAATTTTATTAGGATTTTTTCAAAGTTCTGTCATGTTGTGCCAAAATCTGCCCCTTTTGAAAAGTTGAAAATTTAGTTTGAGTCTATCAATTTTACACTTGAAGAGATCATCTAGATGAGAAGTTGGACACTTCGGAGCTCGCTGGTCGTCGAAAAAAAAGCGATAAGATAAGAGTGAAAAACAAATTTTACCAAGGAATGTTGGCAACAACTTGTTATTGTCCTACCACGAAACATTGAGTTCCACACAAATATTTCACACATTAATAGACACTCTAGATGCAGAGTAGGTGATCTTGACGTCTGGTGTGACATTTTGGAGCAAGCTGGGGCAAAAATTATTAAAATTTAAAGTTTTTCACAGTCCTGTCATGTTTTGCCAAAATCTAACATTTTTAAAATGTTGACAATATTGTATCAGTCTACCATTTTACGCTTAAAGAGATTATCAAGATGAGAAAGTGGACACTTTGGTGCTTGCTGGTGGCAGAGAAATAGATAAGAGTGAAAAACAAATTTTACAAATGAATGTAGCCAACAACTTTTTGGTGTTCTACCACTAAACATTGAGACCCACACAATTATTTTACACATGAATAGACACTCTAGATGCAGAGTATGTAATCTAGACGTCTGGTTTGACATTTTGGAGCAATCTGGGGGCAAAAATTTCTAAAATTGAGATTTTTTTTACAATCCTTTCATGTTGTGCAAAAATCTGACATTTTCCAAAAGTTGAAAATTTAGTCTCAGTCTTTTTACACTTGAAGAGATACACTAGATTTGATTTAATTTGATTTAATTCAAGAACTGACATCACAGCACTCGGGCATTCCCATAAGCGCTCCGTCCCCATCTTCAGCAGCCAGCGAAGAGTTCCGATACTAATGGTGCCAGTAGCTTTCTGAATAAACGTTCGTCTTGCCATTCCTCTGAGCCATGAGCTCCTGCCAGAACCTCTCGTCACCCCCAACTGCATCAATCTCACCAGACTGTGGTGATCCATCTGCTCCTCCGCATTGTACACGCTCTCTCACAAGGCAATAACCATGTCTGCCCTATCGTGTAGCAGTATTCCACCAAGTTGTGCAGAGCCAGCCAGTCTGTCCGCCTTTTCATTTCCCAAAACACCGGCGTGACCCGGTGAAAAAAATCCAGACAATACTCCTTACTCGTGTCCTCCGCAGCGAAGCATGCCACTCTGCACAAATCATGCCTGTCTCAGCATGCTTTCTGAATCAGTTACAATTACAATGTGTGTGTGTGTGTGTGTGTCGTGTTCTCTAGCCAGCGGAAAGCTGCAGTGACCGCCTCCACCTCCCTTTTTGAGCTGGATGTTGTGGTATCATATGCTAGGCTCTCCTGCACCAAACGTCGACCATTAACTGTTGTTAAAATGCCCCAAGCACTTCGTTTGCCTTTTGACACTGAACCGTCTGTGTAAATGATCAAATCCTCTGAGTGAGCATTATCTTGCATTATCTTGAATTAATTGCTGATTTCCACCTCTGTGGCACCTGCTGGCCAGTCTCCGCATTCCCGGCTCAGCGTGATTATGACTCTACACAAGTCTGACTGCTCAGGTGGTACTTTGACCCACTCCTCTCCACGCCTAATGTTCTCAAGCATGCAAACCTGTCTGATTGTGTCTTCTGCCTGAACCATTAATGACCTCCCTCTTATCACCCGCTGACCCTCAACTGCACCCAGAGCTTCATGCAGAGGGTGGTCTGTGTCTGCAGCTACCCTGAGATATGACTTTGCCTGCATCACCTTGTGCCTAACTGCAACCGTCGGCAAACCAAGGATGTATTGCATAGACACCACTGGGGTGTCTCTTGTGCAACCCAGAATGACCCGCATAGCCGCGTTCTGTATGCGCTCTAGTTTGTCCATCTGACTCTTTGAGGCGGTAAGCAGTCCCAGGCCATAATACACGACTGACAAGATCAGGTGCTGATATAGTTTGAAAAGCATTCTCTGCTCTATGTCAATTGCAGCCATCGTCTTAAGTGCACTTAGTCCTTTTTGGCATCTCGTCACAACAATCTCCACATGGTCCTTAAATGACAGGCTCTTGTCAAATGTAATTCCCAGATACTTCAGTTTGCTCTCTCTGTTGACGTTTCTACCATCTATCTTGAGACTTGGGACATTAGTTTTTACGATTCTGTTGTCCAGAGAACTCCACAAAACAGACGCCTTTTCCGGTGGACGACAGCCTTCAATTCTGTACACCACTCAGTCACTTTGTCTACTGTCCTTTGTAGCTCCCGAGCTGTTTGTTCTTTATCTTCCCCCTGACTATATGCAAGTATATCATCCGCAAAAGTCAGTATCCTTCCAACTCCTGGTACTTCTAGGCTTGCAATCTTGCTCGTATACACGTTGAAGAGCACAGGCGAGATGGCGGATCTCTGTGGCAGTCCTGGGGCCAAAGTGCATGATTCTGAGGTCCATGAGCCCAGTCGGAGAGCAACCAGACGTGAATACAGGACAGCTGCAACCCAATTCACCAGCCATGGAGTAATCTCCTTCTCCCTCAGTGCAGTCATTAGGATGTTGTATCTCACTCTGTTATAAGCATCCTCGAGATCCAGTCCTAATGCCATAGTTTCTGTCTGTTCTGGAACCCTTCATAGACGTCAAAAGCAAAAGTGGCCGCATTTTCCCAAGTGTCCTTTCCTGGCCTGTAACTTCCCAGACCTCTAGGGAGAAGCTTCCCCCTTTCCAAAAATTCTTGTAAATTTACAGCAACTATCTTCTCCAAAACCTTCCCAAGTGTGTTTTGTTAGGTGATGATTCTAAAGCCACTAAGCTTAGAATGATCTTTAAAAAGTTTTGGTAGTGAGATTAGATAGCTGTGCACCCAGTCTTGTGGTACTGATGCTGTCTTAATACTCTGGTTAAAACAGTCGGCCATCTCTGCCAGGTCTACATCGCTCAAAGCCTTCATGTGACCATAACTGACACCATCAGGCCCTGGTGAAGTGTCTTTTGCTTTTTTCAAAACTGTTTGATATCTTCCACTTGTATCATGTCTTCATAATGCATATTCTTCAAGGTGCTAGCTAACTCCTTTCTAACTGCATCGCTGATGTCTACATCATTATGATCTGTCTGAGCTATAAACCTATGGAGAAAAGCCTCCCCTTTCTCCTTGTCTGTTGTCACACGCACACCATCGTCTCTACAAATTGTTCCGACTGTCATAGGCCGATCTTTTCTTTGCATCTGTTTTTGCAGTTTCCAGAATTTACTCCAATGTTTTATCGCCTCCCATGTCATTCACAAATGTTTCCCACTTTGCTCTTTTGGCCTCTGCAGCACAGCGCTTGAAAACCTTCACCTTATCTTTTTTTCACATTCTTCGCCATCTCCACTTCCTCTCGTGAGCTTGAGGGTGTCTGTCTTACTTTCTTTAGCTGCTTCACTGCGGCTCTCTTTGCCTTCCATGCCTGTTCGACTTCTGGAGACAACCATGGGGGCTGTAGAAAATTAGTTCTGGCAGTTCTTTTGCATGCTCGCCGTCTGAGTCGTCCAAGTAGGTTGTTGGTCCACTTATACTGGAAGGTCTTGTTAGTTAGTTAGTTAGTTAGTTGGGTTATCATCATTGCACTCCGGACATGTCCATAGGTGCTCAGATCCTCCCCTCAGTATGAACCCCAACGTCCGATGGCTAATAGTACCAGTTCTATGTTGATTAACAAGTCTTCTGACGTGTCCGGTGTGCGTCTCGTTCTTTGCTGTGCCGATCTTAATTCCCAAGTCTGCCATTCTGGCGAGTGATGTGGATTCCCTGCCACCAAAGTCCTCTATCCTTCCCATTTCTCTGAGGGCATTGATAATATCAGCATGATCCATAGGCCGACCGTCGGTAGTGATAGCGGATCCAGCCAACCTGTCAGCTCTTTCATTTCCATCGACGCCTGCGTGTCCCAACAAAAATAAAGGTGACTCCTCGCACAGTGGACTTCTGAATTGATTCAAGCCATTGTCTTCGCACTGAACCTGCCTGAACCCTCCGGATCATACTCATTGAATACTGGAAGGTCTTGTGTGCTCTCCGAACCTCAACCTTACTGAGTTTAGAAATCAAGACTGAACATGGTAGGTGATCACTCCCATGGTCATTTAGGACAGTCTATATAACATCTAAAACCGACGACTGAGAGACAAATGTCAAGTCAATGGCTGTGTCTGCATCTCCAGACCTCATAACCATTCTAGTCGGCCTCCCATCATTGATGCAGACCATATCGGAGTCAACCATGGCCTCTGCAAGAGCAATTCCCTGTCGGTTTTCTCCACTGCTGTCCCATTCTCTGTTCCTCGCGTTGAAATCCCCACATATGAGTAACCTATCACCTGGTAACTCCTCCAATTCCTTGAGCCAGCTCCATTGTTCACTTCTGACAAAACAGTCTGCCTTGGTATTTTTATTTATGAGGTTCCAACTTAAGCCACAAATTTCCACCTGTATCCCTAGAACCTCTGGTCCACTGTGGTTCCACTGGATCAAGTCAAGCACCACATGGTTCACTCCCTCCTTCACCAACAGACCTTGCCCATGTCTCTCCAGTCCAACAGGGTTTAAATAACTGACGTACCCCGGGCAATGATATATGTCTGTATTTAGCTCCTGGAGCATGATGACATCAAAATCAAAAATCAACCTCTCCAGTACAGGACCTCTTTGCCTATCACTCCGACAGTTCCAGTATCCTACTCTTATATGATTAAAGCTCAATCTCTCCACTTTTCGCCTTGTTCTCCTAGCACCCACCCTATTATTTCTATGCCTTCTTCTCTCCCCATTTCCTCGTCGTCTCCTCCTCACTCCCTCTTCACTAACCGCTGAATAATGTGTCAAGCGCAGAGCACGTGCCCTGTAGCTCCGGCGACGATTCTTATGTATATTTTTAAAATCTATACGAAAAAAATTGAGAACTACACTATCGCCCTAGTATCGCCTGCCTGCTATGGAAGGGGCAATGGATGTCCCGTAGGAGTCCATACGCCTGGTGCCGCCCTCGCACGCCCGCCAGACGTCCAACGTTTACGACCAGCTCACCCGTGGCCATCCAGTTCCTCAGCTCGTTGGCCCACCTTGAACTTAGGGGTTTAAATTCGGAGTTTGCCGTCTCCTAGATGGACTGTTGTGCAAAGCTAATGGGTTCTATCTACCCGGACCTCTCCCAGAAAGAAGGCAACATTTTGCTAATTCCCATGGACGTTAGGAAACTTAGTGCACTCTTAAACATCTGCTGCACTGTGAAGCCCTTGTTGACAAGACTCTTCCTGAAGTTAAATACACAGTTGATTTATTAAAAGGCTCCACCTTTGAATAGACACCACCCCAGGAATCACTGATGACGCCGCAATGATAGCTACAAACTCCAGCTCGCCTGTTCTTTCTACCACAGCCAGTGTAACCAACGAGACAACAAGTAAAGAAACCTGATATCCTCGAGTATCCAGCGGTGGAAAACATTGCCATCAAGTGTTTGAACTGGTAAGAGGTTTAATTTAAGCGATGAAAACCGATTGAATACGCACAGTTTTTGCTTTAAAATAATCATGGTTGCTAGCGCCGCCATTCCGGAAGTCCTGTAAATCGTTCATCATGGACGTTGGGAAACTTTCTGCCGTCTTAAACATCTGCTGCACTGTGAAGCCCTTGCTGACAAGACTCTCCCTGGAGTTGAATTCACTAGTTGATTTATTAAAAGGCTCCACCTTTGAATAGACACCACCCCAGAAATCACTGATGACGCCGCATGGATAGCTACAAACTCCAGCTCGCCTGTTTTTTTTTTTTTTGTTTTTTTTTTTTTTTGCTAGCGCCGCCATATTGGAAATAGATAATATAGATGAGAAATTTGAAACTTTTGAGCTCGCTAGTGGCAGAGAAATAGATAAGAGTGAAAAACAAATTTTACAAAGGATTATTGCCAACAACTTGTTGCTGTCCTACCACTAAACATTGAGACCCACACAATTATTTTACACACGAATAGACACTCTAGATGCAGAGTTTATAATCTAGATGTCTGATTTGATATTTTGGGGCAATCTGGTATCAAAAAAAATTTTATTGAGATTTTTTTCAGTCCTTTCATGTTGTGCTAAAATCTGACATTTTCCAAAAGTTGAAAATTTTGTTTCAGTGTATCATTTTACACTTAAAGAGATAATTTAGATGAGAAGTTGGACACTTTGGATCTCGCTGGTCGTCTAAAAAATGGTTAGGATAAGAGTTAAAAACACATTTTACAAAGGAATGATGCCAACAACTTTTTATTGTAAAAACCACCAAACATTGAGACCCACACAGTTATTTTACACATGAATAGACACTCTAGATGCAGAGTAGGCAATCAAGAAGTCTGATTTGACATTTTGTAGCAATCTGGAAATAAGATTGAAAGAGTGAAAAACAAATTTTACAAAGGAATGTTGCCAACAACTTTTTGGTGTTCTACAACTAAACATTGAGACCCACACAATTATTTTACGCGTGAATAGACACTCTAGATGCAGAGTAGGTAATCTAGAAGTCTGATTTGACATTTTGGAGCAATCTGGGGACAAAAATGTCTAAAATATGAGATTTTTTCACAGCCCTGTCATGTTCTGCAAAAATCTGATATTTTTCAAAAGTTGAAAATGAAGTCTCAGTCTTTTATTTTACACTTTAAGAGACATTCTAGACAAAAAAAATTGGACACTTTGGAGCTCGCTGATCGTCGACAAATAGATAAGATAAGAGTGAAAAACACATTTTACAAAGGAATGTGTCCAACAACTTTTTGGTTTCCTACCACTAAACATTGAGACTACACAATTATTTTACACATGAATAGACACTCTAGATGCAGAGTAGGTAATCTATACGTCTGGTCTGACATTTTGGACAAATTGGGAGCTAAAATATTTAAAATTGCGATTTTGTTTTTACAGTCTCTTCATTTTGTGCCAAAAAAGGACATTTTTTTTTAAGTTGAAAATTTAGTTTTAGTCTATCATGTTACACTTGTAGAGATCATCCAGATGAGACATTGAGACCCACACAATTATTTTACACATGAATAGACACTCTAGATGCAGAGTAGGTAATCAAGACGTCTGGTGTCACATTATGGAGCAATATGGGAGCAAAAATATCTCAAATTAACATTTTTTCACAGTCCTGGCATGTTTTCCCACAATCTGACATTTTTTTAAAGTTGAAAATTTTATCTAAGTCTATAATTTTACGCTTAAAGAGATAATCTAGATGAGAAATTCTACACTTTGGAGCTCCCTGGTCGTCGAAAAATAGATAAGATAAGAGTGAAAAACAAATTTTACAAAGGAATGTTGCCAACAACTTTTTGGTGTACAACCATAAAACATTGAGTCCCACACAATTATTTTACACATGCATATACACTCTAGATGCATTGTAGGTAATTCGGATGTCTTTTTTGACATTTTAAAGCAATCTGGGAGTAACAATTTCTAAAATTGAGGTGTGTTTTTATTTTTTTACTGTCATGTCATGTATGGCTAAAATCTGACTATTTTCAAAGGTTGAAAATTTAGTTTCAGTCTTTCATTTTACACTTTAAGAAATAATCTAGATGAGAAATAGGACACTTTGGAGCTCGCTGATCGTCGAAAAATAGATAAGAGTGAAAAACAAATTTTACAAAAAAATGTTGCCAACAACTTTATATTGTCCTACCACCAAACAATGAGACCCACACAGTCCTGTCCTGTTGTGCCAAAATCTGACATTTTTGAAAAGTTGAAAATATTGTCTCAGTCTATCATTTTACGCTTAAAGAAATAATCTAGATGATAAATTTGACAATTTAGAGCTCGCTGGTACCAGAGAAATAGATAGGAATGAAAGACAAATTGTACAAATGAATGTTGCCAACAACTTTTTGGTGTCTTACCACTAAACATTGAGACCCACACAATTATTTTACACATGAATAGACACTCTAGATGCAGAGTAGGTAATCTAGACGTCTAGTATGACATTTTGGAGCAATATAGGAGCAAAAATGTCTTAAATTTAGATTTTTTCACATTTCACATGTTTTGCCACAATCTGACATTTTCAAAAAGTATAAAATTTAATCTCAGTCTATCATTTTACGCCAAAATAGATAATCTAGATGAGAAATTGGACACTTTGGAACTCGCTGGTCGTCGAAAAACAAGATAAGATAAAAGTGAAAAACAAATTTTACAACGGAAAGTTGCTAACAACTTTTTATTGTCCTACCACAAAACATTGAGTCCCACATAATTATATCAGACATGAATAGGCACTCTAGATGCAAAGTAGATAATCTAGACGTCTGGTGTGACATTTTGGAGCCATCTGGGGGCAAACATTTTTAAAATAGAGTTTTTTTTTCACAGCCCTGTCATATTTGGCCAAAATCTGACACTTTTGAAAAGTTGCAAATTTAGTCTCAGTCTATCATTTTACACTTTAGGAGAATTCTAGATGGAAAATTTGACAATTTGGAGCTCGCTGGTGGCGGAGAAATAGATAGGAGGGAAAAACAAATTTTACAAAGGAATGTTGCCAACAATTTTTTGGTGTCCTACCGTTAAGACCCACAAAATTATTTGACACATGAATAGACACTCTAGATGCAGAGTAGGTAATCTAGACGTCTGTTGTGACATTTTGGCGCAATCATGGAGCTAAAATATCTTAGGTTTAAATTTTTTTCACAGTCTGTCATGTTTTGCCACAATCTGACATTTTTAAAAGGTGAAAAATTCATCTTAGTCTATCATTTTTCGCTGAAAGAGATAATCTAGATAAGAAATTCTACACTTTGGTGCTCGCTGGTCGCATAGAAACAGATAAGACAAGACTGGAAAAAACATTTACAAAGGAATGTTGCCAACAATTTTTTGGTGCCCTACCACTAAACATTGAGTCCCACACAATTATTTTACACATAAATATACACTCTAGATGCAGAGTAGGTAATTTTGATGTCTTTTTCGACATTTTAAAGCAATCTGAGATCAACAATTTCTAAAATTGAGGTTTGTTTTTTTTAGTCCTGTTATGTTTGGCCAAAATCTGACATTTTCCAACATTTGAAAATTTAGTTTCAGTATATCATTTTACATTTAAAGAGATAATATAGTTGAGAAATTGGGAACTTTGGAGCTCGCTGGTTGCAAAAAAAAATAAATAAGATAACATTTTTAAAAAATCTACAAAGGTATGTTGCCAACAACTTTTTGATGTCCTACCACGAAACATTGAGTCCCAGACAATTTTTTTACATATGAATGACACTTTAGATGCAGAGTAGGTAGTCAAGATGTCCTATTTGACATTTTGGAGCAATATGGGAGCCACAATTTCTGAAATTGAGATTTTGTCACAGTTTTTTGGCCAAAATCTGACATTTTTCAATAGTTGAAAATTTAGTCTCAGTCTATCATTTTACGATTAAAGAGATAATCTAGATGAGAAATTTGACACTTTAGAGCTGGCAGAAAAATACATATTTTTATAAACGAATGTTACTAAGTACTTTTTGGTGTCCTACCCCTAAACACTGAGTCCCAGACAATAATTTTACATATAAAAAGATAACTCTAGATGCAGAGTAGGTGTTGTTTGCAATCCGAAGATTCACATTATTCCCGACCGATAATGAACACGAGATATGACGAGAGACACGACGTCACTTGCCAACAGAAGAATTTAACAGAAGACAGTTACAAGAAAAGGTAGGAAGGGCAGAGGCTTGTATTGATATGTTCCTGATGCCGCAGTTCGCGGGAAAGCAAAGTCTCTGAGCTCCATGTTGGAAAGGAATTATCCTACCGTCATTAAGTACAGCGATCGTAACATATTCATTTCATGGAAACACATTATACGTAGAGAATTGCTGAATAAACGTGTTGATGTTGCCTGTCAACGACATAATCTCAAATGTAGAAGTTTCAACAGTTGATCTTGTTGGTGGCGTTTTTTCTACCTGTCGTTGGGTTTGACATTTGTTACCCGTAGAGTAATAAGTTACTTGGACTTAGTACGGCATGGACCTGGGACGACATTTCAACGGAATAATCTATGCACAGAATATCGCCGTACAGTATGGGAGCCAAGCCGCTCTGTGATCTTTAAGGTTCCAATCCTGTGAAATTAATGCTTCGTATATACTTTCAGGTCAGCGTGGTCATCTACACCTAAGCATGTTATTATCAAGCGTTATCAAAAAATTGTTTCGGATCAAGTGCTGTCATTACTGGGAATGAAATCACAATTACCTCTGAACACATTCGTTGGACCATTATCATCATCATCGCATCTACGTGTCATTGGAGTCACATCAGAACTAGTAATCGTTGGATTTACAAGTCACTATTACTGCTAAACACTTTCTGTGGACCGTTATCATCGTCATTGCATCCACGTGTCGTCGGAGTCAAATAGAAACCACTCAACGTTGGATATATTTCGCAGCAGCTCGTCACTGGAATTAGTGTACATCAGCACATCACTGGAGTCTTTGCACATCTACCACATTGTTGGAAACACATCGGGTAATATTTTTTGTTGCCGGTCCGTGTGAATTGCTGCGTTTGCTCTCATTATAGTAGCCGAGGTGTCAGTGTGATTGATTGTTTTCGTACTATGTATTTCGTAAATAATTTGTATTTATTATTCGCGGGAGGTTGGAGCGGTGCGCATTCATAATAATATCCCAGAACATCGGGGATGGTGTGTTGATTGCTGAATTCAGCATCAGCTGTCGTAAAAGTGGCCTGTAGTTAGTGGTGTACTTTAATAGTATTAGACTTTTGCGATCTCTCTTGCTCTAGTGTCTGCGTCTACTTAGTGATTTGTCTTGACGTCATTCTTCTTGTTATCATTTCGTAACTTCTAAGTGTTTTTTCTTTTTTTGGCAGGCAATTTATATCGTCATTTTTTTTCTAATTCGTCAATTCGATGGCGTCACTTTGTATGTTTGTTGGATTGATTGATGTGTTGTGTCATTACGTTTTATTACATATTGCTGTGTTCTTTAAGGCATATAGTCCACAAATATACACTTAATTTATAATTCAAATTACAAAATTACATCTTTTGTGGAGTTCATCGAGTTGGGTCATTCCCTGGGTTTGGACTCTGAAAATCTTTTCGCCTTCGCCGAGGCTAGAACTATAGAGCCTCAGGAAAAAGAAATTGCGCTTTGTGAAGAAAGAGCACTAGACAGGGCGCAGAGAAAACTGGAGGCAGAATTGCAAATTCAGATACTTAAGGCAGAGAGGGAAAAGGCGGAAGAGTGGCACAGAAAATCGAGAGGGAATCACATCTGCAGATTGCTATAGAGAGAGAAAAGACAGAACTACAACTCAGCTAGCTGAAGCAGAAAGGCAAAAATTTAAAGAAGGAGAAGAGTTAAAAATTACGCTTGAAAAAGAGAAGATTGAGACTCAACGATTGTTTCAGGAGAGTGAACTGGCTCTAAAAAGAGAACAACTTCTGCAGAGCATCCAGGACAGCGATAAACTACAACAGCTTAAGGAGAAAGAGCTGGAGTTGTCCTACAAATAACACCAACTAAAACTCAACACTGATTTGGAAATTGCAAAGGTTGAGAGAGATAGGTCTATCGCACTCAAAGAAGCAGAAGGCAGGATGGGTGTGGAATCACATTCAAATCTCAGACAGAACCGAAGTGGTGGCTTGTACAAGCCAAGGTTGCCTTTTCTAACGTGTAATCACTCGTTACATGATTTTCTTCAACGTTTCTAGGAGACCATGAAAGGAGAGGAGATACCGGAGGGCAGTGGGTATCTCGTCTAAGGGACTTACTAACAGGATTAGTGTTGACCACTTTCACCAACCTGTCGCCGGAGGACAGAACGTCGTTTCCGATAGTGTGTCAAAAGTTGTTACAATCGCAGAATTTAACTGCAGAGGGGTACCGGAAACGTTTTAAAGATATTATTCTATCGACAGAGGTAAGCTTCGGCAGTTTTGTGGCCAGTGTGAGGACGCTTTTTTTCCAAATGGACAACGTTGACTGAGGTAAATGGATCGCATCATCGCCAGGTGGACCTGATAATTCAAGACAAGAGGCAAGGCAATACTGTGCAGGTAGTGCGGCTTGGCAGCAACAAAAGTAGAACCACAACGGAAACAATTCAGGTAAGGGTGCGACCTGAGATCACATACCCTGCTTTGTCTGCTTTGCCGACGGTGGGGGGATCGCCACTGTATTTTGGTTACATTGGTCAGGTGAGGTGCACCGTCCTGAGAGGCACGGGAGCGAACGTAATCGGGCTTGCATGGCACCTGGTACCCGCATCTGCATATTCGGGAAAATATGCAAAGTGCCGTACATTTGGGGGGAACTTAGAAAAGTATCGTCTTGCTATTGTAAAGATTCGTTGTCCCTTTTTTTTTACAGTGGTTGCTGAGGTCCGTGTGGTAATTCGTAGCTCGCTGGATATCAATCTGGGTACAGTTTTTGGTGTTTGGTCTTGCCCACAAGAGGAAATTGAATGCTGGGACCGTAATAACGATGTCGTTGCTAATGCTGTTACAAGGGCACAACAGCAGAAAGATATTATAACAGAAGCAGCAAATAAATTAAAAGAGGTAGTTCACCCAAAGGCAGTGGTGTTCGAGAGCGGTGTGAACAAATATGCATGGGTTACAGGTTCAGTATCACACTCTGCACCATCATTTACTGAAGAGCAGAATGCAGATCACATGCTGGATAAATGCTTAGAGAAAACAAGGACGCCTGGTTTTAAATTACCAAAAATGGTAAATGTCAATGTTTTTTTTTTTTTTTTTTTTTTTTTGAGGAGTGGCTTGTTTTTGAGTTATTTCAAATCGGCGCTACATACTTACAAACAACTGGTGGTTTCCATAACATTCAGGGAAGATGTGCTAAGGACAGCGCATGACACATCCTTCGCAGGTCATTTAGGTATGGGAAAAACGCATAAGCGCATTTTAAATTAATTTTACTGCCCCAGCTGTTCTACGGACTTTAAGAAATACTGCAAACTGTGTTGCGAATGCCAGATTATGGCGCGAAAAGATTCGGCTCAGCGTGCGCCAATCCAGGGGACTTATTTACCACATCGTCCCTTCGAGAAGGTGGCAATTGACATTGTGGATTCGCTGTCTGCAATGTCTAACAGGTTATAGGTACATTCTAACCATTGTTGATTTGGCGACTCGTTGGCCCGAGGGGATTCCTTTAAAAAACATTACCACAGAGACTGTGGCAGATGCCCTGATGTCAATATTCTTTAGACTGCGCTTTCCGGACACTGTTTTATCGGATCATGGTCCTCAGTTTATTTCTGAGACGATGCAATCGTTTGACAAGCTGTTGTCAACTGCACATGTTTTTTTCTGCCAGATTCAACCCAAAAGCGAATGGAGTGGGGGAGAATTTTAATGGGCGTTTGAAAGCTATGTTGGCAAAGGTCACTGCTGAGTTTCCGGCCAATTGGGATCGTTATCTACCCGCGGTATTGTTTGCCTACAGGAAAGTTCCCCAGGCATGTATGGTGCGAATCTGAGAGGCCCAATGTCTATCATCAAGGATCTCTGGACAAATCGGGACAGAAAAGGCGTCTCCCAAACATACACACAGTTTGTAACTGAATTACGTTACAAAATTATCACCAGTTGCGAGATCGCCAGAGAAAGTCTGCAGCCGGCGGGATTTCGACAACGCGAATATGTCAATAAGGGACGTAATCTTGTTTCTCTTAAGCTTTCTGACGAGGTTCTTCTATTTCTTCAGGACGGTTCGAATCGTTTGTTGTCATTGTGGCAAGGTCCATTCCGGGTGGTTAGGAAGATATCTTCAGTTTACTATTTGGTGGATGTAAAATGACACACGAAAGTCTATCATATCAATATGCTCAAACTTTTTACACAATGATCCAAACGTCTGGAGGAAATCATTGATGTTGCAATGGAAGAAGGCGAGACTCCGAACACAGATGTACCACTTGAATCGAGTTTCTGTCATGTGGTCAATGAAACACCAGACAATCCTGATGAGGAGTCCTACTTGCCTATTATACTACCTTACTTGACCCCTAAGGAATCCTGGAGGGATATGGAGATCTCAGCCTCCATGCCTCAGGAATATGCGGGTCGTGTTAGAAAACTTCTTGCATCGTTTTCTACCTTTTTCACGGACATTCCGGGAAGGACATCACAGGTTGTTCACACAATCAAGCTAGTTGATGATCGACCTATTACATTACGACCATACAATTTACCAATACACTATGGAAGTTTGGTGGAAAAAGAATTGGAAGAAATGTTGCGTTTAGGCATTATTGAGCCATCTACCTCACCCTATTCTTTATCTATAGTAATAGTAGAGAGGAAGGATGGAACCATCAGCATATGTATAGACTACCACAAGCTTGATCGCATTACTGTGATAGATGAAGAGAATATGCCAAACATAGACGATTTCTATATTAATAAAAATCCTAATTTTCCGGTGTCGTTAGCTCTAAACTCGGAAACTACTGAACCGATTGCTTTCAAATTTTCACACAACGTTGCCTCTGACTCAAAGCGTTTTTTTTTTTTTTTGTCATAAAATCGCACAAACAACCAACGACGTAGCTCCAGCAACGGTCAAAAAATTATTTGTTTCGTTCCCCACCAGGATTTATTTTTTTAAGAATTGGCCACCTTTGACTGTGCAACACCGACCGCACATTATTATTATATACTTTTTTCCTACTAAAACGCTTGGGTATTCAGTAGAGTTGTATGTATTTCGCTTTTGTTACTCGGGTGATAGGAGTTCGATTCACCGCTGGGTGATATAAGTTTTTTCTTTTTGCCCCTAACTGGGTGGCTGCCACGTTTTGTTGAGGTTTATAGCTAGGCTGCAGTATCTACGCTTTTATTTCCGTTTGATTTTGGGGTTTACAGCTAGCCTGCGATTGCGGCGACGTGATGCTCAATGTTCATGTCACGGGAAATTTTCGTTTGCCCTTGAGAGGGCGGTTGGGACGTTGTGTTGTGGTTTACAGCTAGGCTGCGATATCTGACCTAAAGTCTTCAGTCTTCGGTAGTAGAGTTGTAGGTATTCCGCCCTTCACGTGTATAACGGGTGTTCGATTTCCCGCTAAGTGTTAATTTTTCTGTTTACCCCAATGGGGCGATTGGCACGTTGTGTTGTGGTTTACAACTAAGTTACGACATCTGCGCCTTACGCCCTAAGACATCAGATTTAAGTACAGTCTACATTAGCCTCTCCACCCCCCTCGCCCCCGACGCTTTACTCGATCAAAAACTATTCGTTATGACAGACACTGTTAACTAAGCAGGCTTACGGTCCGGTTTGGTTTGGGTGGACACGGATGCCTTGGTCAGTTAAAAATCGTCCCTTCGGAGAGGGAGAGATGACGAGTGCGGGTTTTTATTTCCGCTATTAGTGAGTATAGTGTACATTTTTTTTAATATCACGGAATATTACTGTGGGTTCCATCACTGGTTAGGTGATGGAGTTTTATGTCAGGGACACACTTAAACTAAACAGTCCGTGGCGAAAGCATGCGGCGCCAACTCCTCTGGCTACATCTAACTGTACAGACAGTAGTTACCGTTTTGTGTTGTTGTTGTGACGGTGGTGATGGTAGTGGTAGCAGTAGTACTGGTACTCGATGGGTTATGTGGTAGCTGTTACACTGGCCACATTTACTTCTCAGTACAGATTAATGCTACCCATTTTTATCTGGGTGGACACGGATGCCAAGCTCAATAACAACAATATTTCGTCAGGCGATGACTTCCCCATACTTGGTAGAGGATGATATGATTGTCACGGGGGGTCGGGGGGGGGTGGAGGATTACCCACTGGGTGCTACTTTTTTTTTTCCCTCAAGAGGGCTGTTGGCGTGTTGTGTTATGGTTTACAGCTAGGCTGCGATATTTGTTTGCACCTTTCACCCAAAGACATCCGATTTCAATAAAGTCCCATTTATCCTCCCCGCGACGCTTCACTCGCTAATAAACTCTTCGTTGATGACAGAAGCTGTTAACTAAAACTGCTTACAGTCTAGTTTACTTTGGGTTGAAACGGATGCCAATGTCATTTAACATTCGTCTCTTCTGAGAGGGGAGATGACAGGCGGTTTTTTTTTTTTATTTCCGCTATTTGTGAGTATAGAACGGACTATTACTGTGGGTTCCATCACTGGTTAGGTGATGGAGTTTTTTTTTTTTTTGTTTCTTTCTTTTTCTTTGTTGAGAGCTCAATTACACTAAACTGTCCGTGGCGACATCATGCAGCGCTAACCCCTCTGGCTACACCGACCTGCACTGACAGTAGTAACTGTTGTTTGTTTTTGTTCTGAAGGTGGTGGTGGTAGTGGTAGCAGTAGTACTGGTACTGGATGGGTGATGTGGTAGCTGTTGCACTGGCCACATTTACTTCTAATAACACATTACTGCTATCTTTCTGTCTCTGGGTGGACACGGATGCAAAGCTCAGTTTAGTTACAGTATTTTGTCAGATGATGTCTTTCCCATCCTTCGGCGAGGATGATATGATTAGTAAGGGGGGGGGGGGGGGTCATGACAGACACTGTTAACTGAGAGAGCTTAATACATTATTTTTAAGTTATCATTTCTTAACTATTTCTATTTTAATAATTTCGCCAAGTGATGATTTTTTTATTCCTTCGGAGTATAAAGTATTATTGGGGGCGGGGGTGGGAGGGGGGGGGGTGTTATGCCAGACACTGTCAGTTAAGAGAGCTTAAAACATTATTTTCACGCTCTTATTTCTTTATTTCTACTTTTATACTTCTGCCAGGGATGATTTTTCAGTCCTTCGGAGAGGGAGATATGACTGTGTGGAGGGGAGAGGGATGAGGGTTGAGGGTTATGACAGACACTGTTAGTTGAGAACTACTTTCTTTCTTTTCCATTTCACCATTCGGGGCCACAGCAACGCGTGGCAGGGCACAGCTAGTGTTACATAAGTTGGCAACAGCAAAGTTTTTCACTAAACTGGATTTGTCAAAAGGGTATTGGCAGATCCCGCTGGCGGAGGAGTCCAAACAATTAACGGCTTTTCAGTCCCCTCTAGGTCTATTCCAATTCAGATTTATGAGTTTTGGACTTACCAATGGTCCAGCTACGTTCACTCGTCTAATTAGGAAACTGGCTGTCGGTCGTTCCGACTTGATTTATTATATGGATGACATTCTACTATTCAATGACAATTTGAATGATCACCTTGCTTCTTTAAAATCCCTCCTTGACAAAACCAAAAAGTTTGGGTTAATGGTTCGTCCTTATAAGGTACAAGTAGCCTTTCAAAAGCTTACTCCCAATAGTCAAAAACATATTGTACAAAGGAATGTGGAAACAACTTTTTGGTGTCCTACCACTAAACATTAAGTCGGAGGCAATTATTTTACACATGAATAAACACTCTAGATGCAGAGTAGGTAATCTAGATGTCTGATTTGACATTTTGCAGCAATATGGGAGACAAAATATTTAAAAATTAAGATTTTTCACAGACCTGTCATGTTTGGCCAAAATCTGAAATTTTCCAAAAGTTCAAAATTAAGTCTCAATCTGTCATTTTACGCTTTCAGAGATGGTCTAGATAAGAAATTGGACACTTTGGAGCTCGCTGATCATGGAAACACTCTAGATGCAGAGTAGGTAATTTAGTTGTCTGATTTGACATTTTGGAGCAATCTGGGCGAAAAAATGTCTGAAATTGAGATTTTGCCACAGTCCAGTTATGTCCGCCCCAATATCTTGAATTTTCAAAAGTTGAAAATTTAGTAACAGTCTATAATTTTACACTTGAAGAGATAATCTAGATGAGAAATTGGCCACTTTGGAGCTTGCTGGTGGCAGAAAAATTGATAAGATAGGAGTGTAAAACACATTTTACAAAGAAATGTTTCCAACATTTTGTTGGTGTTTAACTACTAAATATTGAGTCCCAGACAATAATTTTACACATGTGGAAACAACTTGTTGGTGTCCTACCACTAAACATTGAGTTCCAGTCAATTATTTTACACATGAATAGACACTCTAGATGCAAAGTAGGTAACTAGATGTCTGATTTTACATTTTGTAGCAATCTGGGCGCACACATTTCTAATATTGTGATTTTGCCAATGTCCACCCCAATATCTTGAATTTTTCAAAAGTTGAGAATTGTGTCTCAGTCTATCATTTTACACTTGAAGAGATAATCCAGATTAGAAATTGGACACTTTGGAGATCGTTCGTGGGACAAAAAAATAGATAAGATAGGAGTCCTAGCACTAAACATTGAGTCCCAGACAATAATTTTACAAACGAATAGACACACTAGATTCAGAGTAGGTAATCTAGATTTCTGATTTGACATTTTGGAGTAATCTGAGGGCAAAAAATTCTAAAATTGAGATTTTGCTACAGTCCAGTCATGTCCACATAAACATCTTAAATTTTCCAAAAGTTTAAAATTTAGTCTCAGTCTATCCTTTTACACTTGAAGAGATAATCTAGATGAGAAATTGGACACTTTGGAGCTCGCTGGTGTCAGACAAATCAAAAACATAAAAGAAATGTTCCAAACAACTCTGTAGTGCCCTAACACTAAACAATGAGTCCCAGACAATTATTTTACACAGGAATGGACATTCTAGATGCAGAGTAGGCAATCTAGATGTCTGATTCGATATTTTGCAGCAATATGGGAAAAGAAATGTCTAAAATTGAGATTTTTTCACAGTCTTATCAAGCTTGTCCAATATCTGATATTTACAAAAGTTAAAATTTAAGTCCTAATCTATTATTTTACGCTTATAGAGATGGTCTGGATGAGAAATTTGACACTTTGGTGCTCGCTGGTCGCAGAAAAATAGATGAGATAAGGGTGAAAAACAAATTTTACAAAGGAATGTCCCCAACAACTTTTTTTTTTTTTTGGGTCCCACCACTAAACATTGAATTCCACACAATTATTTTACACAGGAATAGGCACTCTAGATGCAGAGTAGGTAAACTAGACGTATGGCTTGACATTTTGAAGCAATCTGGGAGCATACATTTCTAAAATTGAGATTTTTTTCACAGGTCTGTTTTGTTTGGCCAAAATCTAACATTTTGCTAAATTTGAAAATTTAGCCTCAGTCTTTCATTTTACACTTGAAGAGATAATTTTGTTGAGAAATTGGAAACTTTGGATCTCGCTGGTCGCGGAATAACATAGAAAAGAGTCAAAAAGAAAATTTACAAAGGAATGTTGACAACAACTTTTTGGTGTCCTACCACTAAACTTTGAATCCCACACAATTATTTTACACATGAATAGACACTCTAGATGCAGTAATCTAGATGTCTGATTTGACATTTTGGAGCAATCTGGAAGGCAAAAATTAAGATAGTCCAAAAGTGTCGACAATTTAGATGTGTTAACAAGCGACCTCCTGTCGGGTTTGGCCAAAATTTGACATTTTTTTTAAAGTAGAAAATTTAGTTTTAGTCTATCATTTTACGCTTTAAGAGATAATCTACATGAGAAATTTGACACTTTGGAGGTCGCTGGTCGCAAAAAAAAAAAAAGATAAGATGGAAAGTAAAATTCCAAATGTACAAAGGAATTAGCCAACAACTTTTTAGTGTCCTACCACTAAACATTGAATCCCACACAATTATTTTACACATGAATGACACTCTAGATGCAGAGTAGGTAATATATATGTCTTATTTCACATTTTGGAGTAATATGGGAGCCAACATTTCTAAAACTGAGATTTTTTCAGTCCTGTCATGTAGTGCAAATCTGACATTTTCCAAAATGTGAAAATGTTGTCTCAATCGATCATTTTACACTTCAGTTTTCGTTATGCCTAGTGGAACATGAGGCTTCTGATAGGACCTTCCATGCTTTCCTGTTCTGTGCAATCTTCAGTGCAGTTTTCCATGACAAAGAGGCCGCACTCAGGTCACTTTCCATCGTTCGTCTCCATGTTGTTTTTGGGCGCCCCTGTTTTCTCTTTCCCTCTGGTGTCCATGTGAGAGCTGTTTTGGCAGGTATATCAGAAGTCATTCTCCTAACGTGGCCAAGCCATTTCCATCTTCTCTTGGTAATCATACTGTCTAAAGTTTTTTGGTTTGTGGCTTGAAGTAGTTTAGTGTTTGAGATTGTATCTGGCCAGAAAATTTTGATAGTTGTACGTAGACATGTGTGGTGGAAGGTGTACAGCTTGTGTGCATCCTTTTTGGTCATTCTCCAGCACTCCGCTCCATAAAGAAGAACTGGCAAAATGATGCTCTTGTAGAGTCGGAGTTTCGTTCCTCTGCAGTAATTGTTGGATTTCCAGATTTGTCTCATCCTTCTCAAAGCAGCTCTAGCTTTGTTCAGACGTGACTGTATGTCCTCCTTTGTCCCTCCCAGTAGGGACACCACATTGCCAAGATATGTGAAATGTTCTACATTTTCAAGTGATTGGTTACTTATGGTCACTGGTTGTTGGTTTGGACTGTTTGTCATGATCTTAGTTTTCTTTGTATGTATTCTCAGTCCCACCATTTCTGCTGTGCAGTTTAGTCTGTTACTTTTCTCTTCTATATGTTCATGTTTATGTGATAGGGGTGCTATATCATCTGCAAAATCAAGGTCCTCAAGCATGGTGAATGGAGTCCATCGTATGCCTCTTAATGCCCTGTCTACTGTGTTCTTTAGTATCCAATCAATCACAAGGTTGAAGAGGAGAGATGACATAACACATCCCTGTCTTACACCCGCCTTTACTGGGAAAGATGTATTGTAATTTTTTATACTGCAGGAAAAGTCTTTATAAAAGAGAACAATTATGTTGACTATTTTTTTTCTGGAATTCCCTAATGTCGTAAAATTTTCCACAGACCGTCTCTATGGACGCTGTCAAAAGCTTTCTCAAAGTCCACAAAATTAATATATATACTTCTCTGCCATTCGTTGCATTGTTCTAAAATTTATGTATGGCGAAGATGTGCTCAGTTGTTCCTCTGCCCTTTCTGAATCCTGCTTGTTCCACTCGTAGGCATTTATCTACTCCTTTTTCAAGCCGCATTATGATGATTTTACAAAATATTTTGCTTGGTACTGAGAGTAGAGTAATTCACCTCCAATTATTGCAGTCTGTTTAGTCTCCTTTGGGGGGGGGGGGGGGGATTTGACTATTGTTCCTTCAGTCCAGTCATCAGGCAACACTTCTTTTTCCCAAATATCCTTGAACAATGGTTCTAGAATGCTAGCAGTTGTGTTGGGATCTACTTTGAGAAGTTCTGCTGGCAGTTCGTCTTTGCCTGGTGCTTTGTTGTTCTTTAAAGTGTGGATAGCTTTAAGGATTTCTTGTTTGCTTGGTGGTTCAGTAATAATGTCAATGTCCTGAGAGGCTGGTTGAATATCTGGAGGATTTTCAGGATCAGGTCTGTTCAAGAGGTCGGAGAAGTGTTTAGTCCACTGCATGTCTTGTTTTTGTTCTGCGGTGAGCAGTCTGCCTTGGTTATCTCTGATGGGTATGCTGTGATAATTGTTTCTGTTTCCGCAAATTCGCCAGGTAATTTTGTGTAGGGTTTGTAGATCATGTGCTTTAGCAGCATTTTCTGCTGTTTCTGCAAGATTTTCCATAAATCTTCTCTTGTCAGCTCTGGCACTTTTCTTGGTCATTTTATTTAGTTCGCTATATTCTAACATTAGTTTGTCTTTCTGACGTTCTGATTTAGTGTGATTTATGAGGCTCTTTATTCTTTTTCGCTTGGCAATATAGTTCATGGTTTGACTACTTATCCATTCTTTGTGGTGTTATTTCCTGGTTCCTAATATGTTATTGCTAGTTGATTTGTATGTTTCTTTGATCTGGTTCCATCTGTCTTAAATGCTGATTGTAGTTGGAGTTTCTGGGTCACTTGATAGGGTTTGAAATCTATTCTTGATTTCTACTATAAATTTAGTGGCAATGTCTTTTTCTCTTAAAAGGTTAACATTGTAACGTGCTGTCTGTGTCTTAACTTGCGTGTAAACTTTTTTGAGTATAAGTCGTAGAAGAGCGACTACAAGGTGATGATCGCTTCCCACATCTGCTCCCCTTTTGACACGCACATCGAGTAGGGACCCACGCCATTTTCTGTTTACCATGAAATGGTCGATCTGGTTTACATCTCTTCTGTTTGGGGATATCCATGTAAGCTTGTGTATATTCTTGTGAGGAAATAGTGTTCCTCCTATAACAAGTCTATTCGCCGTGCAGAAGTCGCCAAGTCTTTCCCCGTTGTCATTAATTGTACCACATCCTTGATTTCCCATTGATAGTTCTCTATTCAAGTTGTTGTTACCAACTTTTGCATTGAGATCTCCCATAATGCATAGAATATCATGGGCTAGTACTTTATCTACTACCTCTTGCAGTCTCCTATAGAATGTTTCTTTATCTTCATCTTCAGCTTCATTAGTCGGTGCGTAGCATTGGATGACTGTAAGTTTGGCATGTTTGCCATTGAATCGTCCTGTCATTATTCTTTCATTGATTGGATGCCACTCGATGAGATGTTTGTGTATACCTTTCTTTAAAATAAGTGCCACGCCTGCAGAATGTAGGTTATCATCTCTTCCAGAGTATATTATGGTTTCTCCTGTACCTGTTGTGTATTGTCCGAACCCTGTCCACCTGCTTTCACTAATTTCAAGAATATGCAGTTTATAGTTCTGCATTTCTTTAATTACTTGGGTGGTTTTGGCCGTTTCAAACATGGTTCTTACATTCCAGAAGCCAATTCTTAATTTAGTTTTGACATCCAGCAAACTTGTTTTCCCATCATGGGCTTCCTTTCGGCTTTCACCCATGTTGTTCATGCTGACAGAGGGACGTTTAGAGCACTTATATCCTCTTGAAGTTTCAGTAACGTTGTAGACGTTTTACAGGGCAGAGCTGTCAACACTGCGTCCAACCCCCAGGTCTGAAGGACCAGGAGGCCATCTTTAGTCTGGCCCCTCACCAATGACCTCTCCGGTTTGGGTGACCCTGCCAGGAACATACGTTCCCGCCGGCATAGCTCATTAGATCATTGAGGCTCTCAAGCTCCCCCACCACTACAAGGTAATAGCCTCTGGGGGGGGGGGGGGGGGGATCATTTTACACTTGAAGAGCTAATATAGTTGAGAAATTGGAAACTCTGCAGTTCGCTGGTGGTGGAAAATAGATAAGATAAGAGTCCAAATGAAATTTCACAAAGTAATGTTGCCAACAATTTTTTTCCTACCACTAAACATTGAATCCCAAACAAATATTTTACACAAGAATAGACACTCTAGATACAGAGTGGGTAATCTAGACGTCTGGCTTGACATTTTGGAGCAATCTAGGAGTACACATTTCTAAAATTGAGATTTTTTTCACAGGCCTGTCTTGTTTGGCCAAAATCTTGTGTTTTCCAAAAATTGACAAATGTTGCCTCAGTCTATCATTCTACACTTGAAAAGATAATATAGTTGAAATATTTGACACTTTTGAGCTCGCTGGTCGCCGAAAAATATATAAGATGAGAGTGAAAAACAATTTTTTAAAAGGAATGTTGCCAACACCTTTATCGTGTCCTAATACTAAACATTGAGTCCCACACAATTATTTTACACATAAATTGACACTCTAGATACAGAGTAGACAATCTAAAAGTCTGATTTGACATTTCGGAGCAATATTTTCTAAAATTGACTTTTTCTTAGTCCTGTCATTTTGTGCCAAAATCTGACATTTTTTAAAATTTAAAATGTATTCTCAGTCTATCATTACGCACTTGAAGAGATAATCTTGATCAGAAATTTGACACTTTGTAGCTCGATTGTGGCAGAAAAATAGATAAGATAAGAGTCAACAAGAAATTTTACAAAGAAATGTTCCCAACATTTTGTTTGTCCTACCACTAAACATTGAGTCTCATACAATTATTTAACACATGAATGACACTCTAAATGCAGAGTATGTAATCTAGACGTCTGGTTTGACATTTTTGTGCAATCTGGGAGCAAACAAATTTAAAATTGAGATTTATTCACAGTCCTGTCAAGTTTGCCCAAAATGTGTCTTTTTTTTTTTTTTTTATTTGAAAATTTAGTCTCAGTCTATCATTTTACACTTGAAAAGATAATATAGTTGAGAAACTTGACACTTTAAAGCCAACAACTTTTTGGTGTCCTACCACTAAACACTGAATCCCACACAAATATTTTATACATGAGTAGACACTAGATGGAGAGTAGGTTATCTAGACGTCTGGGTTGACATTTTAGAGCAATCTGTGGGCAAACAATTTTTAAATTGAGATTTTTTCACAGTCGTGTCATGTTTGGCCAAATTCTTACTTTTTTTTTTTTTTATTTAAAAAAGGTAGTCTCAGTCTATCATTTTACACTTAAAGAGATAATATAGTTCAGAAACTGGACACTTTGGAGGTCGCTGGTCAAACTGGGTAAGGAATTGAATTTAAAGGGGGAAGAACTTAGAAAGTTTTGTGATGAAAAAGAAAAGAAAATGCAAAATGACACGAGAGAAGAAAGACATTTACTCAGACAACATGAACTAGAAATGAAAAGACAGGAAATGGAGATAAAAAATAAACACAAATTCTTACTTTTTTTTTTTTATTTAAAAAAGGTAGTCTCAGTCTATCATTTTACACTTAAAGAGATAATATAGTTCAGAAACTGGACACTTTGGAGGTCGCTGGTCAAACTGGGTAAGGAATTGAATTTAAAGGGGGAAGAACTTAGAAAGTTTTGTGATGAAAAAGAAAAGAAAATGCAAAATGACACGAGAGAAGAAAGACATTTACTCAGACATCATGAACTAGAAATGAAAAGACAGGAAATGGAGATAAAAAATAAACACAAATTCTTACTTTTTTTTTTATTTAAAAAAGGTAGTCTCAGTCTATCATTTTACACTTAAAGAGATAATATAGTTCAGAAACTGGACACTTTGGAGGTCGCTGGTCAAACTGGGTAAGGAATTGAATTTAAAGTGGGAAGAACTTAGAAAGTTTTGTGATGAAAAAGAAAAGAAAATGCAAAATGACACGAGAGAAGAAAGACATTTACTCAGACAACATGAACTAGAAATGAAAAGACAGGAAATAGAGATAAAAAATAAACAACTGGAACAAGAAAACATTTGAAAGAGATGGAAATACAAATAAATGTATAATTGGAAGGTGTACAGTTAGCGGTGACAATTCAAACTAAAAAAGAAAAAGCAGAGGCAAAAATAAGAACTAAAGAAATGGAAATGATTCCAGAAGAGAAGCGGCCATTTAAAAAAAGAGAATGAGAGAAGAAGAAAATAAATTCAAAAAGGAAACAGCTGTAGTTAAATATTTCTCAAAGAAGAATGACATTGGCATTTAGGTGTCTAATTTCCTTTTGCAAATAAACTTTCATGATATTCAAAAATCACTTAGCATTTGAACCGTTAAAAATCCTAGAATCAGTCCTTGAACATCTAAGATTAGATTTTGACAGTGTCAAAGATCGCATCATGAGACACTGTGACTTGCATGAAGCAGGGTATAGGAAAACGTTTCTTGATCTGAAGCTAAAATCTGATTAGACGATCACATTATCTTTCAGAAGTTCAAAACCCTTTTGACAAATGGATCGATTCGGCCAAGGTTAGGGATAACTACAAACTGTTGGTAGATTTAATATTAAGAAAAAAGATGTTGGAATCTTTGCCCAAACCAGTGTCAACATTCTTACCAAAAAACAAACCTACCTCATTTAAAGAATTAGAAGACAGGAGATAATTAATTTTCAGCCCCTTGTGAGATTTTTATTGCCAGCTCTGTACCAGACATTGAAACTGGAGCTAGTGCCAGTTTTGATAAAAGCAGACGCAGCCAAGGTGCAACCCCATACAGAAGCAAAACCACGTTCAACAACAAGTGGAAAAAAGTTTACTGCAAGTTTTGTCATAAATCTCATCCGAATGACAAAATGTGTGACCAAAATCCATCTTACGAAAATTATATCACAAAATTGGTTGACAAAAGAACTCAGAAGTTAAAACTATGTAAAGATGCTTTAAATTGTTTCAACTGTTGGTGTTACAATCATTTTAAGCGGGATTGTCTTTTTAGGAAAAAGTTTAAGGAAGCCAACATAGGACAGGAAATGTCCGACTCCGATTCAGACAGTAAACCCATAGACACCAACGCAGTAAAATTTAAAAGTTGTGAAACATGTCAAACATGCCAACTATTTTATGAGAAAGATAATCTACCTTGTGGAAATAAAATAATGGTACATGAAGCAAATTCTGTCATCACCTCTCAGGGAATACTTAAGTTGTATCATGGCATTGTTAATGATAAAACAATTTAAGTTTTAAGAGATTCTGGTTCTAACATTTCAGGTTTTCATCAAGATTTTATTCAAGCTGAAAATATTACTAATAAATATATCAATTGCCGAACTTTTGGAGGCACCATTGAGAAATATAAACTAGCCTTTGTTAATGTTAAAACTCCATTTTTAGAAAGGAAGATACGAGTTGCAATATTACCAGCACCATGGGAAGGATTAATTTTGGGTAATGAAAAAGATCTGAAAGAAATGTCTGAATGAGAGATTTTACAGTGTGAAAAAAAAAAACATAAAAGGAATTGAAAGAAAGTGAGAACATGATTGCCAGTGATCACGATTTTAGCCATAGTGTGAATGCAGTAATACAAATGAATGAAAGTGATTCTTCCTAAAACAGGGAGCAGTCAATCAGTCATACAAGAGTGAGCGATAGTATCAGTACACAAAAGAATGAATATGAAGGGAATGAGAACACAGAGTGTAAGGATAAATCTATGAAAGAGGTTATGAATGCAAAAGACACGAATGACAGTATTGGGTGATAAAAAATACACCATCCATACTATATGAAAGTGAGATTTTGGTGAAGAGTGATAGAAGAAAGAACAGGTCAACCATAACAGTTGCAGATAATGAAAAACTTAAAGAACATGGTATTTTAACAAAAGTGGACTAAAACCAAAGAGAAAAAAAACATCCAAGCTATAAGCAGAAACATCAGAAAAAAATCATCCTACTGTGTAAATGATTGCATTTTGCTAATACAATACATCTTACTTACCATGTTGCAAATTCGTTTGATAACATGCCAAACGAACAATCTAGAATCATTATGTACTATCCAAAGCATCCAGATCCTACAACTTTTTGTGACTATAAGTCCTATTTACAAATACTGCTACAACTCCCAACTCTTTGTTATTACAAATACTTGTCAAATTCTTAGAAGTGCTACACTACTAACACTGTTGTTGCTGAAACTACTATTTTTACAAATGATGTATTCTAAACTCTTTCTACATTCGGTGATTACAAGCCTTTATTGCCACAATCAAATCCACAATCAAACAAATAGAATATAAAAAGATTAGATTCATTTAATATTACAAGAAAATTTTGGTGTGTGATATCTAAAATTGATAAAGGGAAACAATTTTGAATTTTTCAGGTGAATATGTTTATATCATAATTCATATATTTTGGTGTCAGATGAAAATGTACTTGATACAAATTCATGTAATGTGTGTGTCTAAAAATTAAACGAAACTCAACAAACAAAGAACACATTTAAACGAGAAGCATTATGAAATGATAAAAATGATGAAAATAATTGAAAATGTAACAAACTTTGAATATCTAGGCTCTATAATAAATAGCAATGGAGACTGTTTGACAGAAATTAAAAACAGGATGGACATAGCAATGCAAAGATTAAACAGCCTTAAAGTCTTTGATTAAGTACCAGCAAGGAGATCAAAATTATAATTTTGAGAGCATGCATTTTCCCTGTAGCAACATACAGATGTGAATCGTGGACTATCTCCCACTTTTTATGAGAGAGAATAGGGGCTGTTGAGCTCAAATGCTATAGAAAGATTCTTAGAATATCTTAGACAAAGAAGAGGATTCTGATTCCTTTTGAGAAAAAAATTAAAAGGTCGGCGACTTTCAGACTGCTGCTGCTAGCTAGCCGAGGCTGCTAACAGTCTCCGTCTACATCTGTGGTCTGGATTATTTGCGTCACTTTCGTGACTAAATTCTAGTATTTGCGCAATTTCTGGGCTTGATGCTTCCTTCCGATTCAGACCGCTCGTCCTCCGCCCTCTTGTTAGTTGTGCATGCCTTTCCTCTTGTTACTTGGTGTTTTCTCTATGTTTTGTCTCCCTCTGATTTGGCCAGGCGTGTTTCGTAGGAGAGCGAGCTTTTCTACATAACGTCCTTTGGACTACCATTTACAGTTTTAAAATTTTAAGTATTTTATTTTGCCAAAAAAAGTACTGAAAACAGTTTTTGATTTTGGATAGTTCCAAAATGTGAAAATATTTCGCGTGTGACCATAGTGGTCTTATAGTTGTCTTCCTGCAAAAATAACAGGTTAATTATGTCATGGATATGTGTGTGAAATGTTGTGTTGAGGCCCAAAGCGGGTCTAATCGTCATTTGTTAGTGTGTGATCCGGCTGTGTCAGTTTCGGTTGGCAGCTAGGCTCCGGTGTATGTAAATACCATATACCCGGGGCACCCAACTCATGCTTTGAGATCCAAATGTTCGGCGATGAGAATTGCTGTAGCATGTTGGGTGTCGAACTCAAGTGCTCTCTGTGGGAATAGGGTGGGGAGGGGGGGGTTAACTCATAGTTCACCCGAAAGAGGTAGGGAAGAGTGAGTGGAAAGGGGGCGGGAGGCCATTCAGTCATTTCTCGTCGTTGCCGTCGTCCTGGATTCTAGCGTGGTCTTTAGCCTGAATTATACGAATCACGTTATCAACCTTTGCTATCATCCCACTGATGGAGTGGTATTGGTGGTTAAGTGTTCTAGTCCTGTCAGTATCGAGTCACTTGTTTTCCCTATTTGCTGTCAGTCATATCTTGTTGTGAGCCCCAGCGGTCATGTTTATGTTGTATGTATGATGTAGAATGGGATGCTTTTGAGTATGACTCCTCAGAGTTTTTGATAAGATACTGTTTACGGTCTGCAAGATGTGGACTGTGCCTGGCTCTGCATCCAGCAGGGTTGGGGTCGGCTAGCTTCTCTTAGGAGAGGTGAAAAGTGAAAATTAGTAGCCTGCCGATGACCCACAGTACACATAAGTCAACCTCTCCTCCCAGTGGTGCAGACCGGGAAACTGTGGCCGTGAGGCCACAGGCGAACGAGGCTCTGGCTCGCCAGATGGGATGGGGTCCATCTGGTCAGATTTTCCCTTAAACTGCGACTGGCCTAGCAAGCCGGCAGTGGATTTTTTATTGCTACGAAAATTAGAAAGGAGATAGTGTCAAATAAAAAGAAGATGTTTCAAATATGGTTAAAAACAAAAGACGAAAAGGATTACATTAGGTACAGACTAACTCGAAGAGACACCAAGAGAACAATAAAGAAATCCAAAGAGGAATCATGGAAAAAGTATGGTGAACACCTAACACAGCTATGTACAGAATCACCAAGAGACTTTTATAAGAGTGTGAAAGCGATGCGATTAAGAGAAGAAAGCTTCAATCCAACATCAGTCATAAACGATAAAAATGGAAAACCATTATTCAGCCAAAAAGAAATTAAAAAAAAGATGGGAGGAATATTTTAAAGAACTTTTGAACCCGTCGGGAGTACATGAAACAGCAGAATTCCATTCAAGGGCTCCAGATCATCTAGAACCACATATCCTGCGGGATGAAGTAGAGAAAGTTATCAAAACAAGTAAAAGACACAAAGCAGCTGGTATCGACGGAATAACAACAGAAGTCATCCAGGCTGGAGGGGACACTATGATCACCTGGCTGGAGAGAATTTTCAATAGAGCATGGGCAGAGAGAAAGGTACCAGTGGATTGGCAAAGATCAGTTGTAGTACCTATCTGGAAGAAAAAAGGAAACAAGAGAGAATGTGGAACTTATAAAGGAATATCTTTACTAAGTCATGTGGGGAAAATGTATGCAAAGATCTTAGAAGGTAGGATAAGAGCAAAGGTTGAACCTCTACTGAGTAAAGCACAATTCGGTTTCAGGAAAGGGCGAGGTTGCACTGATGCCATATTTGCACTAAGACAAGTCTGTGAAAAGACACTCGAATACGATAAAGAGCTGAACGTGGTCTTTGTAGATCAAGAGAAGGCATTCGACCGTGTAGACAGAGATGTGCTGTGGAGAATTCTTGACGATTACGGAGTGCAGGGTCAATTATTAGACAACATCAGAGCCCTCTATGAAAAAAGTGAAAGTGCAGTAAGAACATCTAGTGGTCTTTCTGAATGGTTCAAAGTCACAACTGGTGTCAGGCAAGGATGTGTACTGTCACCATTACTTTTCATAACATACATGGATAAGATCACTGTAGAAGCAAACCCAGACGTGTATGCTATAAACGAATTACTTTTTGCTGATGATCAAAGCATACTGTATCAAAATGAATATGATCTACAGGAACATCTGACTACTCTCAACAACAGCTGTTTACAACATAATATGAGAATCAGTACAGAAAAAACAGAAGTTATGAAGATCAGCAGAACACACAGGCCACTGAATATAAATGTTGGAAGTGCCAAAATCAAGCAAACCAAAGAGTTCAAATACTTGGGCAGTATATTTACAGAGGATGGAAGAATGGACAGAGAGATAGAAACAAGAATACAGAAAGCAAATGCTGTCACATACCAACTATCACCTCTGCTTAAACATCCAGATATAACCATGAAGACCAAAAGACAATTGATAAACACCATCTTCATTCCAACACTCTGCTACCAGTGCCAGACATGGACAATCAACAAGACTCATGAAAGAAAAATAGAAGTCTGTGAAATGAAATGTCTAAGAAAAGCAGCGAATAAGACCAGACTAGACAGGATAAAGAATATAGACATTAGAAACACTGTCAAAACTACACCATGTTTAGACTACATAGAACATCAAAGAATGAAATGGTTTGGACATCTAACCAGGATGAAAAATGATCAAATAACATCACAAATTTTCAACCAAAGAAGCTCAGGATATAGGGCAAGAGGAAGACCAAGGAAACTGTGGATTGACGGGGTCTCCGAAACCTGCCAAAAGCATGGCCTCAGAACATCAGATGCTGCCCGCCTTGCTTATGACAGGAACTTGCATCTCCCCACAACGCTTAGCGGCATACGTGGAAGGAAAAAGTAAAAAGTAAAGTAAGTACTGTTTAACAAGTTTAAAGAAGAGGAGAAATACTGACATCTTGAAAGATCTTAACATTAAGGAAGACTGGCTAATAAACAGCATCCTGTCTCTGATTGGCTAATAAACAGCATTATGTTTCGGAAGCTGACATATTTTGGTCATATCAAGCGCCGTGACGGATTGGAAAAAAATTACAGCAGAAGGCATGGTACCAGGAAGGAAATGCAGGGGCCGACCAACACGAAGATGGGTACAGGATAGGTGGCTACTTGGGTATGAAAGTACAAAAGGCGCGAGAGCTAGCGAGAGACCGTAGCTTTTTTTCAGGCAGGCCATGATGAGAGCGACGTTCTGCAAATGACTTGCTACATGATGATAATGTCCAACAATTCCAAATCTAGCTCTACGTTGGAAAAGGACGTCTTTGATCCACTTGTACATGTGTGCACAACTACGGCCTGTAGCAGTTTTAGTTACAGGCCTTCTTTCCAAAATATCTAGGGCACAAGAGAGGTCAGCAAGAACATTTTTTTTTTTCTGGATGACATTCCTAATGTTCTGTGCGAGTTATATAAACTGATCCTCTGTGTTTATATGCTATGTATGAATTATCTATTTCCCGTCCTTTTAAGGATAAAAAATTTTTTGTCTACATATTCTTTTTGCTTGGTGTATAAAGCTGCTTCTTTTTAACCGTCCCAAGGCAAGGTTCTTAAATCTATTTTCCATCAGGTGATCTGGCATACTGAGGAACTTTTCAGCTTGCATTTGCAACTTTGTATCGAAGTCGGAGGCAACCAGCCAAGAGGCGCACTACAGCAATCAGGATGCCACGCACACACGCCATGGCTGTTGTCAGAGACCAGTTCGGCTATGGGAAGGATGATAGTGAATCATCACGTTTGAACGAGTTGACTTTCAGTACAACTCAGTATGAGAGTGGACAGCTTGACCACGCAATAAACTGGGTCCAGTTAACGGGCCAGGTCTAGTTCACTCAGGTGACACGGATTACTGCGTGTCAAGCCGTCAACTCAGGCCGGAGATACAAAAGGCTTTGTCTGAGCTGGTTGAGGGAGAGTCGTGTGCTGGGACAGGAGGAGATAAGACGGAAATATTTTGACTAGGTAACGTTAGGTTTAGTGACGGTTAGTTGTAATAGGATATGTGTATTTAGTATCGATGATAGGCTGTGTTTCTATTTAATGTTTCTACTAGATAGTATAGAGTTAATGTTCTTTGTATAGTAGACAGACATTCCATGCAGTATTTGTGTCTCTTAGCAAAGTTAGCGCTAGATCATATAGGTTATCGTTCTCTTAAAAAAATAAGATTTAACTATTGAATTGATTTCTTAATGTATGATGACGTCGTTGGGATGACTCCCTTAATTAGTGACAACGTGATCGAAATCATTTCTTAATAGTAGATAGTTAGATCGAGAGTTAATTTATATAGTTATAGAAGCTAGTTTGTGATCGTTTGTTACATTGTACTGTTATTGTATCAGCTTAATTGTCCTTAGAATTAATAACTGATTGTGTTAGGAACATGTGGCGTCTTGACGAGTAGGATAACCGACGATGACATTGTATGCAAGTAGTTTTGTATAATTGTGTGTGCGCCACGTGCCGAGTGAGTGAAGAACTTGCAAGCTCCAACTGAGGCCCTTCGTCCTCGGCATCATCGTTGTGAATCCTGTTCATCATACTGTTGCAAGGAGCATCATGGATCCCAGGCTGGAGAACAGATAAGTTTTGTTTTGATTGTGGTGTTGTGCTTTGGTCTTGTTCTCTTGCTCGTGGTGTTCCATAGCGTCGTCTTTGGAACAGCGGTGCCGTACATTGTCTATTATTCTAGTCTATCCTCTTTCATCATTGATAATATTTGTATATAAATATTTTTTTGGGAGTACATTCATCATGTCACTTGAAACTATTGTTAAGAAGTAGATTTCGGAATCCTTGTCCGACACTTACCGTCAATACAATCCAAATTGTTTATCCAAACTGCCAGTATATCATTTGGAAATTTAAATTGTATAATTATTGTATATTATTATACATTCTTGTTATTGTAATTTTTTTTCTTTTCTTCTTTATTGTTGTAGTGCGCGTGTGATTTATTATTTTGAAAATAAGTACACTGTTTTCTGGTAACACCCATAACATTGCAAGATGTCTACCCTAGCTGATTTCATTGAGCTAGCCAGACAGAATGGGTTGACAGGTGAGAAAGCTCTTGAATGGTCCGACAAGAAATACGCAGATCTGCAAGAAAGGCAGGATCGTGCAGACGAAAGACAAGCAAGAAAACTGGAATTAGAGGCTAAACAGAAAGAGACTGAAGAGATGACCAAACAGAAAGAGATCGAATTGATGACCAAACAGAAAGAGATCGAAGCGATGACTAAACAGAAGGAGTCAGAATTAGCAGCTTTAGCCGAGCGGGACAGGGTTCAATTACTCATCAAGCAACAAGAATTACAACACGCCATAATTTTGAAGGACAAAGACATAAGTAGTACTGCGAAGCTACAGAAAGAAAAGCTAACTATGGAATTGAGGGCCAAAGAATTTGAAACGGACAGAAATGTCGAAAGACAAATTAGAAAGGCTGAATTAAAGGCAGCAGAACCATCTTTTAAGAAATACCAAGGTCTCATTAAATTTTTTACTCAAGGTGATTCAATTTCTACCTGGACTCAAAACTTTGAGTACATGATTAAACATTATGAAGTCCCTGGTACAGAATGGTCACTCATGTACAGAAAGCATCTAGGGGGTGAACCATTGAAAGTTTTAGAAACCATCCCTGTTGAAAAACTAGATGACTATGACTTTGTTAAGGACAGAATATTACATTTTTCTTTGGATGAAGAATCTTATAGAAATGAATTCAAAAACCTGTCACCCAAACCTGAGCAGAACTTCATTGATTATTTATCCGAAGTTGAAACCACTTTTGACAAGTGGATAAGTTCCGCCAAAATTGGAAAGTCATTTGACTTTTTGAAAGATCAGTTAATTAGAGACAAAGTCTTATGCAGTGTACCAGCAAGCATGATGACATTCTTGATCGAACAAGACCATCCACTGTCAATGAGATGGAAACATCTGTAAAGGCTTATTTTAATGCTCACACAAATATTTTCAGTTTTGGTAAAGGCCCAGATATAAACTATGGGGCAGCTGTGCAACCTCAGATGAGAAATAGACAGTACCAGTACGAACCACTTAGGAATTCTTACAAGAGTTATAGGAGTCATAGACCCTACAGAGATACGGGTCCAGTGATTACATGCCCATATTGTAAAACAGAGTATGGTAGAAAGCAATGGTGTGAGAAAAACCCAGGGTTCAAAGAACACTTGCAAAGATGGTACAAGAGGAAAGCGGAGAAGAGAACCCAGTACAACGTACGTCGGGAATGCCGTCGCTGCCGATTAGTAGATCATTTGCAAGAAAAGTGCCCATATCACAAACAGTACCATCAGAATGGTGCAGCAGAGACATCAGAGAGCAGCAACAACGAAAGTGACAGTTCAGTGTCCGATGCAAACTTGCCAGATGAGCAAACTGCAAATGCTGCAGAGGAGGTGGATTTCGGAGATACATCATGCCAAGTATGCAAATCATTCAATGAGGAATGTAAACTGACGTGTGGTCATAAGATATTAGATACATATGAAGCCAATTCTGCAGCTAGTTTTGATGGTAAATTCAAGTTTAGTAAAGGGTTAATTAATGACCAAGAGTGTTTGATTTTGAGAGACATTGTTAGGCATCAGAAAGAGTCTTGTAAAAGATAGTGACTATACAGGTGAATTTGTTGTATGTCGTACATTCTCAGGCAGAAAGGAGCTATATGAATTAGCATGGGCTAATATCAAATCTGTCTATTGTACAGGTAGAGCTAAATTTGCAGTCATATTAGACCCAGTTGCTAATGTTATACTTGGTTTTTGTAAGATTGTGAAAGATGTGTCCGAGAGTAATGTGATCAGATGGCAAAATGAGAACATAGCATGTAATGTTGTGACAAAACAAACAGTGAGAGAGGATGATGAGAGAGAGAGAAAGAGAGAATGCAAACAGTTTTAACTCTTTTACTTACCACTGAAAGTAAACTGAAAAATGAAGTAATCACAAAACAGAAACATGATACTTCAGAGAATTTTACCAGTATAATACCATGGGTTGAATTACTTCTCCACAACCCAGAACCATCTTACCCCATCCTAGGAGACACTGCATGTAAACAATTTTATTCTCCCGAAAAACATCCCTCAGACAAACAACTGTTAACTGAGTTCTACAGTAAAGGTTTAAATTTTCGAAAGCTGACTGTGCTACCCAACACATGCAAACAGAAATCAGTGACATCTCCCACTGCAAAATTAGATTCCACTACTAACATAAAAGATGTTCTCACAGATAACAACAGTTTGAAATGGAAAACAATTCCATTGAACAGAGGGAAACAAATTGTAAACTCACTAAAAACTTCCACATTTGCTTTATTACCCCTATTTTTTTCAGTTGTTGCCACCTACATCAAACATAAATGTATTGTCATTGGTGATGTTGTAAACTATGTAACAACATTTACATCACTTGTTTAAAGTATAAAACAATTTGGACTGACAGTCAAACTTTCTAAATTTAAAAAGGTTTTTGGGAAGATTGATTTTTTATGGAATAACTCTTCAAAGGAAACACTTATCAGTGATCACAAAATTATTTTCAAAATTTTGCACCTTGAAATCCCTACAAGTAAAAAGGTATTCCGAAGCCTACTTGGGACCATCAATCACAAAAAGAAATTCAGCCAAAGTCGCTGTTAAATAAACTGCATGTGCCAATGCGATTCAGTGGAACTCAGTACTTGACCAGGCCTTGGCCAGGATCAAGACTCTATTCTTCTCCCGCCCTCCTATTTTAACATTATCTAATATCATATTGTATCTTATTCTCAGATGTTATACCAACGTCACAGATATTGCAGATGACGTATTACGAACGCAATATCCAATATCCGACATGCTACATCAGTAGAGAGCTTACCCCAGCAGAGGAGAGGTACGCACCGTTGGAAAATGGATGTCTTGAGGTCGTCTTTTGCATCCCTAAACTTAAAAGGTATCTTTTGGACGACCTTTCTTACTCCAAACAGATAACAAACCACTGCTGGTTATAAAAACAGGAGCGCCCAAGAACAACAGAATCGCACTGCTACTTCAGACTTACTAGTTTGAAATTACACACATCGAAGGCGCACAGAACAACTTGGCTGACCTCCTCAGCAGATTGTAACAGTTTTTCCAGCTTAAATACTGACAGTTGTACTACAGGATAAAAACACCAGAATCCTAAATGATACTATCATGTTGAAGTTTACAGTTAACAGTACCTACAGACTGAGTTATTTAGACAACTAGGCCCATAGTCTGAACTCTACAGAGAATGATAATATATTCTGGTTCGGGTGTCTAGTGGAAAAGGGTTTCTCATCCCTTAAAAGTCCATCGTGTCCGAATTGTCTGCCAGTGTCTCTCTGCCACCTGCTAATAAAAGTCCAACATGTGTCCGGTAAACCAATCGTAAGCTTGTCGCTCGGTCGTCCAGGTACGCTGACTGTTCTAATTAGGCTGCCGCGACGACTTCTTATCTCACAGTACCTTCTGCAAAGCACCAAGTCGTCTTGTCCCTATCCGAAAGAAAAACACCATCCGGTAATTTCGTGCAGCAGGGTGCCAGCCCTGAGCTTCATGAACTCAGGTGGGCCCACCTCCGAAAGTGTCTAGGAATCGTGGGCCGAAACACTTGTAGACGAGGATAATTTCTACTGACGACTGGTAGATCCCTGCTGTACTTGCTCCCTGTGAGTTTATTCCTATTGCATACAATACTATGGAATATTTGTCGGGTAATGCATATAGCAGTTATAATGTGCATTAATATTTATGTTACGTGTGATATTTGTTGTCTAATATATATATGTTATATTTGTTATGTACTGTATTTGTTAGTTCATATGTGCTGTGCAATGTATATGTATGTGTGTACGTCTTATGTGGTGTATTATATATTTGCATATAGTGCATTTCATATTTACACTTCATTCGGCATTGAAATGTTTTGGTTTGTAATTATAACATATATGTATACTTTATTTATTTTGTTTTTGTAACATTTTTCACTTAGGATTGTGAATTTTTCTCATCTATTTTGTTCTCATAAGTTCGGACATAAAAGATAAAAAAATTTTCTTTCTTTTCTTTTAAGTTTTTCATGTTAAAGTTAAAGTTAAATTTTCATTTTTTTTCTTTTTTCTTTATAAAACTAAACAATAGGAAAATGTTAAATGCAACGTGTTGCTTGTTGTGAAACTGAATTGTGAATGTGTCTCACAAGCCCCAAGTATCTTTCCTAAGGAGGGGCGGATGTCAGAGGCCAGTTCGGCTATGGGTAGGATAATAGTGAATCATCACGTCTGAACGAGTTGACCTTCAGTACAACTCAGTTTGGGAGCGGACAGCTTGACCCCGCAAAAAACTGGGTCCAGTTAACGGGCCAGGTCTAGTTCACTCAGGTGACACGGATTACTGCGTGTCAAGCCGTCAACTCAGGCCGGAGATACAAAAGGCTTTGTCAGAGCTGGTTGAGGGAGAGTCGTGTGCTGGGACAGGAGGAGACAAGACGGAAATATTTTGACTAGGTAACGTTAGGTTTAGTGACGGTTAGTTGTAATAGGATATGTGTATTTAGTATCGATGATAGGCTGTGTTTCTATTTAATGTTTCGACTAGATAGTATAGAGTTAATGTTTTTTGTATAGTAGACAGACATTCCATGCAGTATTTGGTTGAGCAGTTAATTAAGGTGTGACTTGTATTGTAATGGCATTAACACTGCCCGGTCACGCTTAGGCCATATACCACCATTACTTCTGTCTTCCCACAATTCAAACTGAGGCCCATTCTTCCATTTTGATGTATAAAATAGATTTAAAAGAAAAAAAAAAAAAAAAAAAAACATCCATAACGTCAAATGTACGCTGCAATTTTATTTCACAAAATGTAGTACAGAATAGAAAACATTTAAAAACATTTCATGTTTTGCATCCTTCAGTCAGTCAGTCTGTGGTAACTAATACCTAGGAATGAAAGTAAACTTAGTTTTATAACAAGTAACTAGACTTGTAAATTGTCACTGACAGCTTAGTGAATCCATGAAAGCGGCATTAGCTTTCAAAAAGAAATAAAATCGTTCCATGTTGTCAGCATTAAGGCAGCTTCTCGTCTTACTTAAGGTATTTCCAGCTGTACTAAACAGACGTTCACTTGGTACGCTCGTAGGTGGTGCACAACGATAACGCTTGACAGTATGAACCAAGGTGGGAAATCTTGATATGTTTTTAATTTTTCCCTAGTCCAGAAACGGGTGTAAGGTAACCACTATTCGTATTCGGCCCGACCGCAACTATTCGGCCGAATACTGAATAGTTATTAGGTCCACTATTCGGCCCTGAAGCGAATATTCGGTACAGCCCTAGTAGAAAGTTAGTCAGTCAGTTTATATGCTCTCTGCATCCGTCGTTTTCAAGCAGCGGGATAAGAGGGATTCACCGTGATGTAACGGCTAGACGCTCGCCTGCGGATCGAAAGGTCGTGGGTTTGAATCCTGACTGAGCCGGGCTTTTTTATTCTTTCAAAAATGACCTTTCGAGGTCGACACAGCTTTGAACTGGTACCAGGTGAAGTCCTGGGAAGTAAATGGCGTAATGACTACACCACCAATCTAGTGCTGACTAGTTTATAAAATATAGGTCTAGCCCTATATGACCAGTACGCCTGAAGGCGTTGAACAGGGTCCTTTTTTTAGCTGGATGAGGGCTTTCGGGCCGACGGCACTATATTTTTCTACCAGCCATGGTTGTAAATGCATAGGAGAAACTTCTAGGCAATAGACATAAGATGGGAGATACATTCGTTTGAGCTCTCCATTTCTAGCTCCAAAATCTTGCATAGTGAACTTTTCTGACATGCAGGCTACGGTTGCTTTTATGCTTGTGTCAGCCAGAACAGGATAGGACTGGTTCCGCACTTCTTGTGTGTGTGTGCGTGCGTGTATGTGTGTGTAAGTGTGTGTGCGCGCGCACGCGCCAGTAACTGCTCCCGTGTCTTGTTTGGAGTACAACTGTGGCTTTTTCTGTCTTGTCTCCATTCAGACTTTTGTGAGGTTCCATAGAGGTGAAGTGTCCTTCTTAAGGTTGAGTGAAACAGTCTTTTTTCGCTTTCCCTCATCTGTTGATTTTTCTCTTTAATAAATTTTTTTTTTTTTTGCTTTATTACGAAGTGTTACATTTTCGTCTGTGGGATTCTATCCAGTGTATTCCCTCCTCGTACTGAATTCAGAGCGTTCAGTCCTGGAGACCAGCAGGGTTTAAAAGTTTTTTTTTTTCTACTTTGTGGTATGTTACTATTGGCTGCCTTTAAAATGGTTGTGCTAAGGATCTTCATTCCTCCGAGACCGAGAGTAGTGTGTATCGAGGTAATCATGCTTATTTATCAGAACCACATTGTTACTGACGAACAAGTTTTCTATTCTTTTTTTTTTTTTTGCACTGAGTTATGTGTGGCCACAGCTGGGCAAGTGGCTTCTACGTCACCGACAGCAATACAGTTCTCTGTGTTTGGTTGGATAGGTGCCTGATCAATATTTGTCTGCTGGTGAGTAGATCTTGCATGCTGTCACATTTCTCCTTGTACATTTGCTTCTGGCAGGGATAAAGTCAGTATCACCACGTCGAGATCTGTTTCTTAAACTGTGATCTACCACCTCTTCTTTTGGACAATCTTACCTGTCCCATCGTAAATTTTGTAACCTCTAATGGAGAATATGTTTGCATTTGTGAGGTGAATCTCCTGTATTCAGCCGATATCAATATGATGCTGTTTCAACAAACAAAAAAATTGTTTTCTTAGCTTACTGCGTCGGCATTCCAGTGCATAATTGTCAGTTCGTGTCCATTTGAACTACTCTGTTCTTCCCTGGTCAAGTGCCTCCCCACTCCTGAAGATTCATGTCGTTGCTCTAGTTGCTTGTGGTGGGAAACTTCGGTGGGGGGGGGGGGGGGGGGGGGGGGGGGGTTCCGTCATTGCTACCCGGCCACGTCCTATAGATATGACACCATAAGTAATGATGTTGTTTGCCTGATTATATCGCTAGTGCGTAGATGCCCGATTTGTAGTCCCTGCCAAGTAGGTTGACATCTTCCGACTTACACGGTTAAGATTATATTCAGGATTCCTTTTCCCATAGGCTGACTGCCTTGCAGAGTTTACGAGCTCTGCCTACACACGTTCGGTCGGGCTTCGCTGTCCTAGCCTTTGTTCTTACAGGATGCTCCATCGGGCGGCAGCGGTTTGATATTCAGTGTGTCCTTCACCAAGATTAACCGCCTTCTAGGGCTTTTGAGCTTTATCTGCCCAGGATAGTTTTCACTCCCTTTATTTTGTTAGCCAAGACTGATTGTTGCCCGGGGTGTGGCAAAATGAGCTAGGTGAATAAAAAGGGCCCAAGGAATTCGGACCATCGCGAAGGATATGGCTGTCCCCCTTCTCGAGGTTACTATACTCAGCTTTTCACCCCTTCATAGCATAGGGCGACTGATTAGGGGTGTTTTCTTTTAGACGAGGACCCAACGGCGGAATAAGACCGCAGTCCAGAAATGGAGGAACAGCGAAATATTTCACCGGAATTACAGCCGGTAAATGTGAACAAGAAAAATATATAAACATATTTGCAGATTAAAGTCGAGTTGCCAAGATAGGATCTACTTGTTTGGTAATGTTCTATTTACAATTGAGTCGTGGCGACAAGACATAGGCTTTTAACATACAGCACATAAATAAAGCACATTTAAAAAGAGGAAAACAAATTATCATTCAGTTTATTAGGTAACAGAGGTTAAATAACTGTTTAAAATATTCATCTACAATTTCACAAATAATAAAAGTAGGATCTAACCAAATTTAATAGACACTGCGTGGTGAAAAGTATAAGCCACAAGCTGTACGTATGTGATTCAACTGTTAAACATACGTGGGGAAGTCATAAACGGTTATGGGATTGCAGGGAAATGTAGTTGGTGGTTTCTGAAAGTGTCATTAGATTACAGCAAAATCGAAATTTGTGTCTTCCTTCGTAAGGCGGCACTAGGTATTGCATGCACATTTGCAACACAGTAACAAAATGGTGACTGTATGATGAATGGAGTGTACCTTCAAAGGTCAATGGGCTGTTGTGTAATTATTTTTTTTTGGGGGGGGGGGGGGGGGGGAGGGAGCAGGGAGGAGTGGGGACAAAAGGGCTGCATGCAAAGGAAATTTATAAGGAAATGCTTGCTCTTTATGCTACAAATGTTTATCGCGTAAAGCGATGCATAGCTGTGTAAACATTTTTTCACAAGAAGGCTCTTAAATCGTTGATGAAGTCCGATCTGGTCATCCTGGTGAGATTGCAGCAGACGCATCCATGCAGCGGGTGAAGGAGATAATTAGATGTGATAGGCGAGTAACAGTTTACTCTCTAGCAGCTGCAATAGGGTGCTCACATGGTTCAGCATACAACATAATGCATGATCGATTGAAATTTAAGAAAGTGTGCTTAAAGTGGGTACACAGACAATTGAATGTGAAGTGAAAATGTGGTTTAGAAAACAGAGCACACAGTCCTATGCAACAGGTTTGTGACTACTGATAAAATGGTGGAACAAGTGTATCAATGTTGGTGGAAATTATGTTGAAAAATAAAGGGACAGTGTATGTGTAAAAATAAGACTTTCAAGTTGTTATTGACTTTATCTGTTTAAAAAAAATTAAAACATTTATGACTTACTCATAAACCTCCCCTCGTACTAAGTAATTACTTGCATATAATTATGAAGGGATCATAACACTTTTATCATTCAGAGTAACAATATGTACATTAATTTTTAGAAAAGAATTTTTTTCAGTGCCCCAACTGCACCTGTGGCTATCACCGCCATTTAAACCCACCCACCCCCTTACCCCTTTTCTTTAAAAAAATCTGGCTAAGGCAGCTACACGCCACCCCATTCCAGGCCCCTCAAACCCACAGGGTAGTAACATCCACTTTGGCGGGCATCAAGCACAATTTTCTGATAGTGAGAGCATTTGTACTTATAATTTCTGTAATTCTAACACCATTATTACTTTCATTACAATATATATATATATATATATATATATATATACACACATATATATAGATATATATATATACATATATACACACACATATATATATATTAAAATCTAATTATTAATATAACATGAGCATTTAATTATAGGTTAAGAAAACATTGTGTAGATTCTTAATTTTTGCTTTTCTTTTTGTGGAATCTGTTGACCTCTTATGAACCACAAATAGTTATGGTGGGGTGGGGGGGGGGGGGGGGGGGTCTAGTCATTTTGTAAAAAAAATAGGGTGGGGGGGGTGAGGGGTCTTGCCATATACTCAAAGGAGCTAGACATGCCACAAGTTAGGAGACCACTGGTCTAGATGACTATATGATAAATGGTATGTGGTAATCCGGAAAGTATATATAGGGCAGTGTATCCCAGTGAAGGCACTACCATCCACATGGAGCCATGACACTGTCTAGGCAGCGGTAGCGGCCTTGATCAAATGTAGGGATGCTAGGCCGGCCTCAGATGCAAAGGGGAGATACTGAGTGAAAATAAGACAGTAGAGAAAGAGAGTCGGCTCTGTGGCTAAATCGATGCAAACGCTTCGTAATGCCGGGTTTGATCCCAGCTGCGGGCCATGCGCCTTGCGTTTGTGTCAACAGTGGTACGGAGAAAGCCGACCGTCCAGTAAGAATTGGCAAACTACTGGACGTAAATTTGCCTAGAAAAATCACACAACAGTTAGGGGCTGTTAGGGTTGGTTCTGCAACGTCCTGTAAAAGATACGCAACTAACCTTGTTTTTTTCTCTCTCTCTCTCACACAGAGAGAGAGAGAGAGAGAGAGAGGGGGGGGGGAGAGAGAGAGAGGGGGGGGGGGGAGAGAGAGAGAGAGAGAGATGCTATTGCTTGGTATTAGGGTACAACTTCTACCACAGTGGTTGAGAACGTACTCAACCTTCCTAATGCTGCAACTGGTTAACACAGTTTCTCATGTTGTGGTAACTCCCAACCATACAATTATTTTTGTTGCTACTTAATAAATACCATTAAATACAAGCAGGGTAAACTACTGCTATCCGACGACCAACAAACAAAGCGATGGGCAGAACACTTCAAGGAAATATTAAATAGACCAAATCCTGACATCATTCCCAATCTAGAAGAAGAAATTATTACACCGACACTAGTTGCTTCTAGCGAGTCATTCACAATAGAGGAGATTAAAACAGCTATTAAAAAATTAAGAATAAACAAAGCTACCGGAGAGGACAACATCTCAGGGGAAATGCTCAAAGCAGCGGATGAAAACACCCTGCAACATTTGCTCCAGCTGATGGATGAAGTCTGGCAAAACGAATACCCACCACAACAATGGAAAGATGGTGTAATCTTCAAATTACCTAAAAAAGGTGATTTATCCGACTGTAACAACTGGAGAGGCATCACCCTGCTTTGGATACCAGGGAAACTATTTTGTAGTATGCTACTAGATAGATTGAAAAAAACCCTAGATGAAAGATTAAGGGAAGAACAAGCCGGTTTTAGATCCAAGCGGTCATGCATAGACCACATCTTTACTCTTAGAATAATTGTTGAAGATTCTACAGAATTGCAGTCGAAATTATTGATCAACTTTGTCGACTTCCAAAAAAGCCTTCGACGGTATCCATCGTCAAACACTCTGGAAATTGCTTAACATCTATGGTTTCCCCTTCAAATATATCAACATCATAAAATCTTTTTATAATGAAACACGATGCTGTGTAAGAACTGATTCCGGCAATTCTGACTGGTTCCCGGTGGAAACAGGAGTGAAGCAAGGCTGTGTCCTATCGCCGATGCTTTTTGGTATAGCAATCGACTGGGTCATGCGCAAGTGCATAAATAACGCAAATTTAGGCATTACATGGGTTGACAAAATTCTGGAAGACCTAGACTTCGCCGACGACATAGCACTCCTGAGTTCAGAACACACAGACGCCAAAGAAAAAATTAATCGACTCCAGAATTTCTCAGAACAAATTGGACTCCAAATTAACACAGCAAAAACAAAAATTCTAGACCTTACTAACAGTTGAGTTGATATCACGCTGAACAACAACAGCCTTGTTCACTTATCTAGGGAGCAAGATGTCAACTACAGGAGATACCGCACCAGAAATACCATTTAGAATAGCACTTGCATCTAGTGCCTTCAATAAACTGTCCAACATCTGGAAATCAAAGACACTTAGCAAACACACAAAACTCAAGATCTTCAATTCTTGTGTGATTCCAGTACTAACCTATGGATGCGAGAGCTGGAATTCAACGAAAACTCTAGACACAAAATTAGACAGTTTTGAAAATAAATGCCTTAGAAGAATACTAAATTTCAAATGGTCAGATTTCCGAACCAATACACAAATAAGGCAAGAATCCAGGCAAGAGTATGTGTCTAATTTTATACGAAAACGCCGCTGGAACTATGTCGGCCACGCCCTTAGAATGGATAAATCAAGACTTCCTTACCAAGCCCTCATTTGGACACCACAGGGGAAAAGATCTCGTGGAAGACCAAGGGAAACCCTACGTAGAACTATCATCAGGGAAGGCTCGCTCATGGGCCACTCTAACATCCAAGACCTACAACTGATTGCAACGGACCGCCATGCATGGAGAGTTATGACCTCTGCCCTATGTGCCACACTCGACACAAGAGGAAAGACTAACTAACTAACTAACTAACTTAATAAATTCAGAAAATAATAAGTTTCCAATGTCTTAGGTGACCCCTGTGAAAAGGCTGTTTGACCCTCAAAGGGGTCGCGACCCATAGGTTGAGAACTGCTGCTCTACTATGATGTGTGCGATCTGCATAAAGTAGAATTCCTCATCAATGTCTCCATGTATTTTTAATATATGAATTAGAAGAGTAGAATGTGAAGAATATGTGAATTTACTGAAGAATAGTGAATGTGAGAAGAGACAGAAATTATGACACAAGAAGTAAGTAGATATCAGTGTCTATTGATTTTATGATAGAAAGCAGGTCAAATGGCTAGATAATGTAATAAGACTACCCACATGCAGCAACACATACACCAATGACATTCAGATACATTAGAAACATTGCAAAAGCAGATCTCTAAGTAATGACAGAGAAATAACTGTCAAAAAACACCATCTTGCTTTAAACTAGGAAAAAGCCTTTCCCAGAACGTTTTTACTAATCTGACTCTGAAAGGTATAAGTTCTTATGTGTTTCAGAATCAGGGAAACAATTTAATTAGACCTGAAATTTTGGAATTGTTTCTTTTTAAATTAAACCATACAAAATATGAAAACATTTTTATTTCTAGCAATGCTCATCATTCGGGGAGAGAGAGAGAGAGAGAGAGAGAGAGAGAGAGAGAGAGAGAGAGAGAGAGAGAGAGAGAGATATGGGGAGGGAGGGTGTGTGTGTGTGTGTGTGTGTGTGTGTGAGAGAGAGAGATAGAGAGGGAGGGAGGGGGAGAGAGAGAAAAAAGAGAGAGAGAGAGAGAGAGAGAGAGAGAGAGAGAGAGTGAGAGAGAGAGAGAGAGAGAGAGTTGTCCTACAAGGAAGCGAGAAACTCTTTTTCAACAGCTTCAGCGATCTCATCATCAACTGATCCTACAGAAACTGTGTCCACATCTGAATCTGATTCAGTTTCATCTGGGGCAAATGCTGCCATGTTTTTCTGAAACTGCATCAGTTCATTTTCTGTTTCATCATCATCTTCTGTTGCCACTTCACCATCATTTGTATCAATTTTTCTTGGGGGTGAAAATGACTTTCGTCGTAATTTCCAACCTCTTGGGAAATCCCCAGACAAGCTATCAGAGTCTGAGTCTGATTCCCCAACAGCACCCAGTACTTTCTGCCTTAGCAGCATTTCTCTTTCTTCATCACTTTCTACCAAGCTGTAATCATCTTCACCCAATAGTTCCTCAACCTCTTTATCCATGAACTCAATATCTTCATCAGAAAAAGAATACAGAGGGTTAAAACTATTTGAAAATGTTTCCACTGGGAGAGTATTGGCATTACTTGAAGAAGGCTGAGTTTTTGAATCTCCCCGAAATTCATCACTGTCCAACTTAAATTTCTTGTTCTGTCTAGCAATCTCTAAATAATCCCTTTTATTTCCAGAAACTTTATCATCAACTATGGCTTCCATTTTGTGTTCTTGATTTTTTCTTTTTCTCATAGCTGCTTTTTCTGACTTTGGTGCGCTATCGTCAGGGCTGCCCATGTTTCTGGAGGAAGGATCCCTGCTGATTAGTGGATATAAGCTTTCAGGAACCCATTCCCATCTTTCATTACACGCCCACAACCAGTCTGGACTAACAATGTGAATGCCTTTCATTTTTAATGCAGTTTTATGTTTTCCTGTGCCGGGCTTGGCTGCCACCAAATGAGTAGTGGCATCTGCACTGTTTCCATTGTTAGTCTTCTTCGGAACAATATCATTCTGGACATTTGCCCCAAGCGCCCTGGCCACAATATAAGCCTGTGACTTCTCTAAACTCAAGTTCAATGGAAACATTCCTGTGAAGACAATGTTGGCACCTTTAAGAGTTTTCTTCCTCACATAAGGAATAATATGCTTCAAGTCTGGAAGCTCACTGGATCCATTACTCTGACACTGTTCGTACAATTCGTAATAAGCTTTGTGGATTTTTTTTAAAATTTCTTCCAAGTGAAGCAAATAGTCATCATCATCAGTCCACTCAATTTCCTCCTGGGCATTCTCTTTACCTAGAATAACTTCTTCTATTTGACTTTCAGCGTCGTTACAAGCAGAACCAGTTTTACCAGATGCTTTACTCTCAGAGTTGTCATGGTGTTTACAGTTTTCTGAAAGCATTACTGATGTTTCTAAACTCACCCTAATGTTGCCAGTATTCTTCATGTCATTATCTATGCTCAGTGAGTTTGCAGAGGTTAAACTTTGCACTAGCCTTTTTTCACTAGACACTGTAAAATCACCAGTATCTATATATCCACTTCCAACACATAAACTAGTCTGTATTTCATTTTCTTCACAACACTGACTGCTGTTCATTTCACTAATAGTTTTTTTGCTTGACACCACAGAAAAATCAGAACTAACAATATCATTTTTGTTATCACCTTGGGAAATAACACTGTTCTTTGGCTCTTCAATAATTTCTATAACATCACTGACGTTTTCATGGTCTCTATTACCCTGTCTTATATCACTAACTTGCCCACATCTGTCCTTGATATCTGAATCTGTACAATCCTGGCAATGCTGTTTCTCTGAACTAGAGTCTTTGCCATCATTTGCCTGTTGTGAATGATCAATCACTTTGTGTGATATTGGTTCATTACCATGCTCAGCTTTGCCATCATTTGCCTGTTGTGAATGATCAATCACTTTGTGTGATATTGGTTCATTACCATGCTCAGCTTTGCCATCATTTGCCTGTTGTGAATGATCAATCACCTTGTGTGATATTGGTTCATTATCATGCTCAGCTTTTGTGAGTCCTGGTGGTGCATTAATGTCAGCAGTACCTTGAAAAAATCTGTATGGCTTGACATGGATTAGGTTTGGTGCATGGTTCCAAACATCCTCTCTGTCATCAATGATTCCAACCATTTTATCGCCACAAGGGAATAGAGCTCTGAAAAAAGTAAATTAATGGAAAGGTAATTTAAGCAGTGACTCAAACTGCAGCTACATTTTTTCTACAATCATAAAAGTGAACACTAATGAACATTTCTACCTGAGGGCCCTGCACATACTCTTCTTCTTTGTTCACTAGCTCTAAGCTCCAGCAGAAAGTCCTGGCTGTTAATCCATTTGTTCCTAGCCGCTAGGGCAGATGTACTCCAACTTCGAAGAAAGTCCCCAGTTAGTGAAGTCCTATGACATGCTTGTTAGGGAGGCAGTGGGTCTATTCTTGTTTTCCCCACAATAGGGGCCCTGGAATCCACATGGGGAACTGTACATACAGACAGCATGCCTACAAACTGAGACTTTAGAATCTTAGTTAGTCAACAGATTATCATCAGTGCATATCGAACCATTTAGTCCACAAGTGCTAAGATCCCCTCTTCAGTATCTCCCTCAACGTTTAGTGGATTATGACACCAGTTCTGTACTGGTTTACTATTCTTCTTTGGACCCCCTCTTGTCTGGTTTCATTTATTTTTATGTTATGTTTGTGTAGTCTTCAGAATCTTATTGACAAATACTGTTGTTGACTTTTTCAAATACTTCTGCAGAATTTATAGGTGAGTGGTACACTGTGATACACACTAATTCACTACAAATCTGATAAATGATAACAATTCTAAGATAAATACCATGCTTGTCCTCATTCAATACCTAATTCCAAGAGATACTTTATTGTCTCTGATTCCTTTGTTTCAAAGTCTCTGGAATGCAGCAGATTCAATGTGACCGCCCTGTCCATACATTTCCTCCGATAACCATTGCAGACACAGCAAGTCTGTCAAGCGTTTTCATTTCTCTTCCCCCTAACTGTCCTAGTGTGTACAGACAAGATAGTTTCTTAAGGTGGATAACATTAGTGGTGGGTAAGTCAGGTGGTGCAAGATATAGAACATGCACAAGTAAGAACATGCATGACATAAGACAACCGTCTTATGCAGCTGATAAGGAATGCCCATTGAAAGAGTGAGGAAATGCTATGGGGGATGACAACAGTCAGGGACATGCATCAAATCAGGCACTACTGAATACACTTTTATTTAAACTGAATGGTAGTTTTCCAGTAGGTTTAGCATTCATTCTATGGGACACTGACAGGTCAGAGATCTGAAGGTAACCTCTAATAATGCTCTTCATTATAACTTGATATTATTATGAATAAATGTAGGGCAGATAAATGATCCTGAAATCAGGGAGGCTATAAATTCATTAGAAAACAGGTGATATTACTTCAGAGATGCTCAAGGCAGTAGAAGATGCAACCATAAAGCAAGTGACAGATCTGCTTAATAAAAAATGGGCAGACGGAAAAAATCCTTAATCAGGGAAAGAAAGGAACAGTTGTTGCCATGCAGTTCTTTAGCACGAAGGAAACATCTTAAATTTAGGGCAGTGACTATTGATACTGTATATCATGACCAAATTATGAAATCACTTACAGAAATACATAAATTTACGCTGATACTAATCGTATGTTAACAACATAGAAATAAAGAGAATATGATTAATTTGGTCCCATTAAAAAACTCTTTTGTTATTGTTATAGAAAACAATGATAGAGCTGTATAAATATAATTTATATACTGTCTAATACTTAAATATGTACACGCGTTTACCACACGCATAATCAGATAGTAGGACCAAAATAAACCTGATCTTGCTAATGCTCCATGTTCAGTGGAACATGCACAGTCAATGCATGTGCTTTCAGCAAATATAGTAGCAAAGGTTGGACTATGAATAAGTTATGAAGACACCAACAACAAATCAAGTTGATGTAACACTAGAGAACAGTATTTAAAAAGTAACAGATCAATTTACTTATTTAGGTAGCAATTCTGATAGTGATGGAAATACAAAGAAAGAATTTTATGATACACATTGAAAAAGCATCAGGAGCTTTCAACAGCATGTACAAAATATGGAACTCTAAATTGTAGTTTTAAAACCTAGTAACATATTTTCAATTTTAATGTCATTTCAGTTTTAACGTATGTCAGTGAAAGTTGGAGAACCACTTCAAACACAGAACAAAAGTTAAATGCATTCAAAAACAAATGCCTGATGAAAATAAAATGGGACAAATTCAAAAGGGGTTGAAGTAATAAGGGGCTGGAAACAACGGTTATTATACGACAGAGAAGAAGGGACTATACTGGTCCCATCCAGAGAAGAAGCCAGCAGAGAATCACCAAATGGGCACTGAAATGGAAATAAAGGGACTGAGGGGACGAGGGCCGTTAAAAAAAAAAAAAGGCTAAAATGAAGGGTGACAAGAGAGACCAGGGATGTTGGACTGGATTGCGTCCAAGATATTGAACTGCCTGCACAGGATAGAATGGAATAGAGTAAAAATAGGAAGAACTCCACAGGGGAGCATGCACAGCAGGGGTCCATCGATCATCAGTAGAAAGATCCCTTGTTGATGATTGTTTCAGCCCATTACTTCCTAGCAATTTTGGAAGGTGGGCCGATCTAGGTCATGGCTCCAGGCCTTGATCGGCCCTGTTGCACTTTATCGGACTCTCGGACAGGGAAAAGATGATATGGTGATTTTGCAACAGGTATTGTTAGATTTGATGTTATGTTTGTTGCTTACGACCGGAGTGACAAGTTTAAGTTGGTTTATCGGACAGGTGTTCTAGGACTTAGGCATTTGGCAGAGAGACACTGGCAAACATTTATCAGACTGGCTTTATAGGGATGAACAATTATTTTCCACTAGGGGCTTGGACAAGTCTACCAAGATCCATCCCCCCAAGATGTTCCGTTGTGACCAAAGTAAGCTCTAAGCTCTTTCAGCAGCTTTGTCCAGCTGTTTTAGTACCGCGCTTTCATCGCAAGCCTAGGTGCTTTAGTACATTGTATGTGGAAGAGGTAGGACTGGCCCTAGCGTTGGTCCTCATTCTGGCTTGGTCCACAATGTCCGCTAACTCTTTCTGAACTCTATTGTGGCGTCATGTATATCGTCCCTGGACTAGGGCATTTCTGCAAGAGGACAAAATTTGCTTGAGCGTCTGCTTAGCTATGCATAGTGGGCATGTCAGATTGGTAGCCGCATGACACCTGACCATGTTGGTGCCAGAGGGTAACACATTATATATAGATCTTACCACAAAGCTCAGTCGCAGCAAGGCCATTTGCCAGATCTCACCTCATGTGAGTATTCATGGCAAGGCTCTCTCGAGGCCAATCCACTGGCCTTGCTACAACTGCTGCGTGGCTTTTTGGACCAGAGTCTTGTTTTCGGTGTCCCTTGTCTGCTGTATTAAAATGTCTCTGAGTTCTTTAGTCAGGCTTTGGACCACCAACCAACTTTCCAAGCAGTGGCCAGAGGAGCTTTGGAATCAATATGAACTGGAGACACCAACCCTTGAACTTCCCGATCAGCCTGCATTGCTCGATACCAAGCAGGCCTGTAGCCAGTGACTCGTGTATGCGCCGGACTTCCACTCTATCATTTAACTTCAAACCGTAGAGGTAACCTAGGCTCTTCACTGGCTCCTCCAGAACTGTGGGGATCCTTTTTCTTGCCACCGTGAAACTGGCTGCCACCACCTTAGCTTTGAGGATTGACAAACTTCTTGATTTTTTTGCGGCTTGAACTGCAAGCCACACCATTTGACCACGTGATCCAGCCTTTGCAGAATAACGCGGGCATGATCCTCACTGCCTGTTATGATAGTTGTGTCATCCATAAATGCACACAGAGGCGGCATACAGTGGCGCTAAATTTGAAGGCCTTGCTCATAGTCAGCAGCCCCGTCTAACATGACCTGCATAGCCATTACGAACAGAACTGGCGACATCGTACATAACATTGCTATCCCAGCCTGTAGTTCAATCCACCTCGGAGTAAATGTGGGGAAAGAACAGAAGGAGTATGGTGAACTTTGAGAAATACTGCTCGATCATTTAGATGATCTCTGTCGGCACGTGGAACATGCGAAGGGCATGCTATAATAGCTTATGGAGTCCAACCATATCACATGCAAATCTGTTTCTCTGTCTTAGTTCCCTGGATACTCTCCTAGATCACAGTCACATGCTCAAGACACCTGGGATGCCACTTTTCTGAACCATTGTGTCAATGTATTTGTTTTCCATTAAACACTGTGTGAGTCTGCGTGCCATAACCGAGAAGAGAATATCTTGCCCTCAACGTTCAACAACAAGATAGTTGTGAACTGGGATAGATTAGAGGAGTCTCGCTCTTGGGAATACAGACTGTCGGCTCATTGCCACTCGGTACATTTGTACTTTTGGCTAACCGCAGCAGGCAGTGAAGCATTTAGAGGACTTTAAGACAACGTTTATACATCGTAGGGGCAGATTTGCCGCTGGCTTTTTTCACAACTTCTTTGACCTCTGACCAAGAGGGAGGGATCATTTTAAACTTGCCTACGGCAACTCAGGCCGCTTTAGGCATCTGGTGATCTCTGTCTTGTCATCGAGAGGTTCATTCCCTGTCTAATCAGAATACATATTCAGCAGATGTGACTTGGGTACTCTTTTCAGACAGCCCTTGGGCAAACTGGAACAGGTCGCTAAAGAATTTCTCTTGCTCCTTTTTTATGCTGTCTGTTTTTAAAGAAATGTCTAGCACAACAGAGGGCACTGTATCTGCTCTTCAGACCATATAAAACATAAACTACAAGAGACGGATGTAGAGTAAGAGGCAGATCAAGAACAAGATGAAAAAATAACATCCAAGAAACCCTAAAATAGCATGACCTGTTTATGGTCGAGGTGGTCAGAAAAGCGAGAAGCAGAACCTTATATCTCCCCTGACAACTGAAGAGATAAAAGAGGAAGAGAAGAAGGTTGTCAATCTGTATGTATTTTCTTGCCATAATAATAAATAACATTAATACACTTACTTGAGATTAGCTGTCTTGGACAAAGGATCAAAGCATTCATCACGTGACAGTATGCGGTGAGAAAAGTATTTCTCATCTGGATCCAGAAACCTAGCAATAATGTGTGCATACATACGCACCCCAAATGTACAGATGTGCAACTCATACATTTTAGAAACTGCCTCCAGGAAGTGTTGGGTAAACGGTCGAATCTTGGTGTGGTACCAAATGTGATTTTTACCATGCCACAATTGAAAGTGTTTTATACCCTGTTGTCAAACAGATGCACATTACTGCTTAAATGTGGACAAAAGCAAACATTTTGCAAACTACTGTTAATCAGTAATGTTCTTGATATTCTGTAACACTGCTCTGATGTATAAATAGATTTTTAAACAAAGGATTAAAGAAGGGAAGTAACTGTTAAATGCAGCATTTGAAAAAGTAAATTAGTACTTCAAGTGTCTTGGTAATTGTGACTTTACAAATTTATTTTTTTTACCAAACAGTCAAACAGTAGTGTGGATTTCACTTGGATTGCTCTTTTGGACAAATCTTGCAAAAAGACATTTTGAGACTTTAACCATGGCACTGGAAACAAAAAGTGGGTTAGGAGAAAATGATGGTGCTGGGGTTGTAAGGTTGCAATTTTGCAAATAATGAGTTGTGCCTCATTGTGAGTACCAGCTTCAAGCCACAGATAAAAGGTTTTATAGAACATGATCAATTCTCTTGCCAAATGTCCTAGCTTCAAGCCACAAATTAAAGGTTTTACAGAACATGATCAATACTTTTGCCAAATGTCCCAGCTTCAAGCCACAGATAAAAGGTTTTATAGAACATGATCAATACTCTTGCCAAATGTCCCAGCTTCAAGCCACAAATTAAAGGTTTTACAGAACATGATCAATACTCTTGCCAAATGTCCCAGCTTCAAGCCACAGATAAACAGCCATTTGAGAATTTGAACTAAATTTGTTAATCTCCAGAGATGAAATCACCAGAAACAAGAAATTGGCAAAACCTCTGCCACTCACCATTTTATTATAAAATGATACTAAATAAAAATAAATGAAACTTTATTAAATGTTTTAATGCATGTCTACACAATAACAAATGTATGGTAATATCAACTGAAAGCATTTCCTATTAAGGATAAATGAGTGTTATAAGGTAAAACTCAAATGTCTGTGAACATTTATCAACACAAGATGAAAGACCAACTTTATTATGTTTTCTATATGCCTAGAGAACAAATGAATATCTTATTCCAAATAAATACTACTGACTTTAAGTGTATATTTCAGGCATAAACCTCTTCTTAATATTACCATTACTAGTTTTTCATGAGTTCTGGCTTCAACAGCTCTAGGTTTCCTACTGTTTAAATGTGCTTTCCAATTTTTTTCGGGGGTTATTTTGTCTGAAGTGTTATCCACGTGTTATGTTTCCATTCCCTTTCCCCAAGGACTTTTATACTTCATTTGTTTCAGATGATTTTAAACTACTGCCACTCTGTACTAGTCTTGTCTATTTCCTGTTGCAGAATTTGTTTTTTTTAATTCTTGGTGATGACCGTAATTTCTTTTTTCTCACAATGTAACCTTAAGCCTAGTTTCTTGCTGTGAACTATTACTTCTTCCTCACATTCTCTTTACAGCTTTAGGTGTCGAGGGAGATATAAGGTTTTGCTTCTTGCTCTGTTGGCCGTCTGAACCACAGACACATTGTGAGTTTGTAGAGTTTCTCTTATGTTATCTTTCCACCTTGTTCTTGGCCTATCCTGTGCTCTACATCCTTCTCTCTTTTGGTGTATGCCTTGTATGGGATGGCGTAACAAGACATTCTCTCTAAGTGAACAAACTACTTGATCTGCTCTCTATATATGTATTTTAAAACTGGTTCTGTGCGAATTTTCCTCCTTGACCTTACTTCTGATTTTATTTCTTCTCGTCACTCCTGCAGCCCTTCTCAGATATCTCATTTCCTGTGATTACTCATTTTCTTGTATGGTTTATTGTAACTAGCCATGTCTTGCACTGATAGTATAGAGTAAGAATTATTATGCTCTGTATAAGAAGTTTCTTTTTGCTGTTCAGTCTGGTGTCCCAATACTTGGTTTGCCTTACTGCGTCTGATGTTAATTGCTTCTTCCTAGATATTTAAATGCTTAAGCTTGTTTAACGTCTTTGCACTCTATCGCTTTTTTTTAGTTTCTGCTTCTTTCGTCCCATAGACATTACTTCTGTCTTTTCAGTCTTTATTCTCATGTTATTATTTTTACATTCTTTATTGATAGATGTTAGATGTTGCAATTTCATGGCTGTAGGTGCTATCAAGGCCTAGTCATTAGCAAAGAGTATTTTGTCGATCTTGCTAATATTTTCGACCCTGGGTTTGGCATCTTTGTAAAGACTGTTGATGTCAGCGATAAACAATAGTGGTGATAAGACACACCTCTGTCTTACTCCAGATGTTACCGTGAGTGGTTTAGATTTTTCCTCATTTATTCTAAATATGCTTCTACAATCCCTATATTACCTTTTGCACACTTCAATGAGGTGTTTGCTTATTCAATAGCGAGCCATTCCATTCCACAATACTTCTCTATCAAATGCCTTCATCTAATCTACGAATGCCAGATAAGTTCTTATCATATTTGATGTTCTTTTCTGTTAACTGTTCAAGCAAGAAGATTGGATCTGTGCAGCTTTTATTTCCCCGAAATGACATCTGCTCTGCCAAATGTGGTTATATATCTGGTCTCAGCCTTGTTTCTATAATCTTAGTATATTTTGCCAACATGACTTTAAAGAGAGATGCCTCGGTACCGACTGCATTCTCGCATGGAACTATTACTTTATCCACTAAACTAAGATACTATTGGCAGTCAACACCATATCATCTGCAATCAACACCATATAATCTGCATATCTTATATTGTTAATGTTGCATCGTCCCAAGCTGATTGTCTTCAGGTATTTTAGATGTCACATATATTTTTATTATATAAGGAAAAAGATCTGGAGACATTACAAATCATTGTCGCACACCTCTCCTAATTGGCTGGCACATACCTACTTCATTATCAATTTTTATAGCAGCATCTTGTTTCCAGTATACATTATTATTCAATATAAGGTCTTTCCCACCAATCTGTAGATTTGTAAGCATTTTCATCATGTCAACATGTCTTTGGAAGAATATAATCAATGGAATTGATCCAGAACACCGAAGACCGAGATCTGTGGAAATGCATGAACACCTATGCCAGCTGGCAAAATACGCTGATGGCAATGAACATGTCTTACTCTATTAAAAGACTTTATTTACTTCTATTGAACACTCAATTCTATTACTGTTCTTAGGAAATACAGACTTTGTTGTGCTCTTACCTTCTATGAACCTACATTGCTCTTGTAGTATGTTCTTCCTGATCCTTTGAATGATGATTCTAAGTAAAATCTTTGTCATGTGATTCATGATGCTAACTGTTTTATGGTCACATTCTAATGTTCCTGATTTATTTGATATTGCAATTAACTTAGATCTCCTCAAGTATATCTCAAGTTTCATATATTATATTCAGCTGAATGGTGACCTGGTTTATTCTGCATTCTTCTAATGAAGTGACAATTTCACTTGTGTGGCTAAAAGCAGTCTGAACTTTCATCTTCAAAACTGGTGGTCTTTCACATTATTACATATCAAATTGTTTCCCACTAGAATTGTTGTAAAAGTCTTTTACATACTCTGACCATGCTTCTAAATTTTCACCTCTTAGGAGGTTTAGGTTTAGATGACAGATCAACATCATGGCACAATGGTAAGTAACCCATAAGTGCTCCGCTCTGCTTCTGACTCAAGCCTTAGTCCGAAGAATCTCTGAGCAGTACATGAACTCTGTAGCACAGGCGAGGATCCTGAAATACTTTGGGTAGATTTTAAACTCCAAATTAGACTATGAAACTACTCTTTTTGATTTCCAACTGCCATGGGGTTTTTACGTGCGCAAACAATACACACAGGCATCTAATTTTACTACCCAAAGACCATGGGGAAATTACCAGAGGCCCACATGAAACAAATCCCAGCCTTCACAAGGGTTTGAACCTGGGACCTCCAGACCTCTAAGTAGATGTTGCATTAGCTGGAAGTGGCATTAAATAAATAAACTGCAATCTATTTTTTTTTTGTGTGGGTGTGTGTCAGCTGTCAGCTGGTCCATGAAACACTGCACTGTAGTACAAAAGATACCTTTTGTTTTTATATATGCTTACCTTTAAGTTGGGAGGTATGTTATCATTAGTTGTGTGAATAAGTGTTTGATCCAAATCCACCAACAGCACAAGTTTTTTGCAACGAAGTAGTCTATTTTCATCCTCTTTCCCAAGTTCCAGAGCTTGCTACCAGACATGAAAGGCAAAGAAAAATAACTGAAGCATAGACTGTTAAAAAATCAAAGATGTTCACAATAAAAACAGAAGAGGGACAGGAATGTGTGCTCTTTATCTCTTAATATCTACACAGAATGTCTAAAAAAAGCGAGCTTCAAGGGCTCCACCCACCAGGGCGACCAAAATTGATACTTTCATACAAATTTAGTACTTTTGGACCCTTGCCCACCCCCCCCCCCCCCCCCCCCCCCCCCAAACCTTTTTGACAAATTTAATAAATCTTGTATCAGTATTTAAAAATGTAGCATTGTGTTGAACATTTAAAAACAATCTGATTGGAAGTGTACTAAAAATAAGTATGATGTAATTATTTGTGCAAACATACCATTTGATGTGACTGGTCAAGTGGGCTTTTGTTTCCGCTTTAAAGGTTAGTGCAGGAGCATCTATTCAGATAACTGGCAGATGGTTTTCTTTCATGATTTGTCGCAGTTTCGCATTACAGTATATTTGATGCTCATGCTTTTTTGATTTAATTTTGAAGTATTTTGTGACATTTTGTAAACACGTTTATAAATTGTTCTATTTTTTTAACCTGATGTTTCAGTTTCAGTTTTCAATATGGTCTAGGATAAAATGTGTACGTTAGCTCACGTAGTGATGATAATGATAAATATAATACTTTTAAGGAGAAAAAATACAACTGGTAGCAGCCATAAAACACCAATAAAATGCTGACAATAAGGATCCAGTCCAGGTGAAGCATTAGATTTACACACATTAAATTAGCTACTATTTACAATTACACGCCGACTTTTTTTCAAAAATGACCTTGGCTCCCAGGTCGACCCAGCCTTGAGTGGGTACCAGGTGCTGTCCCGGGAAGTAAAGGCAGCCAGCGTGACGGTGACCACATCACCCACCTTGTGCTGATTGGTCTATAAAAATATAGGTCCTGTCCTATTTGCATAATGGCGTGGAAAGGGTCCTTTACATACTTTTATTTATTTACAATTAACTGATGATCATCGGGGTGGGGGTCAAAAGCACACAAACAGGGTAAGTTCAACATGTAAAAGATATAATAATAAAATAAAAATTCTTTTTTTAAAATTCCTTTAGATTGGAATATCTATATCTGCAATATTGTCTCTAGTATGAACTTCACTAATTCACTCAGCGATCCATAAAGTTTGGCTTGCACCAATGTTTCTCTTGACCAAAAGTTTTGCCTTGATATGTTGTATTTGGGACCGTCTTGGAGATTTTGGTGGCTTTCTGATTCATCTTCTTCTTCTCCTCTTCCACCTTGTACCTCAGTGTCGGGGGGAGATGTGACATTCGTCTTATGAGCTGTTCTTAATGCCATCACTCCATATTTTCCTAGGTCTTCTACTTGCTCTATACCCGTTGACAATTTTAGTGTGGCTCGCTGTGGCAGATGGTGCCAGGGCATTCTTGTTAGGTGTCCAAACCACTTCATTTGTTGTTCTTTGATGACTTGTAAGACTTGCTTTATTCCTAGCATTCATCTGATTCGTATTCTGTCTTTCCTTGAAACCCCTGCAGAGTATAGACTGATGACAGAAAAACATTATAGATTCATATACAAGGCGAAGGCAATGGTGCTGGAGGAGCCCTCACCTCTTTAAGAACATATGGGTTGTTCTTTGTGGCTAAGAAATTCTAAAGATTCTTTTGTAAAACCACATCTCTGAGGCCTTAAGTAATTGTCTAATGAGTTTATTACCTGTCCAGAATTCACATTCATATATTAAAACCGACTCTATGTAACATGAAAGAATTCTTGTCCTTACCTCCTGTGACAATCCTAAAAATTGTGAAAATATGGGGGTGACTGCAGTCAAGCTAATACAAGGAATTCCAGGAAAATTTGACTAAAAAGCTTAACAAAATGAGGAAGCAGAAAAACGTGCACAAAACAACACAAATAAGGTTTCGGCCGGGCAGCCTTTTTCAAACATAAGTGAACTACACAAACGTAACAACGAGGAGAGGACAGTATACAGATCTCTAAAGGGTGGCGTGAGCAACATTTACAAAATTGTGATGTGGAATAAATGAAATAAAATAAAATAAACGATGGCTAAAAAATATAGTCACACAAAAATAAACAATAGTTTTGTTAATATATAATATAATACTGGGAATAAAAGAAATACAAATGTTAATGATACATAAATCGTATTGATAAGAGATAAAAGTAAAAAAGTAAAGATCCCTTTTCCCGCCTTTCGGCGCATCGGGCATATGGGCAGAGCGTCCCATATTTTTACAGACCATCAGCACTCGGTGGGTAATGTGGTCAGCATTACGCCGGCTTGTTTTACTTTCCCAGGACAGCCCATCCTGGTACCCATTTTAGGCTGGGTCGACCTGCGACGTCCCATACCACGATAAAAATCCACGCAGCCTGCAGTGGGTTTCAATCGCGGTATGCTGGCTTACGAGTCGGACTCGCAACGCCTTAGCCACGGACGCCACATTGATAAGAGATAGAATAAAGTAATTATATGAAATAAAAGAAAATAAAAAAGAAAATAATTAACATTTAAAATGTGATAAGAGTAGAACTATTTAGATGAAGGTATGCTGGATACTGATACCACCTGGACTAGGAACGCCTAGGCTGTGGATGAAGCGATTTTGCAAAGCGAGGTGCGTAAAATGAACGCCAGAGCAAGATTTTAATGCTGTGACAGATATATCATCTTTACCTCTGTGGTCAGAGCTATTAAAATGGTGAGGGATTGGTTTAAGTGTCTTCTTGTCAATATCGGAGAGGTGTTCCATTGCCGTCTACGCCTGAAACATCATCACTGGGGTCAGTGGCGCGGTGATTTCGGTCACAGGTGTGAGGGAAAGTTAAGTCTGACATGATGTGTATAAGGAGATACTCTGTACCTCACTAGGGCGCCAGTACATCACTGTTCTGATTTTAAGGAACCTCATGCAAGACTCCTGCTGCACATCCCCGTCGTGCGCCACGGATAATGTCTCAAATGAGCATTAACAGAGTTGGCAGGGGATCTCGGAGATGGCAGCTCCTAGAGGTGCAGTGTCCTTTATGGCCCTCATCAGCCTGCCCCCAAACGCATGGGTGAAAAGTCTATCAAAACGTATTCAGTACATGAGTAAGGTCTGCAGCCAAGACGAGTAACATCTCTTGTGGGTGGTTTCTCGCAGTCAGATCCTACCAACGTACACCCTCTGTCCATCCTCAGCGTCGTCGTCACCGCTCTGAAGGTAGACAACGACAGCAACTTCTCATCTGCTGGCTAGGTAACAATGTCCGACAAAGTTAGATCCTACGGCATACAAGCAAGCCCAAAGTCCGACCGTCATAATTTGTACCGATTAGAAAAAAAGTCCAAATGTCCGTACACAGTACAGTCCACAAAAAGTCCAAAAGCCACAGGCTGCTCCCCGCTGATCTCTGGAGAGCGCAGCCCATGCCAAGCGGGAAGCCTAATGCGGTTGTGAGGTTAAGCAGTTATGTGCAGGACGTGATGATTCCTTGGGTGAGCCCAGAACCAGAGCATCATGTGTCGGCTCTGCATCTATGGAAGCCTCTTTGGCGGGAAATGCCCATCATCTGCTCCTGCCTTCCCTTATGGGCTAACCGTTCCAAACAGGGCTGCCCCAAAGGGGGTACTCCGGGAGCAACACCTTTGGAGAAAGGGACAAAGAGGTCACCACACAAATAAGGTAACATCTCGACCCACACAAAACATTGGCCACAGTCATCCTAGAAATAGGCCTGACGTCTTCCCTCGAAGTCGGAGTACATCTGCCCGCGAGGCAGGGAACGGCAAAAGCCAGTAAAACAGTTGTGCGCGCAAAACTCAGGTCCAGGCAAATGCCTAAAGTTCAAGCGGACGATTAACCTGGACCTACCGCCGGAATTCACAGCCCGTGAACGAAGAAGAAGATCACTGGGGTCAACCACCGGCTCCCATTGTGCCTGTTGACGAAACTACATTTCTTTCAACGGCCAACAAATCCCGTTCACAGTGGACTCCTCATGCTGGTAAATCTAAGGAGCTTGATCAGCCACACGCTTCATACTATCCAACAGTTGGAACAAAGGCCTTTACCTAAATCCAACCTCTCCAAAAGTGAATGGCGGGCACTCTCCTCCCTCAGAGAGAGAGACGATATTGTTATAAAATCAGCTGACAAAGGGGGTGCTGTAGTGGGTCGGAGGAAGGATCTTTATATTGATGAAGCCAGCACCCAACTCGCAAACCCCGTTTTTTTCCCCGCCAGAAGGGATGACCCCAGTCTCCAACAATAAGAAAGTCAAGGACATGTTACAATCATTTATTTCACAGGGTACTCTTCCCAAGCAGGCTAACAATATGCGTGTTTTTGACAGCCAACTCGGCAAACCGTGAATGTACTTGCTGCCTTAGATCCATAAGCCCAATAACCCTGGATGCCCCACTGTATCTGCGTGCTCCTGTCCCACGGTGTATCTTTCTGAATTTGTAGATAGTATTTTCCAACCAATTTTCACATTTCTCCCTTCATTTGTCAAAGACACCAACCATGCCCTCAACATTTTCTGATCCATCAGGCTACTTCCCGATAAAATTTATAATCTTTTCCTGATAGACGTATGATCCCTATATATGTCTATCCCTCACTCTGATGGTCTTAGGGCACTCCAGTTCTTTTTGGACAGAAGGTCAACCCGATCATTCCTACTGCGGATCTTGTACGCCAGGCCGAACAGGTACTAACCCTCAACTATTTTGAGTTCACTGGTGAGTATTTTGACCAGATCAGTGGGGTCGCGATGGGCACGAAGATGGGTCCCAGTTATGAGTGCCTCTTTATGGGCCATCTTGAATATGAGGTCAGTTTATCATACCCGGGCAAGTTTCCGGAGGTGTATAGGAGATACATAGATGATGGTGTTGGTATCACCGAAATGTCTGAGGTTGAGCTTGACCAATTTATTACTTACATCAACAATTTCAATCCAGCATCAAATTCACCTCACTGATCTCCACCACTTCAGTAAATTGTCTTGACATCACGGTTAGCATCGATTTCCCGTGTCTGAAGACCACAGCCTACTACAAACCCACGGATTCTCACAGTTATCTCCTCTATGTCTTCTCACCCCCTACTGTGTAAAAATTATATTCCGTATTCACAGCTCCTTCGATTGTGCAGGTTGTGCTCTGATGATACTGACTTCTTTGATAAATCAGTTTAATTTCTTGATTTCTTCCGTGCCCACTTCTACCCGGTAACACATTCTACAAGGGGCTCTAAACCAATTTTTGGCAATCACCAGGAGAGATGCTTTCTCCACCAAACGTAATTCCACCAGTGATGGACCCAAATTTATTTTAACTTTTCACCCTAACAATGTGGTTGCTTCCAAAGTTTTTTTTCGTCATTTGGACGTCCTCTGCTCTGATCCGGACACCAAGATTATCTTTAGTGAGAAACCTAGATTAGTTTATAGATGAGACCGCAACCTTAAAGACATACTTGTCCGAAGCCGACTGGCATCTAAACCACACAGCACTTCCTTTTGGGACTACTGAATGCTCACGCAGCACGTGCAAGACATGTCCTTTTGTTGTCCAGACTTCTTTGGTAGTTTCCCTAATGGTTCTTTCCAAATCAGGGAACTTTTTACTTGCGAATCCCGCAATGTAATTTATGCAATTATCTGCAAACGATGCAGCAAGGCATACATTGGGGAAACTGGAAGGAAGTTAGCTGATCGTTTCCGGGAACACCTCTCCGATATTGACAAGAAGACACTTTAATCCCTCGCCATTTTAATAGCTTTAACCACAGTGGTAAAGATGATTTATATGTCACAGCATTAAAATCTTGCTCTGGCGATCAAACTATGCGCCTTGCTTTGGAAAATCGCCTAATCCACAGCCTAGGCATTCTTAGGGACTTGTCTTTTTGACTTGTCGCTATCAAGACGGACCATCAGCATTAATGAAGGTTATTAATGACCAATGAATAAATCAATCAATAACATCATTGCACACGGAACATTCCTACATGTGCCCCTTCTTCAGTAACCTATAGAGTCCATATGCTAATTGTACCAGATGCAACCCGATTAAAAGTCTATGTTTTCACCTCAGTGATGAATATCTTCAAAAATCTCTAAACACCCCCCCCTCCCCCCAACTGTCTTGGTCTTTCAATGTATGGATTCTTTATCTACTGTCCTGTACAGTTTAATCCCAGAGCGCCTTCACAACACCCACTTCATCATAAAGCAACTCATGAAACAGGAGTGGCAGCAGTTAATCTATCAGCCTGAATATCATAAACATAAAATCCATATGCTCCTTATCTTTAGTCTTTATCAAGTGATGCAAGCCACTCTGCACTCTAAAAATTGCTCCTGAGTCCGTTACAAATAAAGCATGTCGGACTGTGCTGCTCTCAAGCCATCGGAAAGCTGCCCTTACTGCCTCCATTCTCAAGGCGGATGTAGTGACGCTGTATGGAGGATCTCTGTCTGTCTTCAAAACCATGAGTGTAATTTCATATTATTTCATTCTGGAATAATACTGTAGTGATTCTCGACAGATCTGAGGGGTAAGTTGGCACTCTTCTTCGAATTGTAAAACTTCTGTATGTGTACCCATATTTTCTATTAATGTATTATATTAAGAATTGTTATCCCTGAATTTGCTGGCTGGAGTTCAAGAGGTGAAAAATATATAAATATTGCCACGTGGGTTCAACTTGATCTCTACAAGTTTAGTAACGAAGCTTATATTTAAATGTGGTGTACTATGTAAACCATAACCATCCAAGCTGAATTAGATTTAATATTTAATTCAGTTAATAAATTCTGAAGGGCCCAGAGAACCAGCAAATTTGGAAAACCACGTGTTCCTTTTAGCACACGCTTATGAGGGCTTTTTCTATCTTCCCCCAGCCCTGCGGTATTTTTCCATAATACCATCGCCAGCCAGCGATAAGTACACCATCTGTACACATTGTCCTGTCGCCAAAGAATCGGCACAGACAAAGAGACAGTTTAAGGAACTTGATTCCAACTTTTTAACCGACCACGTGTTGCATGTTAAACGACCACATGTCGCACGCAAACGTTAAATACCATAACAGTGGACTGTAACTTGTTCGGGTTACCACAATGAAAACCAACAGTGGACTATCTACAGAGAGGATCACCAGAAATTACAGCTACAGAAGCCAAGTGTTCCAGTTTCCGCACCAAGTCAAACCTTTGGGAATCTCCACAGGTGAGCTGTACTCGTGCGGGAAAGGAACTGGACCTAGTAGACATTTCTTGTTCCCTAATGATGATAACCCTTGTGGTTTAAAGAACACTAAACCACCATCAATTTTTGGCCAGTCAGCTGTCTATAGTACAACAGAATTAAAGTTACAAAAAATATTCTTCATTCACTACTATTCTCATCCGTCTTTGTTGTTGTACGTGAGTGATAGTTGAGTGAGCGAGAAGGGAGCATTCTTTGCTTTCTCTCTGGGAGCTCTTTCTTTAACACAGTGGCAGAGGAGTTGCCACCAAGATAACTAGCTTACCTTAGCACCACACCATTAGAGCGGGGTAGACTTATCTTCTTGTCCTCTGTCCCAGGAGTAATATCTCAGTCTCTCTACCATAGTAGACATTGAAGTTACCATACTTCTCTTGAGCCATAGATAGACTGAAGATTATCTCCTGTATAGGAACCCTACCCTACCTAGGGCTCTCCTATAGTTGTGACATTATAAGTGTTGTTAAACTTTATCTACATGCAAAACCAGGACATGAAAGAAACAATTAATTGTATTAGTTGAATAGAAAACCCGAAGATGTGGATATACAGACGCTGTACAGTATTACATGAAAACAAAAACAAAGAAGATAGTAGTTCTGAAAAGACTATCAAGATAACATCAAGAGACGGACTAACAGGAGTCTCAGAGACTGTACAACCAAGGCGGCAGACAGACATGATTAGAGACCTACTGCAGAACCTTTACTGTGAATATTGAATGTGGATGACTCCATGCATACAAACGAATAATAGAGTTTTGTATAATCTGGTTTCTAAGGGAATTTACTTTTATTTTTATGTAGCATTAAGAACAAACATATTTACAGGGTACAAATCACAAAAGTCACCCCATCTCGTCGGCCGCGTGATTTTGCAGGGGATTTCCCGTGATACTGCTATTCCTATAGTCTAGCGGTGTCAACTGTTCCGCCTTTTGACCATTCCAAGCAGATCCACTAGTGAAGATCCCTAACAAGCGTAATAATACAAAAACATCAATGATCTGATACTCGCGAAGCTTAGCCACCCCCCTCCCCCACCCACCCTGTACACACGGCGAAGCAGGCCATGTTATGATGCCCCTCTAACACAGGACAGCCTGTAGGAATGGGAAATGGATGGGAGCTGGCATGAAATCTTGCATACAAATGAGAAAGAGTGACTCTCGTGATTAGTACCAAAGTAAGAATACCAAATGACCTGCCCAGAAAAAACTCAAAATACGTACAAACAAACTTTAAATGTGCAGTAATCTGCTATAGATAAGGAAGAGCATCTGCAGCAACAATAAGGCATGGCATTTTAGTAATGGAAGATCCTAACATAAAGCAAGACAAATATTGAATTCAGCAAACTATTCTAGGTTGCTGTCCCATTGTCTCTAAAGCCATATCTATTACAGACTCCAAGAACACTAAGCAACCTCTTATTATTATGAAGTGTAGTAAGAAGTGCAACTTCACCAACTATTTCTGTACTAACATTGCACACTTGTTTTTTCTTTTTAAACTGCTGCAATTCTGACTTGCATAAATTAGCAATATTTCTTTCAAAGTCAAAGTGTGTCTGCCCGAGAGCAAGGACCTAGCCTGATTTGTAATAAAGATGTTCACATAATACTCATTTCCTGGAACAAGACCAGGGGTGGGCAAACAATCAGGACGTTTCATGGGGCATAACAACCAGTAAACAGAAAGAAGAAGTTTACCTCCTGACTGATGATAAGTTCTGGAATGCTGTGAACCATTGCAACTGAAGCAGTAACAGATTTATTTCGATCTCCAGCCACTCCCATTTCCCTATACACAAAAAAAGGAAAAGAAAAAGTTTTGTTTTCAAATTTCATAGTAATTAAGTCCAATTTCAATTGTACTAAACCTTACTTTAGCTAAGTTTAAGGCCAAGTAAGAATGGCCTTCATTAATTACTCAAGTTATTTGGGAAGCTGAAAACTCTAAAACTTTAGACAAAGTGAGAGTGAGCTTGTCTACACAATGTCCTTTAGAGCACCATTTAAAGCTTTAAAATTTTGAGCATTTTACTTTGCCAAAATATTACTGAAAACAGTTTTTGATTTTGTATAGTTCCGAAATGTGAAAATATTCCCCGTGTGACCATAGTGGTCTTATAGTTGTCTTCCTGCAATAGGAACGGTTTAGTCATGTCGTAGATATGTGTGTGAAATGTTAGGTGGAGCCTTGTCGCAGGACGCTGCTTCAAGTAGACAAGATACTTTTGGCTGACGTGCCACCCATTTGTGACCCTTCTATTTTTTCCTCTTATGTACGCCAAGTGACGTCATTTTCCTCATAGACGACATTGAAGGATATCCCGATTAGTCTACAGTTGCTGTTTGGGGATTTTCCATTGTCTTATTTGCAATTCCCCTAAGCTTTCACGTACAGAATATGCTGCTAGCAAGTTTGGCAATGTAGCTGAAAAACCCAGGCCACCAATGGAAACCCCGCGGTGAGACCGGATTGCCAGGCATTGACTTCAGGCCGCTTGCAGGATTTAGAGGGTGCCGTTTTGGAAGACAACTTTGATTCTGTCTTTCCCGCCGCCTAAAAACCCTAGCAGCATGACCATATAGCTACATCTAAATCCACGTGAGCACAGTAATTGTTTATTAAATAATGATTTATGTTTTTTGGCCGCATTTCACGTAATTGTACCAGACAGAGGAAAAGCCACGCTGATCCATTTCTGCACATGGGTCAGAAACCAGATCTTTACGATCTATTCCTGATTCCTATTATTCTGTATCTAGGATGTTACTTCTATTTACTGTATCTAAGACTCTTAGGAAATTCTCTATCTTCTATTGCTGGTAGATGAATGATCTATGGCTGGTTATCATGGTTTGTGTAGTTAGTTGTAACATTTCATGAGAGACGTTTCTCATACTGATACTTCTATAATTCATGATGTTTGCTTGTTGTAGAAGTGATGAATTTCATTTTCAGGTTATTCATGTATTATTTTACTTATACACAGCCGTATTAAATGCTGTGATTTTGAGGACATGCTGTCCGAGAAAACTACTCACTGGGAAACTGTTTTTCTTAGCATCACAAAAGCAGGATACTACCAGAAAGTAACCACACAGTGGAATATATGGAAGGCTGGAAAGGCAGGCCCTTTTATCTAGAATCCTCAATATTTATAATGATAATTCTATAGCATTCTGTCTAATTTTGTGTTGCATTTATCACTGCATATTGCTGTCCGAGTCTGAGGAAATGATCAGTATTACACTATCATCCTGAAGGACAGAAGATGGAAAACATTCATCTGGACTGGACAGTAGTCAGAAGTGGAAGCTATGTATATTACAAGGCTACTAGGCCATTATCCCACTTCTGACAATATGAAGAGAGAGGGAAGAGTTGGGAATATATTTTATTCTGCAGAACATTAGGGACTGTATATTTTGATTGTTTCCATCCCTAGCTGCTGAAAAGCCAAGGAGAGATTCCTTGTTTCTTTTGACAGGACAAGCTTCCAAACTACTGCCAGGCTGGTCGTAGCTGATGTTTGAAGTGCCCTGAGGAAGGCCTTAGTGCTTGAAACAGATCCAACGTTCCACCTCATTCTCTGAAATGGATGATCCTCTGGGAAACTCTAGGTGGTAATTGTTGTGTGTTATTTCCCAATGATCCTCTCATGACGACAGTTTTATGTGACTATCATTTTTATCTTTCATGAAATCTACTTAGTTTGAATATTGTATTTCAAAAGAGAATAGATGATTGGTTTTAATTTTCAATAAACGTTTCTATGGTTGATTTACATTCATAGTTAAAGTTTCATTTTATTTCTAGATGTGTGCATAGTGTCAGGTTAGTGTTCTCTACCAATATACCTATTCTAGATGGGGGCTTAATTTAATTACCAGAAAAGAAAATTGTCAGGAGGGGTAATCTGCTCTGTCTAGGTGTTTAGGCATATAAATTCCCTTATCCCTTTTCTGGGGATATTCAGGCAGCTCACTTCCTTTAACGAGCTAATTCCAGTCTGAGTATCCAGGGACACTGTCTGCTCTTTGCACCAAAGACAGTTGTCTCAGTTTCACCACCTTAGTGAGTATAAAAGAAACCTGTTCCACGACAAGCCTCAACGCGGTTCTATTCGTCATATTTGTGAGGAAACGAACTGTAATCACGAAGATGTTACAGTATTACTATTCGTCGACAACCAGGTGTACTCATAGCAAAAAGTACGGAATGCCTGCAGAATCACTTTATCAAATTAGTAACAAAGGAGAGGAATATAATATGAAAATAAACACTACAAAGACTGAGACAATGGTGATAGGAAGACAGAAAGACAATTTAGAAATAAAATTAAATAACAACAACTTAAGACAAACAGAGGAAGTTAAGTATTTGGAAGCAAATTTTCACATCCGGCGGAAAATTGGACAGAGAAATTAGTTTGAGATGTGCCAAAGCTAATCAAGTAAATGGGGCAACTATCTCCCCTGTTGACACACAAGCAGATACTCTGGAGTACTAAAGTGAATCTTAGAACAATTTTTTGGCCAACACTATGCTATTAGTCCCGAACGTGGACTCCAATGAATGTAAAATTGTGACAACAGATATAAAATGCTTTAGAAGAGATGCAGAAGTTTCAAGGAAAGAAATCACAAAATCAGACGAAAGCTAGGAATAAAGCAGGTCTTACAGTTTATCAAAGAACAACAAATGAAGTGTTTGGACACTCAACCAGAATGCCTTGGTACTATGTGCCACAGCGAGCCACACTAAAATGTTACAATGGATATAAAGCGAGTGGAAGACCTTGGAAAATATGGAGTGATTTCATTTAGAACAGCCATACAGAAATAAACATCAGTCTTAATAGTGCTCTTGACAAAGCTCATCAACCAATGCTACTACCCCCCCCCCCCCCCCCCCCCCCCCCCCCCCCCCCCCCCCCGACACTTTGATGAAGTACAAGGTGGAAGAGAAGAAAAAGAAGAACATAGTAAAAAAAATTCATAAAGACACCACGTAATGAGAAGATAAATTTATGTTAAAAGCAAATCTCACCGCCTAAGATCAGCTCCACAGTCAGCACACATGTCCTTCATGATTGTAGGATGTGTACAAGTGCCATCTGTTTGTGGGTGAATGACAATAAGTACATCTCTGAAAGACAAAACAAATGAGAAAATATCAGTTTTGTTCCATGAACTCTGCAGCACATTATGAGGTAAATGATCAAGCAGCTGCCTGAAAAATTCCAAACAACTTACTGCTTGTTGGTATACTGTTATTTATTTTTTACATTTATACTGTATTAAATTCAACAGATAAATATGTTGTTATATAAACTAAAAGCGAATACATGCTGGCTGTCCTTCTGCAGGTTCATAAGACAGTATCATGTTTTGAGGAGTTTTAAGACATACCTAATTTTATTTGTAATTATTATTACAAAGAAAAAACAGCTGGTGACATTAGTAACATAATTATATATTTCATGTCAGCGTCTGTGGCTTAGGCGCTGCAAATGAGTTTCATACCAGGGTGCCAGGTTCAATCCTAGCTGCAGGCCTTGCACTCGTTCAACAGTGGTATCGAGAAGCCGACCGCCCAGAAAGCAATGGCAAACTTCTAGACGTAAATCTGCCAAGAAAAACCACAACAGCCAAAAAATCCTGATGGTTCTGCAAAGTCATGTAAAGGATCCACAACTAACTTTTATTTATTTCATAATACCAACATAATTATTTGTTTGTGCACAAAGTTCTTGGGAATTTAATGTGGTGGTTTCCCTTTACCTTCCACATTCGCAGGGGGTATCTAAACCGCTCCCTTAGACAGCAATTTCCGGCTGTTAGGACAAGTGAGTGTCCTTTTCTGCTTAGGTGCAGATTGCCCACTTATTCTAGCGGACAGTCGCCCCCCCCCCCCCCACCTGCCTTAGCCATATCACTGCATGTTTACTGTTATCTACCATGAGGAGGTGCTCTACCATGAGGAGGTGCTCTACCATGAGGAGGTGCTCTACCATTAGGAGGTGGTAGTGAATCACGGAATGTGAATGCATGAATTAGAAAGAACATGGAGTTGAATGAGATGTGGTTCCTCAGAAGATTGATACGAATCCTTTGGGCTGTCAGAGTAACTAACGAGGATTGCTTGAAAGGAGCTAATTAAAAAAATATAAATATACACTACTATAAGGAAAAGACAAGACTGTTCTTTGGTCATGTGACGAGGTGGGAGGCTTTGGAGAATACTGTCATGACCGGGAAAATCAACGACAGAAGCAGACCGAGAGAGATAATGACAGATGGACTGTGATGGTGGCATGGAGGGATATCATCAGTGGAACTGATCCAGAGGACTGAGATTTGTGGAGATGCATGAATGCCTATGCCAGTTGGCAGGGCATGTGGTGATGATGATGAACACAATTATGTATTTCAGTGAAAGAAAAAATTTTCATTGTTATATACACTATTGATTTCCAGTATGCTACAGTCATAGACTAACAGTCTGTGTGTACAAATGTACAACAGACAATTAACTGTTTTATGTTTCACAAAAATTAATAACTGAAACATGCTGCACATGATTCAACAACTGTTTACTATCATGATGGACCTAAGATAACAAGATAACAATACATGTGTCAGCTAGACCACGCAGAAATCTCATGTTGCTTGTACTAAGCCATAAATTCACGGCATCATAGTCTGGTGGGAAAGGTTAGCTAGTTATGTTTAGAGTTCTGTAGTGGACAGATATGTGATAGTACCGTACTTGAATTTTCTTGTAAACAAGAGAGAGAGAGAGAGAGAGAGAGAGAGAGAGAGAGAGAGAGAGAGAGAGAGAGAGAGAGAGAGAGAGAGAGATGAGAGAGGGAAGAGAGATGAGAGAGGGAAGAGAGAGGGGGAAGAGAGAGAGAGAGTGTGTGTGTATGTGTGTGTATGCGCGCGATAGTAACAATTTGTAAGTCAGTCATATACTCAAAAAACAGTTTATTATTAATGTTTAGGACAGCAAACTGCTAACACTGTAATATTTCCACTCTTATAGTTTCCAGCTTCGAGTGACAATTAAGTGCATATAATATTGCACAGTTTATGAATTTATTTAATCCAGGTGGGTGTCTCTGCAATTCCTGTTCTTCTGCATTAAGTATCATGCAAAATATTAAATCCTGCAGTCACGGGTACAGCTGTCACTCTCCGGTCTGAAGTCTCAATTATGTCTTCTCCACTCTTCACTGAACGACTACTTTGGGACAGTTTTGGTTTCTCTGTAGCCTATTTGGCCCGCAGAGGTCTAGCAAGTCACCTTAGGATAATCACCAGTTGTATCAATTCTATGCTGAGGGTTAGGCTTCTAACCCTTGCGATCCCCATTTGTAGAAACGCCGGCTCCTGAGTTAACTCATTTGAACAGCCCGGCTCTAGCCTCTAAAAAGTGGGCCCCTTCGAAGCAGGCCAGGCGCTATACCTACCTAATAATATTTGATAGGAATGACAACATAGTGTAGTAAAGTTGTTTGTATGGGTGTCATACCACTAGTGTGTAGATGCATAATTGTAAGTCCTACCATGTAGGCTGACATCTTGACTTTGATGGCCGAGGTTTCAGTTTGGGATTCCTCCTCAGACAGTCAGATTGTATTCTAGAACTTATGAGTCCCTGTCCGCCCATATTTTCTGTCAGGCTTTCTTGCTCAACACCACCTGGGGGAGGGCGGTGCTGGGACAGTAGCTGCCTAGATCAAATCTGGGGGGGGGGGGGAGAGGGCGCTGGGGTAGTCCCGAGGGTGTACTGAATAAAAAATAAGGCAGTCCCGATGAGATACAATTTTGATACACCCTTTATAGCCTTATAGCCGTTTTAATGTAGTAGTATATGACAGATTAAAGTCCCAGTGACTGTTTAATTTTTCAAATCTAAAAGAAGTTTTTCCATTTCTAGGGACTCATAAAAGGATGGAATTAACTGATGGACTAGTTCTGTTCTTGTGGACATAATTCTGATGGTTTTTTTTGTAAACAAAATTTCAAAGCTGATGCTGTTCTGTGTGAAGCATGTAGAGACCAAATGACGTCTCATCAACTTCCGCTTTGGATTGTGACTGGTAATATTAGTTTAAAAAAACTCCTGTCTAGTATTGATATTTGAATCTCACTTAAGTGTACGTAAATAATACATATACAACTGGTGTCCATTTTCGAATTTTTTCATGGCCGCAATAATTTTGTACGCTCATGCTGGAAGAGGCAAATTTAATAGCCGCCTAGCATCCATGGCATCCGCATTGCTATTATCAGGTATGCTCATGGTTTGTCAAAACAGAAGTTGATAAGATGCCATTTTGTTTAGCTGTGAAAACAGGGCACAATTGACCCTCATTTAGTAATTATTTTTCTGCATTCTTTACGTGAAAAATAATGAGAGAAGTATTAGGAGTTTTTGCAAAGATGTCATGATAACATGATTTTGCCACAAAACGGTAAATCTTTTTTTTTTTTGGCAGCAAGCAGAGATTTGATTTCAAGGTAAGTTCGTAAATATCTTTTAAATAAGCCAGATGACCACAATTTGAGGTGTTTTTATTTTATTTTTTTATTTATTCTGTGTTTATCTTTTTTTGAATAAATCTGGGAAATTTCACAAGGAATGAGTTGAAGAAAGTGTTCTTCACATCCAACAAGTCTGTGCCAGACAGATGTTTTACCCACTTCTACTTGATAATGAATCAATCTTGACATGCTTGCTATTCAGTTGCAGGAAGTACAGATTTCCTTTCTAAAAACAACTGAAATATTCACCTATAAATTTATTTAATAATCTAATTTGATTTTAAAGGTGTGTGTTTTTTTCTCTCGTTCATCTGGTATGCCATTCACACATATCATCATCACATTTCCTGACCCTATTTTGAGTAATTAAAATAATTTGCTTTGTAAAGTAGTATCATTATGTAAATTTTTTTTTTTTTTATCCACAACCATTGTAGCATTTTTTCATGCATGTGTCATTATTTAGAGCTCATAACATTTTCTGTTGGAGATAAATCAAATAATTTTCTGTTGAAGATATTTTTACCTGAGACACCCCCAAATCTGAAAATGAACTTCAGCCATCATAACCGCATTTTGTGAGCTTCTTTAGTAATTAACTTAAAATGACTGCTAAGTTACTAGTTATAACTTGTATTTTTGAAGTCCACAACCAGTGTTGATATTCTTCTTGCATCTGTCACTGTTTCAAGTTGATAGAATAGACATTTTTACTGGAGCATCCACTCCCCTTCATTTACGAATTTCCCCTGTCAAGCCACATTTACAACTACTCTGCGATATCTGTGCCTTTCGTTCGGTCTTGTGGTTAACAGCTAGATTGCGATTACGCCTTTGGCCCCAACACATACGATTTCAGCAGCCCTAATTAGTCGCCTTTTACAATATGGCAGTGGATCTATTATTCTTTTTTCCCCTCAAACATGTGGCCTTAGAACCCACAAGGGTAATGTCTTGTGTGTGACTTGTCACTAGTTGGGAACACAAGTAGGGATATTTCAGAGCCTCATTACGTGATTATTGTTAGGAAGTCGATTATTGGTTGGTTGATTTTCTCTTTTGGCACAGTATGAAAGTATAATAGAATGTGCTCACTGCCTTACCATTGCAGCCTGTCATTTGCCCGTTCTGTCTCTAGACTTAGGAGTCTTTTAGCTCCGCCCTCTCAAACATTTGACTATTTCTGTCCTCCTGTCAATCAGATCACAAGCATCCGTAAATGTTCTACCCTGTTGGTTTCATTGCCCAGGTTCCGCCTTTGTGATTACAAGTATGCTGTAACAATAACATCACTAGGTAGCTTCTGTGTATCACATTTATGTGCGAAATTCACCTGCTTAGACAACTGGACCTGCTATCCTGTTTGAACCCTGGACTTAAATGGTCTGAGAATGCCCGCTACGTCTCAACTCTAACCCGTTGTAATTAGCCACCTGCCTGACCGTAAGTTCAGATGGTCATGTCTTCTGTCCGTCTGACTGAAAGATTGTATAATTCTTCAAACGTAGATGCGTTCCCTGGTCCAGCTGTTAAGCTAATGATAAATTCCACTGAGATAAACTATTGGTTCGTCAGACACTTCGATCGCTACTAGGGAGATCGCCTGGGTTAGCTATTCAGTGAACTCATTGAGTTTCACTTTGTAAAGATTTCTGTTGTGTTTGTACACTTTCTTTGCTTTTAGAAGGAATTCTGGACTCACCTAATGCACCTCGTCACAGTCTCCTTGCAAATTTGTGCTCTTGAGTGGATATTTGCTTATCGGCAAAAGTTGTGAATAAAGTGGGAATATTTCCTTGATAATTTGTGCAGCTAACTGTTATTATTACTATGGCTGGCAGACCATCGGCTCCGACACAGATCAGCAATAATATTCTACAAGTTGATCAACTGGCAACTGTAGATGTCAGACCTGATGATTTATATAGACCAATGAACGATAAAATACAGTGGTTGCAAATGGCTTGCTACGCACAGATTATTACAGAACACAGAAGACTGCTCGTCTTGCAACTGTTGGATGTCATTTATGTCAAGGCTAGAATGTTCGGATAGATGCTCGTGGCAATGTCATCACTGTAATGCTTGTTGCAGTGTACGGATGGGTTCGTTCTTAGCCAATTGTGAACTCCCAACTGTGATGGTAATGTTTTACTGGTTGCTGGAAGTGAAGTTGAAAAGTAATGTTTTCCGAGAGGCTGACAAGCTGTGATACTATAGTCAACTACAATAATTATTTTCGGGTAGAGTGTTACAACTGGCTGCTGCTTAGCAACACTCAGTTGGGAGGATTTGATGCTAACGGACAGTAAGTGGTTGTTGAAGTTGACGAGAGCTAGTTTCTCCACGGCAAGTACCATCGGGGTCAATGGGTAGTTGGGCTAGTTGAACGTGGTAGTGGTCATTGCTAGTTGGAAGTTGTTCATAGGCGAGATGCGACAACACTGGAACACATCAAAAGTGAGCATGTGTTACTAGGAACGACAATTGTCACTGATGCCTGGCGAGGCTACAACAACGTTGGTAAACTAAACAATGGCATCTATGAACATCTCGTTGTTGTTCATGCTACTAATTTTCTTGACTGTGTACACAGAGAAATTCACACGCAAATAATTGAAGGGCTGTGGATGCAAGTCAAAATTAAACAGCGTTTCCAAGGCGGCACTAGTCGTGCATTGTTTAATACACATTAATAAGCGGAATTTTAGTGGTGCCTTAGTCACAAAGAACATGTTTTCAGACAGTATTTACAACTGTTGTGCCACAATTTCAACATATAACTCAAATATTATTGGCAGAGTTGGCACTTTTTTTTTTGGACAGAAAGTGTATTGTATTTATTATTTGTTCTGCCTTTTCTTCTTATCGGTCTGTCATTTCATTTTCTCCAGTGACCACACTAGCTGGTGGTACACACTTCATTGATACTGAACATCCTCTTGTGTTCAGATAAGTTGTAGCCAAGAAGATCTCCTGTGCTATGTCCTTTCTACTACACATCTTGGTATTTTTAGAATCATAACCATAGACATGAAATTTCTGCAAGTATAAGGCAGCCCTCTCTTAAATTTACATCAAATGCATTAGATATTTTGAGAAACAAACCTATAGTCCCCCCCCCCCCCTTTTCTGAAATACTGATTTGGCTTCTTCTTATAATTTATTAATTCTTATTAAATATGTTATATATATTGTTTTTATCTAAGCAAAATTTTAATCTTTGATTGACTACAGTTTTTAGTATTTTACATAAGTGAGGTGCTAGTAAAAATGGCCTGCATGATTCTGCATTGCAATCTTCTTTTCCTGTTTTTAAAACAGGTTTTAAGTACTTGTGCTCAAAATGTTAGGTAAAATATGTAAAAAAAAATTATTGTGCAACTGTGTGTAGCTTATTCATCTATCTTTTAAAAATTCCATTGTGTGAGGGGGAAGACTGATGATGGCCTAAATGATTATTGGTACGTATTCTGCTTCTAAATTGTCGTTGTTCCTGTTCCATATTGTTTAAAACCTCTTGAGGCTCTCAAAGAGATGTTTTTGGCAGTAAATAATTTGGGACCGGTATTCGGAAGAGTTCCCAGTTGTAACAGTCTCTAGTTCATTTTCTGAAAACGATATTAATGTCATCAACATATCCAAGTATTCTTGTTGTTTCTCCTAAGGTACACTCTTGTTTAAATTTCCTTATAATTTTCTCCAGGGCCAAGTTATTTAGCTATGGGGACGCAAAAATAACCCGAAATGGAGATCGCTTAGTTATAAGATGGAGTCGGCGGTCCACAAAAAATGGCTCAATTGCGTATCAGTTGCTACAAAAACCTGCGGCTCAATAATGGCTGTTCAGAATCGAATACATGCGCTCAAAGTCATTCAGAAGAGGTCACTCTACCAAACGACACCTAACTTACATAGCGATCTTTGTTTAGCCAAATAAATTTCACTATTTGCTATGCAGAAAGTAAATTTCTTTAATATCTCCTGTGTTAGGTAAACAAATACTCTAAACTGACATTTTTAGATTCTGTGTCCATTTGTTTACATAAAATTGGACAGTTTTGTTGGAATCTGTACAGGATGAAGTTAAAAATTTGAATTTGTTCCCTGTCATGTCTTGAGAGCTAAATCGGATAATTTTCAAAATGGCTGCTGCTGCTGCCTAAACTAACTGTTTAAGCTCAGATTGATTAATCTGACTATTTATAAAAAGTTTACAAATAATGCGTTTTATTTCTACTATTAATTAATTACCTTTTTTTTTAACTTTCATATGACATCATTTTTAATAATTTTAAGTAGCTGAAAATAATATTTTAGCGCGTTTCTGACATGGACCATTTGGTAGGGTATTCTGCGTTGTGAATGGGACACTGACAGTGGTTTAATAATTTTATAATATTCACCTAAAAGAATATAAAGTAGTAATTTAAAAATTTGTTGAATCTTTAGACATTATAGCCTTTATTAGGCCTTAACCTATCATTTAGCATAAAAGATTTTTTCTGTTTGAGACCTTTTGACCACCACTCCACGCACCCAGATTGATATTTTTTTTTAAATGTCTGCCACACATTTCTGCACTTTGATTTTGTGGTGCAATTTGATTGTCTTAGATAGTATAACAGTTACTATTTATGACTGATACTATTAGTATTAAAATAGTAGTATTGACTTATGGATGCTTATTTAGAAAATTGATGATTATTAAAATTATTAATAATATATTACATTTTGTTTAACTGTGAATAAATTTACTTACTTACAGCTAGGCCTACTTACAACTTATGATTAATAATATTTAGTAATTATTTTCTATACATACTTATACAGCAAACAGATCACATGGGACATAGATACGTTAATAAAATATAATGTTCTTTTTCCTCTTACCTTATGAAATACTGCTCCATGAAAACACAACATACAGTTCAACCTCGCTTAACGAGCACCTCTCATAACGAGTAATTTGCATAACAAGCAAAACAAATTGTAAAAAAAATGACTTGCTCAACGAGCAACTGTTTTGAATAACGAGTGGCGAGGAGAAGAGAAGTCCTGAATTGTGCGCACGTTACATCAGTCTGTGTTTAGCACTCGTTTCAGTAACATTGTAGTGTTGCTTGTGATCACACATTTTCTCAAACTTGTGTTATATTGTAATATATGTACATGAATCCTCCAGGCCTACAAGATGACCTCTCTGAAGAATTTAAGTTTATCAAGATTTCTGCCTCCCAACAACACTCCGTTACTCCAGCCCATGACCAGCAAGTTATTTCTAACTTTAAGAAGCTCTACACTAAAGCACTCTTCGAGGATTGTTTTTACGTGACTGAAAGGACCAACCTCACTCAGAGAGATTTAGAAAAACCACTTACCACTTCCACATCTTTGCCTGCCTCAAGATGATCGACATGGCGAGGGAAGGAGTTACCAAGAGAACCCTAACTTCTGCTTGGAAGAAGCTTTGGCCGAAGAGCGCTGTCGATTTATGACTTTGAGGGGTTAGACACAATACCTGTGAAACCTGTAGTCAATGAGATTGTGTCTTTGGCCGCGATCATGGGTTTGGAGGTGGATAACAGTGATATCAAAAAATTTGTGGTGGAAGAGCACAGCCAAGAGCTGACCACCCAAGAGCTTTTGGAGTTGCACTGTGTTTCACAGCAAGAAGTTTTGGGGGAAAGTTTGTCATATGAGGAGGAGGAGGTAACAGAAAAGCAACAATCTTCTGGGGAAATAAGATAAATGCTGAAAGTATGGCAAATTGTTGCATCTTACATTGAGAAGCATCACCCTAATAAGAAAGTGGTTATGTGCGTTGCAAATTTATTTAATGATAATCCTGTGTAGCATTTTAAACAAATTTTTAAAGCGTCGGCAAAAACAAATGTCTCTGGACATCTTTCTAGTTACAAAAAAAAAATTAGCTATGTATCATAATTATTTTGACTTTTTTTTCCTGCAAATTGAATTAGCTTTCCAGGTGGGTTCGTTCTGCGGTTGAAGAAAAGATGAAGATGATTCACTCTCCTTAACAATATGGATATAACTTTCTTTGAATAAACGTTATACATAGCATTTTGTGAGTATTTTATCGACATGGAACGCATTATCGTATTTTACATTAATTTATATGAGAATTTTTTTTTTTGCTTAGCGAGTATGATTCTGAAACGAATAATGCTCGTGTAGCACAGCTCCCTTCTTTATTGCGTATGTTGTTGTCACACCCAGGTTCGTCTTTAGGTTTGCTACAGGAGGAGTCGATTGGAAGATTATAGACGAGTGGAGAAAGATGGTCGTGTCGTTAGTGGTTATGATGATGATGATGTCTTGCTTGCTGCATGCTTCTCACGTGACTCTGGTGCTTGTATAATAAAATGTCTGGAAACAACAGTTCTTGTCTATACTGTCTTTATTGTGATACTTCAGCAATGTTACAAACATCAATGAATGAAGAATAGCGCTGTGTTCTCTCTATGGCTAAATACTCGTAGGTTCGCGTTGTGTTCTTCATCTCTAGTTACTTGTTAACTGGTTCTAGTGTTTGTAACTGCCACCTGGCTTCTGGTGCTGTCTGGTACTAACGAATTGATCATCGACTTAAACATCTCAATAGTGTTCCTACCTAAAGTGTCACTGTTGACCATGGATCCATGTATCTTGTGTGTTTGTCTCTGTAGCTCGATGTCCTGTTTCATGTCTGCTCTCTAGTGACTGTCTTCCAGGTTCCATATGAGCGGCTGCTCTCCTTCCAGTGTTGAGCTGGCATCAAGGATCATTGAGACTAGTCGCTCGTCCTCTGAGTCTCAACGACTGAAGGCTTCTAGTGTTGGGCTAACATCTCTACCACTGAAGGCTGTCTTGGGAGCCCATGTGACTGGTCTCTCTTCTCTTGAGTCTTGTGGACTGAAGAATTGCTAAAGTGCTTTGTTACTAGCTATTTATACTTGGATGCTGGAATGCTAGGTATTTGTTTTCTTCTCGCTTTGTCTGCTCCTAGAATATTCCAGTACGCCTCAACTTGTTTACTAGGTAGGTTCTCACGTGGGATTTGCTAATTATATCTTCTCTGCATCAGATTTCATCATCCTATTCTACGCAGATATAGTAGCTAAACTGACAATTGAGGTCATAGAAGCTTTAACAAAAAAAAACAAGGACAATTGCGTTTGCTTAGATAGGGCATGACAACAAGGTATTTACTAGTTGGGTCACATGATGAAAAAAACGCATTTCAAAACTTCTAGAAAGAAGGCCAAGGCCTGACAACCTCAGTTTGATGTCAATAGCTTGTTTTGGCAGGAAAAGAAGATTCTGGAAAAGGGAATGTCAAGGCTGCCAAAAAATTGTTGATTTTCAGTACACCATAACTATGCGTAATGACCCACTTCCTACAAACAAGTAATGACTTAACTCTGTTACACTCGTTAAGCGAGGTTCCACTGTAAATCAAAAGCGAATCACAAAGGAGCTTATTTAATAATTTTACTTTATGAAAACATAGCACTGAATCACACATTGGGTATGAGCAGTAAGTTACCTTAGATTATTTTGAACAAATAAATAAAATATCCAGCAGTGACTAGTTAAGAAGAAGAGGGGGACACTGTGGTGAAATGGGATCATCATCAATAAAATGAAAGAATAACTCGCAAAGACTGAAAAGGGGATTATGATAAATCAGTAAGAAGGGTGCTCATTTACACTTAGGTTATCTAACAATATGGGTGTGTCTGTAGCAAAGTGGTCAAGCCGTTAACCTCGGAAGGCTGCGGTGCATTCATTTTACAACTGCATTGATCGACTCAAAAATGATTTTTTTGGGCTTAACGGGGACCTCTGGGGGCTGTTGCTGAAGCTACAGTATTCAGGCTTCTTGCTAAGCTAGCGGCATGTGGCTAGCCATTCACGTTATGTGGAGAAAGACTAAGCCATATGAAACCAGTAAAAATGCAATGAAGTCAATCGACTCAGCTATTCAACATTTTTTTTCAAGTGGAATAAAGCAAATTTCGGCCAGATGTACACACACACACATACAAGTGACAGTGCGAGAAAAAAGCATTTTTCAACAAACAAGAAGAAATGCATCATAAAAGGAAGAATAGTTACAGAAGTATGCATATTACAGTATACGTCTTGCAAGACTCACTGGATAATAATCATTAAGTCATAAGGTATTTAATTATTACTGATAAATTGACTTATTTTTATATGTTAATAGGGTTGCATCACATCATATTTTTAAAAAGGCAACAATTTGGCTATCCTCCGAATAATGGCCATATATTATGGCAGCCAAAAAAAACACCCTGACAGGGCCTCAGTCATATGTAAATTGTGGACATCCAGCAACTATACCACCACCCCAGAGAGAATTTCATGCGTCCCTACGCTCGGCTAACTAGATGGCTGGGACTCATAGCAGCAGCTTTCGCATCTCCTGCAGCTTTGCTCGTGAGTCCCAGCAATCTAGTTTAGCCCCACTCAGCGGCGCGGGAGATACTCTCAGCAGTGGCAGTATAGTCGCCGGAAGTCCACAATTGACATGTCACTGAGGCCCTGTTTTTGGCCGCCATAATATGTGGCCGTTATTCGGGGGATAGCCAACAACTTTAGTTAGAGTAGCGAATACGGACACACCCCCAGCACGTGACCTCGGATTAATGATGACGTCACAAATCGAACATAAGCTTGCGCCCAGAAAACTTCGGCGGGATTCAGGGTGCCCTAAATTCTTTTGAAAATTTCCCTAGCTATAAATAGCCCGGGCGGCGGAATTACATTCAGTTGGCGAGCACATGTTAAGTTGAATCTGTGGTTGACTGTCTGTTTTCGTTGTTCCGTTGTGAATTTATAGGTAAGTTCACCATATCAGTAAAAGGGTCTGAGGCAAATTTCAGATATTAACTAGGTATAATTAGATTCAGTATCCATTTATCTATTAGTGTGTAAAGTTTCATCAGTATTACTCACAGGAATAATTCACAGTACATTTTAGAAGTGCATAACTTGAAAGTCAATTTCTAGTGGCATGCCAGGCTCTATTTTGAAACTGGCGAGAATCAGCTTCATAGTCAGCCAGACTCTTACCTCGATAAAGTGCACATTTATTAATATATTTTTAATTATATTAAGTACATTCTGACAACACTATTTAAAGCCTTCAAATAATTTCAGCTTATTTAATAGAATTTGGGATTATTTATCGATGTGGCTGGTTTTTCATGGGGACACCAAGTACCATGCAAGATTCTACTATTTTGAAAAATGTCATCTAGTTATTTCTTTTACATTATGGTTATATGCTGAAGTTTAAAATTATGCTAGATACAGTTGAATTCTCTATCCATTTTTACATTTCTCAGACAAATGTTAACCCTTTTAATGATCGGAATGATTAGATATAGAGATTTTAATTAGCTGTCTTAAAGAAACGAATGGGTGGTTGGTTTGCCAAAAGCACATCACATTGCCAAAGCAACATTGCATTACAGATGACATTGCTTCATTGACTCTTCTGTTTCATCGTATATTTAATGCGAAGATCTCAAGTATTTTATTATATTAAATTATATTCATATGCCTTTCAATTTGTCTCATTTCTCTACTTGTCAGTACACAGAGCAGAGAATGCTTTTCACACTATATCAGCACCTGATCCTGTCAGTGGTGGAATATGGCCTGGGACTGCTTACCATCTCAAAGAGTCAGATGTACAAACTAGAGCGCATACAGAATGCGGCTATGCGGGTCATTCTGGGTTGCACCAGAGACACCCCAGTGGTGCGTATGCGATACATCCTTGGTTTGCCAACAGTTGCAGGTAGGCACAAGGTGCTGCAGGCGAAGTCATATCTCAGGGTAGCTGCAGACACAGACCACCCTCTCCATGAAGCTCTGGATGCAGTTAGGGGCCAGCGGCTGATAAGAGGGAGGTCATGGATGGCTCAGGCAGAAGACACAATCAGACAGGTTTACATCCTTGAGAACATTAGGCGAGGAGAGGAGTGGGTCAAAGTGCCACCTGAACAGTCAGACTTGTGTAGAGTCATAATCACGCTGAGCCGGGAATGAAGAGGCTGGCCAGCAGGTGCCACAGAGGTGGAATTTCAGCAATTGATTCAAGATAATGCTGGCTCAGAGGATTTGATCATTCACACAGACGGTTCAGTGTCAAAAGGCAAAAGAAGTGCTTGGGGCTTCTTAGCAAAAGTTAATGGTCGACGTTTGGTGCATAAGAGCCTAGCAAATGATACCACAACATCCAGATTAAGAATGGAGGTGGAGGCAGTCACTGCAGCTTTCCGCTGGCTAGAGAACACGACACACACACACATCGTGATTGTAACTGATTCAGAAAGCATGCTGAGGAAGATCAGAACAGGTAGGCTTCGTGCAGAGTGGCATGCTTCGCTGCAGAGGACACGAGTGAGGAGTATTGTCTGGATTTTTTCTCCGGGTTATGCTGGTGTGTTGGGAAATGAACAGGCAGACAGACTGGCTGGCTCTGCACAACTTGGAATACTGATACATGATAGGGCAGACGTGGTTAGTGCCTTGTGGGAGAGCGTGTACAATTCGGAGGAACAAATGGATCACCACAGTCTGTGGTGAGATTGATGCAGTTGGGGGTGACGAGAGGTTCTGGCAGATGCTCGAGGCTCAGAGGAAAGGCAAGACTGACGTTAATCAGAAAGAATGCTACTGGCACCATTAGTATCGGAACTCTTCACTGGCTGCTGAAGGTGGGGACGGAGCGCTTATGGGAATGCCCCGAGTGCTGTGATGTCAGTTCTTGAATCAAATCAATCAAATCAATCTACTTGTCAGTGAGATATTATTATCTGACATTTTAATTTCAGCATATCAGTTTCAACGAAAAAAAAATTTTCTTCCGCAGATTTACTGTCTCACAATGGCAAATAGAACCGCTAGTGACATGAGAGCATACCTGGCAAGCTTTGAGCCTGAATATCCGATTAAGAAGGGCTACGTAATACGGTTACTTGTAAATGACAGACAAACTTTCTGTTTCTGATGTATGCAGAAGAATAAAGGAAATCGTGCAGATGGCAGAGCCAGACAAACATATACACGAGCAACGAACAATAAATGCTATCAATAATTTAAAGAGCATGACAACAACAAAAATCTGCAACCAGTTCAGAGTCAGTGGGATGGTTTTGTAAGGTTAAGCCATGAGCCATTTGGCATATTGTTTCAAGATGATACAGCACGATCAGTTGATTCATCAGCTATAACTTCCACAGCACTCATGCAACCAGAACACACAAACACACTGTTTACACAACCAGAACACACATCTGTACCAATGCCTTTACAAGACACTTCAGAACCATCAGTGGTTGCTGTTGTGGGGTTAACCTCTGACTCTATTCATAACGATTTATCTTTTTTAGTGCTCCCTGGGTCACCATCATTGAAGCGGCTAAAAAGGGACTGTGACAACTTGTCAACAAGCAGCGGACAAATCTGAACATGCTTAAGAAGAAAAAAAGCTTGCGAAAGCAGATTAAAACCCTCAGACTACATTACAGAAAGGAAAGAAAACAGATGTCTCTGAAAACACTGAATGAAAAGATCAGAAGGCAATCACAGTCAGCCACCCTTTGGAGATAAAATATGCCATGTTAATGAGAGAATTTAAAGAAATGGGAAAAGTAAATAGACTGGAACACAGGACACAGCAAAAGTTACTCAAAAGGTTTGGTCCTCTTGAAGCATATGTCGAGGAAAACAATCATTTGAAATAGCAGGCTATAAACTCAAAACGTTTATTAAAAACAACAGAGAAGGAGAGGGATCATTTAAGAAGGGAAATTTATGAAACCACACAGAAGTTTACCTTGAAAATACAAGAAATGAACACCAAGTTGAGCGAAGGAAGAGAACATATTTTATATTTGGAAAATCAAGTAGCCAAGCTGAAAGAATCTTTAGGTGATGACCACTGCATTGAAACAAAAGAGGCAGGAAAATATTTTCACAGAATTCGCTAGTCTGTCTATGAGTGCTTGATGCATAATGTCAGTGTTGCAAATGTTTCTCGTGTGTTATCTTATATTTCAGGAATTGTCTTTAACAAAACCCTTTTAAATGTCCCCTCTATATCTACAGTAGCACAGATGGCATATGAACTTGGGGTGCTTGCCAACATTCAGGTTGGCCAGATGCTGCATGAGTGCGATGCTGCTACACTGGGGTGGAATTCAACGACGAAACAAGGATCCCATATTAATGAAGTTCATGTGACTCTTATAACATCACTTCGCAAAGTCTTTAACTTTAAATATTAGGGTTATTTCAGGGTCTACAACAGAACAGCTGTACCAGCACGTCTTTGAGGCTCTATATGATGTTTCTGAGATGTGCTGTGACGCTTTTAAGATTCCAGTAGCTGCTTTCAAGGAGGCAGTAAATAGTAAATTAAACAGCACCATGACGGACATAGCGGCTGTCAACCACTGAGTGCTAAAAACTTCAGGGGGACATAGGAGATTTGGCCGACCTGAAGTGAATGGTACACCCATTGGATGGCCTTGCCAGATCTGCCTGTGATGTATTGCACAGGCTTAAAAGGGATCACATTACAGATCAAGACAATCAGAGAACAGCCTTGGGATGTCGTGCTGCAACGCTGATTCACCAGATCTCCAAACTGTGTCACAAGGATGGGTCAGGTGATCCAGGTGCATTTGTTGCCTTTCTGCAGAACAAGAATATCAATCCCAGCATCTTTAAGCGCTATGCCGGGAATCGTTTGAATTTCATGTTCCATTTGGCAGCGGTCATTTATCTGCATAGAGATTTACTGACACAGTTTGTTGAGCACAAACGGCCAAAAGTACTTTGTGTTAAAATACATGAAAACTTGACAGACGAAAGGTTCCTGCTTCACTTGCAGGTGCTGGGATTATATTCACGTTTTGTGACAGGGTCATGGATGCAGCTGTTCTATAGAGACAACAGTGGAATGGGACATTCAGATGCAGTAAGTCTGGTGAAGGGTTGCCTGGAAGGCTTGAAGATAGTAGAAGCGAAACCAGAATACCTTATAGAAACGGAAGGTGATGCTTTTTTGTAGAGATTTGTGTAAGTCAGAGTTGAATCAACCTCAGTTACTGTGTGAAAATTTTAACTTAGTATCCAAAAATTTAGCGGAGGCTTTCATTCAAACAATTAACCGGCAGTTAAAACCCTATTTAGATGGGCCCTTATCTAATCCGTCTCCTGAATTGATTTCAAAGACAGCATCTGCAGAACTACATAACATGGGGGCTGAAAGAAATCTTGCAAGGGTGGATTCAGTGATGCAAAGAGCTCCCAATGCCACCATCGGGTTCATTGACGCAAAGGTGAAGGCTGTGCAAAAAAAACATTGCACTGGCTGCAGACATTTAATGACGACTTCCAAAAGTACCTGATAAAGTTTGCAGTTCATCATGGAACTGAGGTACAGAAGAAATGTCAGCAGGAAAATTTCCAGAAGTTGGACAAGGGACTTGGAGATAAGTATGAAAAACGTCTGACAGCAGAATTTAAAAAATCAGGGTCCATGTTTTCAATACTTGAGTTGGATTTGTTTAAAAAGGTAGCTGAGGAGTCTAAAGATATGTTAAGGAATCTTTTTAGTGACACTAATGCTCTGTCAGGTGTGTTACTGTGGCACATCTGGAATGATGGAGAAAAGGACTGTGTGTACATAAAGATGAAAAGAAATGTGGACAGAAAGAAAATTCCTCAACACAGAAATCAAACTTTATTCTTGGAAGGACCATGAGGAACAAGCAGCAGATACCTCCTTCACCTTGACGATGAAACACGTTTCTTGCAGACTTCGCCACTGAAGATTTGACATTTTTTTTAACTGAATGTGATATATAAAACAAAGCAATAGAAATAAATTTAGCATTTGATTGTTAGAGTAATAAAAATGTCATGTAACACACTCTTTTATTTGGCACAGCATTGTGTGTGCATTGTTTAATAATTTAATAAAGCACATGGTCTAGTGTTATTTCAGAACAGTGTCAGTGATGATACAGGCTTCTCAGGGTAGAAGTAAACTTCCAGACATGGACGGTGAAAAAAGATAAGTAGTTATAATTTCTTAATCAAATTATTATGGTTTGTTTGTATGAAATATATGAAATTGTTTCTTTATAACAATTACTTACCTTATTAACCTCCATGCACATACAAATATTGTGGCTGATGATTTTTCTGATGTATTGTTGCACAATTAATTAAATTGTTTTTTTAAATGCCTACTGAATTTTTTATTTGGTGTATATATATATATATATATATATATATATATATATATATATATATATATATATATATATATATATATATATATATATATATATATATATATATATATATATATATATATATATATATATATATATATATATATATGCGAAAGGCATAAATTCTGCAAAATTGTCACTAGTGGTCATTTTTATGTTATCTCAATTGTTGCCACCAGATGTTACCAAAATGCCAAATCAGACATTCAGTTTACCTAATCTGCATCTAGCGTGTCTATTCATGTGTAAAAAATAATTGTATGTGTATATATATATATATATATATGTATATATATATGTATATGTATATATATATATATATATATATATATATATATATATATATATATATATATATATATATATATATATATATATATATATATATATATATATATATATATATATATATATATATATATATATATACTAGCTGTACCCGGCTACGGGTTGCTGTGGCATAGTTTGGCTAAATGGAAAAGAAAGAAAATAGAAATCGCACGTGTCTAGTCGCAATCATTGTCTGCTCAGATATTGAGATAGCCTTTGATTCCCCCCCCCCCCCACCACTAAATCCAACTACTACTCTCTCCCTCATGAAAAGGTTTTTGGAAAAAAAAAAGACAATAGAAATCGCACGTGTCTAATATAGTTAATGTCGCCGACCGTATCCCCGCACCGCTACGCGCTGTGCAGATGGGAGCTAAGCCAGGTGCCTGGGACTCACGAGCCGAAAAGTTTCAGGACAACAACGATGCTAATCTGCGTCGGCGCACGTGGTCTCCCCACCATGTGGTTGTTATCGCCAGTAATGTTGCGTGTCTCGAAATTGTAATGGTCGCTAGTATCGTCTGCTAGTATCATCTGCAGAAACGCTCGAAAGTGTCAATGGTCGCTATTATCGTCTGCTACTATCGTCTGCAGTGTTGCGTCTCTTGAAATTGTCAGGTAATCCTAGTTTTGCCACGATTCGTTCGTCGCCGCAAGTTTGCATATTTTTTATAGGACTGAGCCCCGTAAGGATATTTGGGCTCTACTTTGAACTTCCCCATAAAATGGCGGCCTTAATATGATGGCACATTCTGGCCATAAAATATCCAAAAATATCCGAACGGTGTTCACGTATATCTAAAATACAGACTTTCTGCCAAGGAACAAATCGCGGCAAAACTAGGATTACTTGACAATCAATATCAACATTGCACACGGTAGTAGCAGACGATAAATACCGACCGTTTCTGCAGACGATAGGAGCAGACGATAATTTTGAGCGTTTCTGCAGACGATACAAGCAGACAATAAAAGCTACCGTTGACAATTTCGAGACATTACAGACGATGACAGCGATATGGCGGGTAGACCGCACACAGCTCGCACGTATATTAGCAATACTGTTGTTGCCATTGAGGATTTACCAGCGGTAGATGTCAGACCTGCCGACCTGTATGGACTAATGAGCGATAAACTGGTATGGTTGCAATGGCTCGCTACCAACTCGCAGGTATGTTCTTCCTGCCAGGGTGATATGTCATTGGCAGCGGTGCAGGTGGAATCTGACAGATACTCGTGGCGCTGTTGTCGGTGTCGTATTGAGCGTAGCGTGCGCTCGTTCTTTGCCAGATGCAACATGTCAACTGAGAAAATAGTCATGATGATGTTTTACTGGCTTTTCGATGTCACACTGACGAATGTGATGTTCTTTGAGAGACTGTTGGGCTGGGACACAATTGTAAACTACAACTACTATTTCTGACAGGAATGCTACAATTGGATGTTAACACAAAAAGTTAAGTTGGGAGAATTTGATGCCAACGGTACATCTCTGGTCGTTGAAGTGGACGAGAGCCGTTTCTTTCTCCGCAAATACCAGCATGGTCGTATTCGCCGTGGTCGATGGGTTGTGGGCCTAGTAGAGCTTCACAGTGGTCGTTGCTGGTTTGAGGTTGTGCCAAGACGAGATGCCAGGACATTGGAGCGGATCATAACTGAGCATGTCCTGCCCGGAACGAGAATCGTCACTGACGCTTGGCAAGGGTACAGCAACGTTGGCAGTTTAAGACATGGGATTTATGAGCATGCAGTTGTCGTACACCAGACTAATTTCGTTGACAGCGTAGACACTGACATTCACACGCAAACCATAGAAGGCCTATGGATGCTGCTAAAACGGAAACTACGCTACCAACTGGGCACTAGCTGGCCCTTGTTCCCATATTTATGTGAATTCCAATGGCTGCACAGCCACAGAGAGCAGATTTTCGGCCACTATTTGCAACTTCTGTGCCAGAACTTTCACATATAATGACGGTAATAATGGGTAAGTGTTTCTCTTCCTTTTTGTCCTCACACTTTTCAGCATGCGCAAAACGCGGGATTGGGGACTAAACTAGTTGCCTGGAACTCACGAGTAAAGTAACTGGAGGAAGTTGCAGGAGATGCGGTCGCTGCCGCTCGTGAGTCCCAGCCATCTAGTTTAGTCCCCATCCGCGCAGGTCCGCAAGTAACGTATCGCCGAGACCCTGTTAGAGCATTTGTTTCATTATGCGGAGCCGGCACATATATTTTTAATAGAACTGACCCCATTCGGATATTTTATGGCCAGAAATTGGCCAATTTAGCTCTCTTTTGAACGGCATTATATTACGGCCGCCATTTTATGGGGATGTTCAAAGTAGAGCCGATATTTGTTCAGCCTGCATAATGCCTGAGTAGAAGTTGGGAGGAGAGCCGAGCTTTTCAATATGTATGCAGCTGTACTGGGAAAGAAATGATTTTAAAAATTTGACTAAAGTTGATAGTTAGTGTTAGTGTTACAGCTTGCTGCCCTGAAAGTAATGACATGGTTGCTAAGGAGTTCAGCAAAAAACGAAAGAGTTATTGACATTAGGCATACACATTTTGCCACTTTAGGTCCTGTTTTATGAGTTTTGACTTGGGAACATGTCGCCATCTTGTTTCGGTTATTTCCATTTTACATCATTATAATTTTTCGGGAGCACTTTCTGTCACTGAAATGTGAATATCTCCGCTTAGAACAGACATACATACTTCATTGAGGTACCGTTGGACTCTGTTTTTTTCCCCTCTATTTAGATGTCTTTGTGTGAAAGTAAAAAACCCAAAATATAAATTTTTACTGAAATCCCTAATTAAATAACTTACCCTGGGTGAACTATTGCGCCTTCCTCTACGATGACCTGAGTCACCAGTCCACTGTCTTTTGATTTCAGTTTTCTTTTCTGCAACCTGTCGCATTCTTCAACATATAATGCAAGGACTGATCCTTTCGATACCATGCTGCCTTTTCTTACTTTCCATTTTATAATTTCAATGTTGTTACTGCCAGACCACACAACTTCGCTTCTGTTTGCCGCCATGTTGACATTAAAGCATTTTAGCTGGTCTGGATGAAGTTATCATTATTGAATAAAATTAATAATACAAATTAAAAATTATCAGCTGAAATAAATTAAAAACATTAGAAACTACATCAAGTTATAAGTAGGTGGAGTATTTCTTTTGTTGCAAAATTTTTTTAAAGAGATATTAGCATAAAATCATTACAATACGTCATAACTTCTGACGCAATATACTTCCTCGGCATTCCGAGCCCTTGTGATTCATTGCTGCAGATAAAGGTAGATAGGTAAGTTTGACACCAAGCGGCCAACGATGCCAGACACCCAGCTTCGGACGCTTTTCATCATAACATTACCCACCTAGGTGACCGACCGATCAGAGATATACTGAGACCAGCAGCCTGGGACGCTGCACTAGAAATCAACGATAATGAGAGCTTAGCAAGGACTCAAGAGGCAAGCGTTAGGTTTGTTCCATGAAGACTAGAACTGCCTAGGACAGACATGAGTCTGAAGAAAAATATTAATAAGAATACTGAACCATTTGAGGCCAAAACAATAACAGAAGAATACATAGACCAGATCCGATCAGTCAACCTGATTGCATACACTGATGGGTCCAAGAATGAAGCAGGAGAAGTAGGATCAGGAGTAATAATCCCTCAGTGGAATATGCAAAGAGAATATAAAATAACAGACCATGTGGCAGTATGCACAACAGAACTAGTCGGAATAATGAAGGCACTAGAGATTGTAATAAATAAACCTCCAACTAAATTTACCATACTGACAGATTCGTTGTACTCAGTGCAGACGTTAAAAACGCATAAAACTAGCAGTAGACCAGATATTAAAGAAACGATCTTAAACCTAACAACCCAACTAAAGAATAAAGGATGCCAAGTCACCATTGCATGGGTACCAGCACACTGAGGAGCAATATTCAATGAAAAAGCTAACCAAGCAGCCAAAAAGGGAACTAAATGTGATGCTTTAGTTGAAGTAGGACTAGGAAAAACTGAAAGGAATAGCATAATTAAAAAACATATCATTAAAATGTGGAAACTCCAGTGGCAGATAAGCACTAATGGCAAAGATGCATACAACAACCTTAAAGAAACCAGCCTTAACACACAGGTACGGGACAAACTGAAAATCATAGCTAACAAACTACTATGGAGAGCTAGGTTAGGGTGGCATCCAGAGAAATTTACCTCTCCTCTATGTCTGGACTGCCTTTAGGATAATACAATAGAACATTATATGATCAACTGCACTAAATACAAATTGGAGAGGAAACCCATTGAGGAGTATTTTATAAAACGCAAAACAACAGATAACTGCAAACAAATGTCTAAAGGTGGATAGCAATAAAAACATCCAAAAACTTGTTAAACAGTACCAAATTAATAGAAACCAAAACTTTAAAAACCAGGTTGAAGATCAACTTAGAACCGCAGAAAGAACAGATCAGATGGTGGCTCCGGACACCCTGGAGTAAGGGAGGTAATGTAAGTATGATGGGTACATAAATATGAGCATGGGTGGATACACAAAGACAAGTGCATGTGCAGGCGAATGATGAGAGGTTACATATGGACAGGAAAGTGGGAATATAACTGTACGAAAGATACAGATGAACGACTACATGGATATAGAAATGTAATTTTGTATGCATGTTTATGAGTGTGTGTGTATATATATATATATATATATATATATATATATATATATATATATATATATATATATATATATATATATATATAGGAGCCTGTACATTTATATATTTGTGTGTGCGAATGACAGTGCACTCCAGAACCCCATAAATTATGATGTTGTTGTATGGCAGTTAATTAATGAGAATAAATTGAATGAAGTATGTACACCAGCAAGAACCTCACCAACACACAACATCCACCAGAACATGATGAGAACGTAACGAACAGATCGCCTACTCATCATCATGTAGCAGGTCCTTTGCAGAACGTCGCTCTCATCACAGTCTACCTGTAAGAAACTCGGTCTCTTGCCAGTTCCCCCGCCTCATGAACTTTCACACTCAAGGAGTCACTTATATCCTGTGCCCATCTTCGTGTCGGTCGGCCTCTGCCCCTCCTTCCTGGTACCATGCCTTCTGCTATAATTTTTTCCAATCCGTCGTGGCGCTTGATATGACCAAAATATTTCAGCTTTCGAGCAAGAATGCTGTTTATTAGCCAATCTTCCTTGATGTTCAGATCTTTTAAGATGTCAATATTATAATTAATCACCTACTAGGGACTTAAAAAGTGACATGACCAAACGATATTACAGACATAGCGGCACACAATAACATGGAAGTGTGAGTGTCCTCACGTGACGAAATACATGTTTGTCATGAATGTAAGTACATTTATGTAGGCATTGGTTGACACATATGAAAGAGTATGCATGTGTACGAAATGTCAAATAGGTACGCATACACGGATAAGGATAAAAGGAAGTGCACACATGTAGTGTTGTTTGCGTGTATGCATGCTCGAGTGCATGTACGCATACACTTAGTTGTGTGCGCCCTTGTACTCCGGGGGTTCATACCCAAAACCATCCCATTCTACATCATGTATACAACATAAACATGACAGGTGTAGCTCACGACAATATATGACTGGCATCAAATAGGGATAACACGTGAATCGACTCTGACAGGACTAGAACACATAACCACCGACACCAACCCATTATTGGGATGATAACAAAGGCTGGTAACGTGATACACATAATCCCAGCTAAAGGCCACGCTAGAATCCAGCAAGACGGCGACGACGAGAAACGACTGAATGGCCTCCCGCCCCTTTCCCCTCACCCCTCCCTCTTTCGGATGAACTACGAGTTCATGAGTTCAACCCCCACCCTATTCACACAAAGAGCACTTGAGTTCGTTACCCAACATGCCACAGCAATTCTCATCGCTGAACATTCGGATCCCAAAGCGTGAGCTGAATGCACCGGGTGTATTTTATTTACGCACACCGAAGCCTAGCTGCCAACCCAGACAGACACAACCGGATCACACACTAACAAATGACTATTAGATCCACTTTAAGGCCCCACACAACATTTTACACACATATCTACCCGACATGACTAACCCGTTCTTATTTCAGGAAGACAACTATAAGACCACTGTGGTCACACGCGAAATATTTTTACATTTCGGAACTATCCAAAATCAAAAACTGTTTTTTAAGTACTTTTTTTTTCAAAATAAAATACTCACAATTTTAAAACTGTAAATGGTGGTCCAAAGGACGTTGTGTGGAAAAGCGCGCCCCTAGGAAATACGCCTCGCTAAATCAAAGGGAAACAACACAAAACTGGAAATACCAAGTAAGACGAGGGAAGACATGCACAAGTAACAACAGGGTGGAGGACAAGCGGTCTGATTTGGATGGAAACATCAAGCCCAGAAATGGGACAAACACTAGAATTCAGCCACGAAAGTAACGCAAATAATCCAGACCACAAATATAGGCGGAGACTGTTAGCAGCCTCGGCTAGCTAGCAGGAGTCAACTTTTTCATTTTTTTTGCTCTATCAAAAGGACTAGGACTAGGACTAGTTGTACACTACCAGGACATAACACAAGCGATAAACACCCGGTGACACAAAGTGCCACCATGCGGAGGTCCCAGAAACCTCTTTCAGCCGTCATTGCCCGGCTATATTCAGGGCCCCCCAGCAAAAGCCAGGGTGGGGCTTCGGGCTATCTTCCGAATAACGGCCCCAAATTATCGAGGCAGAAAATTTACCCTAATAGGGCCTCAGCCACTTGTCTATTGCGCACTTCCTGCGACTTCCGCCACCGCCGAGGGTATCCCACACGCTCATGCGGCGGGGATTCGGCTAAACTAGATGGCTGGAGCAGCAGCTACCGCATTTCCCGCAGCTGCCTTCATTTTTTTTTTTTTTTTTTTGCTCGTGAGTCCTAGCCATCTAGTTTAGCCCCAATCCACGCCGGGCTTCGAATAACGAAAAATTGCATCCCACATGGTGACGACTGTAATTGCCGTAAGAGGCGACTAATACTCCAAATATCACCTGCCTCCATTTATCTCCCTGGCTGGCCTTCTCTTTCCATTTGGTGACACCAAGTGTTTGCAGGTCTGTCTGGACATTATCTCTTCATCGTCTTCTTGGTCTGATTCCTGGTCTTCGACGATTCAGCTCCCGTGTGTGTATAGTTTAAAACCCCTCTGTCGTCTGACACACTAGGGAGCTGCGTGGTCTCGAGTGCTAGCCTTTGCCGGGTTCAGGCCCCGGTAAAGGGTGAGTTTTTTTAAACCAGACTTCTAGTAATTTTCCCTGGTCTCTGTGTAGCAAGATCGGACGCCCGTGTGTATTGTTGCGCACGTGAAAAAAATCCCTTTACAGTTGGCAATTGAAAAGAGTAGCCTAACGGCGCTGCCCGGGCAAAATTTTGAGTTGAAAATATACTTAAAATATTTCAGGATCCTCGCCGTTTCTAAGGAGTTCGTGCACAGCGAGGAGCCACTTCAGGGTCAGACTTGAGTTAGAAGTAGAACGGAGTACTTATGGGTTACTGCCCTTGTACCATGGTGTTGATCCGTTGTTCAAACCTCAAACTGTCATCAAACATTCTTTCAATAAGTCCCAGCCCTTTCAGCCTATAAGCTCTCATGATGCCAGTGATCAATGGCGATCTAAAACAGATTATGAAATTTTGTATCTTTGATTCGGTCCAACGATTCATCCAAGTTTCATAGCCATATAAAACGACTGGTCTTGTCAACGTTTTTTTTTTTAAACATTTTCTTTCATTCTATTAATACAATAACTTTCCGTCCCTTTCAGGATGCAATTTTTCGTTGTTTGAAGCCCTGTTCTGGCTCTTGCCAGGGGCCGCAATATAGCCTGGCTATAAATATGGCCTAAAGGCTGAACGCGGTTTCTGGGACCTCTCCACGGTGATACTCACACACATGGTGGCACATTTTGTCATCGGGTGTTTATCGCGTGTGCGTTGTCCTGGTGGGGTAGAGAGTCAGTTCAGTATATTTTGATCTTTGTGTTGCGAGGTAGAAACTTTGACTTTAGCAGATGTTGAAGAACATAGTATATGCAGTATGCCTTGCAGATATTAAAACAAGATTCACGTTTGCAGAAATAGTGTTTGGATATTAATCTTCATCACAATAGGCCTTTGAAATGCATTATTTTTTCTCCTGTCATGTTAAAGCCCCATACAGCCTGTGCTGATCGCTCTTTGTGCGGTCCTAGTGGGGTTGAACGTCAGTCTATGGCAAGATGCAAAAGATATTCGCGCACACACACACACACACAATCAATACATTCACCGCCATAAAGAAATATGGTGCTTACTCTGCACATCACTCTCTAAAGACGTTTTTTTTAACAACATCTAGTTTGAGAATGGATGGGAAGGCAGTCGCTGCAGTCTTTTCCAGAATCAGCTGTACTGCCAAAGGCAAAAATTGCCTTTATTAAACCACTTTTGCGGTGTATGCAGGGGTCTTTGAGTCTGAGGATTTACTGCTGCATGGCTAGTGCTGTCAGGTAAGGATTTTATTTTGCCCCCGACAGAAAAAATCCCCAGCCTTACCGAGGATTCAAACCCAGGTGTCCCGCTTGAGAGCCCAGCGTTCTGACCTTTCGACAAGCCGCATCAGCTGTACACACATGAGAAAGGTGGAGGCCGGTAGTCGCACAGTGGAGTTTTACTTTTTTATTCTTCCTATAAACTGTGCCAATCGTGGCTCAGGTGATCTTTGGAAAAAAAAAACTATGTGGCTATACGACTTTATAGACGGAAAAACGATTTGCGCCTCCTGAGCGAAAAGTACAGCACCTCCCTATTTGGCCATTTTGGCATGTTTAGCATTTATTCCAATTCCAATTTGTCCAACAAAAATTCCAAATTTGATCCTCTTTCAGCCGCCCGAAGGCCTGCTATTTCGAAGAAGGGTCCTTAGCTGTCTTATATGGTTTCCTTTTATTTGTGGTGTGTGGTCACACATGATATACCTGGTTGTTTGCTTCCTTACTGTGCTGCAGTGGTTGTGGTTTTTGGTTCTGGTGTGGTCCAGATCTTCTTTGCGATGTAGCATTTATTTGTCGAGGTCAGCTTATATGGCTTAGTCGAGACTCAAGTCATGTGACTCGGGTTCAGTAAGGCTCCCGTGGTTTGTGGTCACCCGGCGGCTCGGAAGAAGTTCTTGTGTGTCCGTTAGTAGTGGAGCTGACACAGCAGAAGATCCCAGGGTTTTTAAGGGCAGCGATTAGCAGGGGCTAGCACTACGGGGGCCGTTTTAAGGGTTATATAGTAGAACTAGCTGTACCCGGCCACGCGTTGCTGTGGCCCAGAATGGTGAAATGGAGAGGAAAGAAAATAGCTCTCAGCTAACAGTGTCTGTCATATCCCCCCTCCTCTCCCCTCGAGCCAGTCATATCTCCCTCTCCGAAGGATTAAAAAATAATCCATTATTAAAATATAAATAGTTAAGAAATGAGAACTGAGAAATAATATTTTAAGCTCTCTCAGCTAACTGTGTCTGGCATAATACCCCCCCCCCCCCCCACTTTCCACCAATTATCTCTCCCTCTCCGAAGGATTGAAAAATCATCACCTGGCGAAATTATTAAAATAGAAAAAAGTTAAGAAATAACTTTAAAATAATGTTTTAAGCTCTCCCAGTTAACAGTGTCTGGTATCACCCCCCCCCCTTTTTTTTTTTCCACCCACCCACTAATCATATTCTCTCCGAAGGATGGTTGAAAAATCATCACCTTGCGAAATAATGAAATAAATATAATTAAGGAATGCGAACTTTAAAACAATGTTTTAAGCTCTCTTAGTTAACAGTGTCTGGCATCAACCCACTTACCCCCCCCCCCCTCCCCCTTTTCCGTAATCATATCATCCTCTCCGAAGGATGGGAAAGTTACCATGTGACAAAATAGTGTAACTAAATTGAGCTTGGCATCCGTGTCCACCCAGACTTAAAAATGTAGCATAAATTTGTACTGGAAAGTAAATGTGGCCAGGGTAACAGCTACCACATCACCCATCCAGTACCAGTACTACTGCAACCACTACCACTACAACCATCACAATAACAACAACAACAACAACAAAAACTGTCACTACAGTCTGTGTAGGTCGGTGTAGAAAAGAGGAGTTAGCGCCGCATGCTGTCGCCACGGACTATTGAGTTTAATTTTGCCCCCGACATAGAAAAAAAAAACGTCATCACGTAATCAGTGATGAAACCCACAGTAAAATGTACACTATTACTCACGAATAGCGGAGAAAAATACCACCCACCCGTCATCTCTCCCTCTCCGAAGGAACGATGCTTAACTGACCTTGGCATCCGTGTTCATCCAAACTAAACTGGACTAAGCTGTCTTAGTTAACAGTTTCTGTATTCGCTGAATAGTTTTTGATCGAGAAGCGTCTCGGGGAGGCTAATTGGGACTTTACTGAAATTGGATATCGTTGGGCGAAAAGTGCAGATATCGCAGCCTAGCTGTAAACCACAACACAACGTGGCAACCATCCTTTTAAGGGGAAAATACAATTGTCACCCAACGGGGAATCGAACACCAGTCACACGCGTGAAGGATGACATACTTACAACTATACTACCGAAGACTGAAGAGTGTAGATCAAATATCTCAGCCTAGCTGTAAACCAAAACACAACCTGCCAAAAGCCCCCTCGATGGCGAACAAAGATTACCCGTGACATGACCACTGAGCATCACGTCGCCGCTGTCGCAGGCTAGCTGTGCGACCCCCAAAATCTAAAAAAGGCGTAGATATCGCATCCGAGGTATAAACCACAACACAACGTGCCAGCCTCCCAGTTAAGGGCAAGAAAAAAGATTATATCACCTAGCGGGTAATCGAACGCGGGTCACTCGCATGATAGGCAGAATAGTTACGACTGCGCTACCAAACACTTAAGGAAATAGTGGAAATAAAATTATATAGTACAAAGTTCAATAAGAGCTACCACAACCACCATCACAAAAACAACACAAACTGTTACTAAAGTCTGTGTAGGTTGGTGTAGAAAGGAGGAGTTAGTGCCGCATGCTGTCGCCACGGACTATTTAGTTTAATTTTGACCCCGACATTGGAAAAAAAAAACACCTTCATCACGTAACCAGTGATAGAACCCACAGTGAAAAGTACATTATACTCACGAATAGCGGAGAAAAATACCCTGCACCCGTCATCATCTCTTCCTCTCCGAGCGAACGATTTTTAACTGGCCTTGGCATCCGTGCCCACCCAAAATAAACTGGACTGTAAGCCATCTTAGTTAACAGTTTCTGTCATCGCCAAATAGTTTTTGATCAAGAAGCGTCGCGGGGAGGCTAATTAGTACCTAACTGAAACCGGATGTCTTTGGGCGAAAAGCACAGATATTGCAGCCTAGCTGTAAACCACAACACAGCGTGGTAACCACCCTTTTACGGAAAAAAGAACAATTATCACCCAACGGAGAATCGAACACCGGTCACCCGCGTGAAGGATGACATACTTACAACTACAACAGAATAGTTTTAGGTCAGATATCGCAGCCTAGCTGTAAACCACAACACAACGTACCAACGGCCCTTTCGAGGGCGTTCGAAGATTACCCGTGACATGACCATTAAGCATCACGTCGCCTCTGTCACAGGCTAGTTGTAAACCCCAAAACGGAAAAAGGCGTAGATATCGCAGCCTAGCCATAAACCACAGCACAACGTGTCAGCCGCCCAGTTAAGGGCTAAAAAAATTATATCACCTAGCGAGCTACGAAACACTCAAGCAGAGAGTGGAAATGAAATTATATAATAATGCCAAGTTCAATAAAAGCTCAGCAGTCACATATGGCTAATTAACTAAAAACAAATTCGGACCGGCAACGAAACACATAATGATTTGACCGTTGCTGGAGCTACGTCGTTAGTGGTTTGTGCGATTTTCTGGCAAAAAATCATGCTTAGAGTCAAATGCAACGTTGTGTGCAACTTTGAAAGCAATCGGTTCAGTAGTTTCCGAGTTTTTAACTAACAACATCGGAAAATGAACATTTTTATTATTATAGATATGTAAATTGAGAGTGAATTGGGTAACTGGTGAAGCCAACGGACGACAAAGGTAGGGTGTTGCTATGCGCTTGACGTCATCACTTTGAGCGTTACTAAGCGATACTACTCAAGTGTCCTTTGTACTCAAACTCTCAAGATATTAGACAGATCGGATATTTTGTCTTCTCCTTTTGTTTTTGGGTGGTATTCGTGTATTTATCAAAACATGGTTGGTCCGGCAGGAAAGGGAACAGACTAATAATTCTTTTAAAGAGAATTAAAGGTCCTCTGAAGACCTCGCACTGACTGTTGGGTTCTTTTTTGGGAGAGGCTAAAGTATTCCTGAGTGGAATAGTGCTGTTTTTTTTAAATCCCTAATAGCCCTGCATTCACCTCTGAACCGTAATAGTTAGTTAGTTAGTTAGTTAGTTGGGTTATCCTCATTGCACTCCGGACATGTCCATAGGTGCTCAGATCCTCCCCTCAGTATGAACCCCAACGTCCGATGGCTAATAGTACCAGTTCTATGTTGATTAACAAGTCTTCTGGCGTAACTGGTGTGCGTCTCGTTTTTTGCTGTGCCGATCTTAACTCCCAAGTCTGCCATTCTGGCGAGTGATGTGGATTCACTGCCACCAAAGTCGTCTATCCTTCCCATTTCTCTGAGGGCATTGATAATATCAGCATGATCCATAGGCTGACCGTCGGTAGTGATAGCGGATCCAGCCAACCTGTCAGCTCTTTCATTTCCATCGACGCCTGCGTGTCCCGGAACAAAAATAAAGTTGACTCCACGGACAGTGGACTTCTGTAATGATTCAAGCCATTGTCTTCGCACTGAACCTGCCTGAACCCTCCGGATCATACTCATTGAATCACTGAGTATGCACACGCGGGTGTATTTTTGTGTTTCAAGCCAGGCAAGCGCTTGTGTCACTGCCATCACCTCCATCGTCATGCTGCTGGTTGTCACGGAGAAGGCGCCGTTGGCTTCTTTGACTGTTCTGCCCGCTGAGCGTGCTGTAAATGCCCATGCGCTTCTTCTTTGGCGTATTACGGATCCGTCTGTATAGATTATTGCATCTGCTTCGTCTGAATTTTCACCGATGAGAGCGTTGACCTCTGCATTAACAGCAACAGGATTCTCTTCTCTACATCGCCTGTTGAGTGTGACAATACAGGAAAATGTACAAATAAACGCCTGAGGCACAGGTATCCATTCTGCACCAGGTATGATGTCGGTTAGGCTGCATATTTGCCTAATAACATCTTCTGCCCGACCTAGCCACGATTTCCCCCTCTTCAGTCTGTCGCCCTTTTCACTAAAAAGCGCTTGATGCAGTGGGTGTTTCTTATCAGCACATATTTTGAGATATGCCCGAGTCCTCCACATCATGATCCTTTGGTTCATTGTTGGAAAGTCAAGTAGATACCTCATTGCTCCACAGGATGTGTCTCTAGTACATCCCAAAATAATGCGCATGGCTTCATTTTGCACCTTTTCGAGTCGTTCAATCTGGGTAGCACTGACAGTGAGGATGGCCAGAGCGTATTCAATGGGGGAAAGGACCAGACCGTAGAATAGAAGTATTAGTAGTCTTTGCTCAATGTTGGAAGCAGCCATAATTCTCATTGCAGATAGACCTTTGCGTGCTTTTGTTATCACATGGTCAACGTGTTCCCTGAATGACAAGCTGCGATCGAACCTCACCCCGAGAAACGTCATAACGTTGGTTCTGATCAATACATTATCACGCATTTTCACTTCTGGTAAGTCCGACTTGACAATGTGATTGTTCAAAGAGAACCATGACACTGATGCCTTCGAAGGATTGACATAGGCATTGGAACAATCACACCAGGCGGCAATTCGATCGAGTTCTTTGTGCATAGTGCTGGCGATCTCCTGTCTATCACGCCCTCGTCGATAAATCAAAATGTCATCAGCAAATGACAAAGTCCTCCCCTTTCCTTTCAACTGCTGCTCAGTGATCATCACCGTATAAACGTTGAATAAGACTGGTGATAGCGGTGATCCCTGTGGCAAGCCTGGACATATCGTTTGCGGTTCTGAGGACCAGCTACCACATCTTAGTACAATCTTTCTCTGGAACAGGACCGCAGCAATCCAGCGGATCAGAATAGGATTAACTTCTAGTCTAAGCAGTAATTGCATTAAATAATCGTATGGTACTTTATTGTAGGCATCTTTTAAGTCCAACACTGCCGCACATGTCTCTTCTTTAATCTGAAATCCCTCGTACACATCGTAGGCGAAAACTGCAGCATTGAACCATGTCTCTTTATTTAACCTGTACCCTCCAAGTGTTGGTGGGAACTTATCATGTAGTTCCAAGTAGGTGGTCAATCTTTGTGCGACAATTTTTTCCAAAAGTTTGCCAACAGTATTCTGCATCGAAATGATTCTATAGCCGCAGATCTTCGAGTGGTCTTTATTAGGCTTTGGTAGTGGGAACAAATAACTATGGAGCCATTCCTCATGTATCTGGCCACTCTGGATGCTGATATTGAATTCCTTTGCCACGCTTTTCAAATCAGCATTCGACATCATCAGCATGTCGTTGTATCGGATGCCGTCAGGGCCTGGAGCAGTGCTGCGCGATTTCTTGAGGCAAGTTCTTAAGGTATCTGCAGTGATTGTGAGATCAGTGCCTAGCACAGTGTTCTCGCACAGCATCGACAGTTTCATCTTAACCCCTATTCTTGTAGCTTCGTCTTTTTGGTCAGTTTGCTCCAAGTAGCGCGCCAGAAGGGTTTTTCCTTTATCAGCATCAGTTCTCTGCCATATCAGGTCTGTACCCTGAAAATCAGGGATACCCCTTGGTCGTGCGGCGCCGTGCATGCTCCGTTGAAGGCGCCAGAATGTCACAAGAGATCCCTCGGAGCAAACGCTCTTGCAGAATTCGTTCCATTTCGCTGTCTTAGCTTCCTTCGCAATTAACTTGAAAGCCACTGTCTGCTTGTTGACCTCATCTTTCAGACTGATCAGGCGTTCAGAAAGTGACGGATCAATTTTCCTTGCCTTTTGCCATGCCTTGACAGCTTTCCTTTTTTCTAGCCACGCCATGTTGACTACTTCATTCCACCATGGTGACTGGGCCCATCTCTCCCGCCGTCTGCGATCTGCTCTTGTTTTACGTCGTCGGATTTTGCTAATGGCATCTTGCCCTGTACGGTCATATATAAAAGCAGGCACATTGATTACATGACCTTTGTTGTTGCTCTTCTCTACCAGGACGACGCAAGGAAAGTGATCACTGTCGTGGTATCCCAGTGTGCTCCACCTGCATCCTGGTGCAATGGAGGGAGACACTAGGGCCAGGTCAATTACGCTGTCAGAATCTCCTTGTCGTGTTGCCATTCGGGTAACCTTTCCGTCGTTCAAGCATACTAGATTGGCAGACACTAGGGCATCCTCCAGGTCTTCCCCCTGTTTATTAATGATTACATTGCCCCACTGGTGTCCTCTGGCGTTGAAATCTCCGCAGTAAAGGACTTTCTTTTCCTCCGTCTGGAGCAAAACTCTGCCATTTCGCTGTATCCCACCTTTCCATTGCAGGCGTACACATTGACAATCACAAAACTGGGCCGGGCCCATCACTCTGACTGCGTGTACTTGTAGGTCGTCATTATTCCACTTAGACATGTCCACCTCAGACACCGGTATGTGGTCACGAACAAGAATGAGCTGTCCGAGGTGCCGTCTATTGTAGAAGGATTGGAAGCCCGCAATTTTAATGATCTCGTCACCGAGGTGTGTTTCCTGTAGGACAACAATGTCGTTGCTGTAGAGGAGCTTCTCAAAAATGGGTCGGCGTTGATTAAACGAAGCGCAGTTCCAGTAGAGAACACGAACATACTTTAAACTGAGTCTTTCACATTTCAGCCGCTTCCTGCAGGCGCCACCGTGCTTGCCTGTTCGCGTTCTCCTTGTCCGTCTACGGGTTGTTTTGAATTGGTAAATAGTCGCCTTCGGACGTCGAATACACCCTGAGGGAAGTCTAAACTCACGTGCATGTACTCCATTGCACGGTTCAGACCCCATTCCGATGAAACTTTCACATTATACGTGAGCGAAAATAGCTAATTTGCGCCATTCGCCTCAACGGACGAAAAAGCGTACCGCCATTGTGGCTGTTTACCGAACCGTAATAGTAATAGGCACAGAGGATTATAAGTGACGAGGCAATGGGTTGGTGGTAAACTAATGTATGTGCCGTTACTATTGCAGGAAACTGAAGGGTCCAACTTGTCATTTAACTTGTTTGTGGAGGAAGATCCAGTGGCGTGTCCAATCGTACATCAGCCTGGGTATACATCGACTCACCCAACAGTACATCTAGTGGATTTAGTACTCTCACTAGTGCATCCGATATATCCAGTTCGTGCAACATCTTATCCAGGTGATCCTGATTATATAGTTATGTATACTATCAAGTGGAAGTTGACCTGCCACCAAAATCTCATGCGATGTCTAGCTGAACACGTTTGCCTAACCTGACGTATCTTACCTTTCGTCATATCGCGAAAGATTTTCAAGGTAGCGCCTGACAAGTCTAAGTCATTCAGGGATTTAAAGAGATAACGGTACAGTCATCCGTGGATCGATACACTCAGAGACACTTAACTGCCTCACTAGGACTCACGAAAGGACCTGGTAACTCTTCTCCGTTCTAGTCAAGAATATATTAGGGTAACCTTGCATGAAGACTCTGTGGAAGAGTCAGCCAGCGTCAGTTAAGTACAGCGCACTACGTCAGTTTCTGCAAATTCGTTGGCAAGTCATAACAACCTTTAAGAGATCTATGTTTCCTTGAGCCTGTTCTGAAAAATATATATATTATATCTGGTCTTAACGTTACTACATGTCTGTGATTCACAAATTACATATTCGTGTTCTAGTTATAACGATTTCTTTGTTAAGCTTATGGATTGTTTCAATAGCTGAGTCGGTTGTTGAGTGTATAATAGTCATGCATATTCTGATCCTAGAAATATCACCATTTGACTACCAAATATTCCTGGCAGTCTGGGTATTTTGTAAATGGTCAAAATGTCAGATCAAGTTACAGCCGGGAATCCTTTTTAAGTATCCGGAAGTGTAATTTGAATCCCTCATCCCTGAGATAGCTGAAGGTCGTCGAACAAAATGGAATCGAACCTAGACGAACCGAGCCACCTTTCAGATCTTAACCTATCTCACAGTGTCTATGATTTTTTACATAAAATCTCATGAAAAGACCCGTGACTGTATCCCTTCCATGACAGGGATTAAATGTGCAAAATGAGGATACGGAACCCACATGGAGAGTAAATGTGCGAAATGAGGATATGGAACAACATGGAAAGTAAATGTGCAAAATGGTATGGAACAACATGGAGAACAAATGTGCAGAATGAGGATATGGAACCCACATGGAGAGTAAGTGTGCAAAATGAGGATATGGAACCCACATGGAGAGTAAATGTGCAGAATGAGGATATGGAACCCACATGGAGAGTAAATGTGCCAAATGAGGATATGGAACCCACATGGAGAGTAAATGTGCAGAATGAGGATATGGAACCCACATGGAGAGTAAATGTGCAAAATGAGGCAATGGAACCCAAATTAAGAGTAAATGTGCAAAATGAGGCAATGGAACCCACATTAAGAGTAAATGTGCAAAATGAGGATATGGAACCCACATTAAGAGTAAATGTGCAAAATAAAGCAATGGAACCCACATGGAGAGTAAATGTGCAAAATGAGTATATGAAACCCACATGGAGAGTAAATGCGCAAAATGAGGATATGGAACCCACATGGAGTGTAAATGTGCAAAATGAGGATATGGAACAACAAGGAGAGTAAATGTGCAAAATGGTATGGAACAACATAGAGAGCAAATGTGCAGAATGAGGATATGGAACCCACATGGAGAGTAAATGTGCAGAATGAGGATATGGAACCCACATGGAGAGTAAATGTGCAAAATGAGGATATGGAACCCACATGGAGAGTAAATGTGCAAAATGAGGCAATGGAACCCACATTAAGAGTAAATGTGCAAAATGAGGCAATGGAACCCACATGGAGAGTAAATGTGCAAAATGAGGCAATGGAACCCACATGGAGAGTAAATGTGCAAAATGAGGATATGGAACCCACATGGAGAGTAAATGTGCAAAATGAGGATATGGAACCCACATGGAGAGTAAATGTGCAAAATGAGGCAATGGAACCCACATTAATAGTAAATGTGCAAAATGAGGCAATGGAACCCACATTAAGAGTAAATTTGCAAAATGAGGATATGGAACCCACATGGAGAGTAAATGTGCAAATTGAGGCAATGGAACCCACATGGAGAGTAAATGTGCAAAATGAGGATATGGAACCCACATGGAGAGTAAATGTGCAAAATGAGGATATGGAACAACATAGAGAGTAAATGTGCAAAATGGTATGGAACAACATAGAGAGCAAATGTGCAGAATGAGGATATGGAACCCACATGGAGAGTAAATGTGCAGAATGAGGATATGGAACCCACATGGAGAGTAAATGTGCAAAATTAGGATATGGAACCCACATGGAGAGTAAATGTGCAAAATGAGGCAATGGAACCCACATTAAGAGTAAATGTGCAAAATGAGGCAATAGAACCCACATTAAGAGTAAATGTGCAAAATGAGGATATGGAACCCACATAAGGAGTAAATGTGCAAAATAAGGCAATGGAACCCACATGGAGAGTAAATGTGCAAAATGAGGATATGAAACCCACATGGAGAGTAAATGTGCAAATTGAGGATATGGAACCCACATGAAGAGTAAATGTGCAAAATGAGGCAATGGAACCCACATTAAGAGTAAATGTGCAAAATGAGGATATGGAACCCACATGGAGAGTAAATGTGCAAAATGAGGCAATGGAACCCACATTAAGAGTAAATGTGCAAAATGAGGCAATGGAACCCACATTAGGAGTAAATGTGCAAAATAAGGATATGGAACCCACATGGAGAGTAAATGTGCAAAATGAGGCAATGGAACCCATATGGAGAGTAAATGTGCAAAATGAGGCAATGGAACCCACATAAAGAGTAAATGTGCGAAATGAGGCAATGGAACCCACATGGAGAGTAAATGTGCAAAATGAGTATATGAAACCCACATGGAGAGTAAATGTGCGAAATGAGAATATGGAACCCACATGGAGTGTAAATGTGCAAAATGAGGATATGGGACAACATAGAGAGTAAATGCGCAAAATGGTATGGAACAACATAGAGAGCAAATGTGCAGAATGAGGATATGGAACCCACATGGAGAGTAAATGTGCAGAATGAGGATATGGAACCCACATGGAGAGTAAATGTGCAAAATGAGGATATGGAACCCACATAAGGAGTAAATGTGCAAAATAAGGCAATGGAACCCACATGGAGAGTAAATGTGCAAAATGAGTATATGAAACCCACATGGAGAGTAAATGTGCAAATTGAGGATATGGAACCCACATGGAGAGTAAATGTGCAAAATGAGGCAATGGAACCCACATTAAGAGTAAATGTGCAAATTGAGGATATGGAACCCACATGGAGAGTAAATGTGCAAAATGAGGCAATGGAACCCACATGGAAAGTAAATGTGCAAATTGAGGATATGGAACCCACATGGAGAGCAAATGTGCAGAATGAGGATATGGAACCCACATGGAGAGTAAATGTGCAAAATGAGGCAATGGAACCCACATGGAGAGTAAATGTGCAAAATGAGGCAATGGAACCCACATTAGGAGTAAATGTGCAAAATGAGGCAATGGAACCCACATGGAGAGTAAATGTGCAAAATGAGGCAATGGAACCCACATGGAGAGTAAATGTGCAAAATGAGGCAATGGAACCCACAATTTAGAGTAAATGTGCAAAATGAGGCTATGGAACCCACATTAAGAGTAAATGTGCAAAATGAGGCAATGGAACCCACATTAAGAGTAAATGTGCAAAATGAGGATATGGAACCCACATGGAGAGTAAATGTGCAAAATGAGGCAATGGAACCCACATGGAGAGTAAATGTGCAAAATGAGGCAATAGAACCCACATGGAGAGTAAATGTGCAAAATGAGGCAATGGAACCCACATAGAGAGTAAATGTGCAAAATGAGGCAATGGAACCCACATGGAGAGTAAATGTGCAAAATGAGGCAATGGAACCCACATGGAAAGTAAATGTGCAAAATGAGGCAATGGAACCCACAATTTAGAGTAAATGTGCAAAATGAGGCAATGGAACCCACATGGGGAGTACCGGGGTGTAAATGCTCACCTCCCCCCCCCCCCCTTCCGCTCCTAAACTGTCCCGAAAAGCTGTAAATAGAGGCAGCAAAGACCATGTTTCTTTAAAGTCCATCGTCTGACTTGACGATCCACTATGATCCCAATGCGCTATTGGCAATAGATAAAAATGAAAACATCTGCAAAATGAACATGTTCTGCAGCCTGAGTTTTGTACTCAGCATTTGCCGCTAGTACAATGTTCCTATAGTCTAATGGGCACTCTTTGTATAATACAGTCAGCATCAAACTGATTGCCCTTACTTCAAATGATATTTTCTATCTACACATTTTAAACTGGAATCAACCTGGGAGACTTAACTAGGGTTCCAACGAATAGCCCGGGGAGACTTCCCTGATAAGATGACAGGGTGTGTAGTGTACGGACTTCCCTGACAAGATGACAGGGTGTGTAGTGTACGGACTTCCCCGACAAGATGACAGGGTGTGTAGTGTACGGACTTCCCCGACAAGATGACAGGCTCTGTAGTGTACGGACTTTCCCGGCAAGATGACAGGGTGTGTAGTGTACGGACTTCACCGACAAGATGACAGGGTGTGTAGTGTACGGACTTCCCCGACAAGTTGAAGTGCTGTACGGTCTCCCCGGCAAGATGACAGGGTGTGTAGTGTACAAACTTCCCTGACATGATGACAGGGTTTTTGGTGCACGGACTTTCCCGAAAAGATGACAGGGTGTGTAGTGTACTGACTTCCCGGACAAGATAAAGTGCTGTACGGACTTCCCCGACAAGATGACAGGGTTTTTGGTGTACGGACTCCCTGACATGATGACAGGGTTTTTAGTGTACTGACTTTCCCGACAAGATGACAGGGTGTGTAGTGTACGAACTTCACCGACAAGATGAAGTGCTGTACGGACTCCTCGACATGATGACAGGGTTTTTGATGTACGGACTTCCCCGACAAGATGACAGGGTGTGTAGTGTACGAACTTCCCCGACAAGATGAAGTGCTTTACGGACTCCTCGACATGATGACAGGGTTTTTGGTGTACGGACTTCCTGACAAGACAACAGGCGACTGTGTACTGACTCCCTGACAAGATAACAGGGTGTGTTTGTAACAAAGAATTAATCTTGAAGGGTGGCATAATGTACTTCTTTGCTTTGATATGCTTTATGTCTACACCCCATTGAATTCAACGAATTAGGTAATTAATTAGACTCACTTCTGGTGTAATCTTCAGTGTAGATGGTTTAATGTTAATCTTCACCACTGTGGTTTCAATAATTAAATTGTTTTAAGTTTTAAAATCAAATTAATTTTGTAAATTCTACACATGTATTTTACTTTTGTGTGTTTTGTGATAATGTTTTTCAATAATCTTCACTACAATAATAATTTTAATCCATTCTATAGTTTTGTTAATGTTATTTGTTCTATAATTGATATATTATAGATCGGAGAATATTGAAACACTTATTGAGTCATCACTACTACACAAATTATATTTTTCTCAAATGTCTATTCAGAGATCAGTATAATCAAAGCATAAGATAGTTATGAAAATTCGGATGGTAAGTATGTTTTTCTATGACTGAAATAATGCGGATTGGTGATTTGATTATGTTGTTGACATTCTGCAGACTTAAATATACCAGTGTGTTACGTGAACAGTTAGCACCTTGTTGTGTGCTAACTGAGCTTCAACTAGCCAGCACACTACTAAGCGTCTAGCAGGTACACTTTTGCTTCCTCTCTTAGAAACAGAACTCGACGACAATGACTCCGTCATACATTTTATTTACCAGGTTACATGACACAACTGCAGAGACGTAGCTATTGATCCCAACTGACATTCGCCCATAGTCTATTTAGTCAGCACTCGCTCTCTCTCAACTTGTAGCCGCCTTTCCTTGGCCCCTATAGATCCAAAGGTCTACAGCGTCCACAACTCTGGGCACGCCGTTCAGCTGAATAAGACGAATTCTCCTATCCACTGGACCTTGATATTACTTTCGCAGACAACCACGGCTGACTGAAGACGGACTTCACTTGCCCGTTCTCCAAAGCACACAGCACGTCAGCCTTCGTTCAGCAAACACCGGATGACTGGAGACGAACTTCCCTTGCGTTCTCCAAGCACACAGCATGTCAGTCTGTCGAAGGACTCCGATGACCGACAGGACTTATAACACAAGTCCTCTCTAGCACACAGCTCTTGTCATCACCCCCCCCCCCACGCCCGACCCCCCTTTCTGTTTCCGTAGTGACCCTACGTCTTCTCGCGTCGTCACCCAGAACAGGTACTATTGGAGTATCCCGTCCCCTTGGACTTACTTCGCCAGCGGGACTACGCCTTCGACCAGAACTGAAACCTCACCCTTACTCAGACCTTTATGCCTGATAGTTGTACGGTACTCTGTCTGCCTTCACTAAACCCTTGCGCAGACCTTGATGTCTGATGGTTTCTCAATACTTTGTCTTGTACTCTAACTGACTCACAGCACTCTCGTGCTGGGTGTGTACTACACCAGGACTACCCCAGTGCTTTAGCCGTGTAGCTACAGCTCACTGACTCGGACTGTCTACGCAGCCTAATTTATTTCTGTCCAACTAATGTAGATTATACGAAGACACGCTCGTGTGAGCGTTCTCGGGAAACATCCTCAAGTGGGTGTTCTCGAGACTCACACTTATGTGAGTGGCTGATGTCACATGAGAATCACGCTATCACGTAATACACCCTTCTCTCGGTGATTCTCATTATCCGTGCTTCTCAGCCTCCACACAGTAACCCACGCGTCTACTTTCTCGTGCGTGAACGCCTCGCTCATGATAATTTTCACTAGTCAACATTTTCTCCTCTCAATACTCGGACCATGTTGACACTATTCCCTCGTGAACTCACAGAAAGTACTCACATACCACTCTGTCCCTTTACACAATATTACACTCTCCCAAATCAGCACGCAACACACATACACCTTAAAACATTTGCTGCGGGAGACGGAGCACCAATGGGTATGCCTGGTGTGCTATGATGTCGATTCTTAAATCTATACAGCAGATGTTTAAATTGATTTCATCGTACGGATTAGCTGATAATTCTATATTTCACGGCTAGTTTCAACACCAGATTAGCTCAGTCAACAGAGAACAGTGATCTGGAAATACGAGGACGCCGGAGTAGGAGGTTTCTTCAAATCGCGGCTGGTAATGAAGAATGCACATATATAAAAAAGCTAACTAAAGATATAAAGGATAATGAGATAATAAGGGCACAGTTTTGTTGCGACACATTACACAAACACACAGAAACATACACAACGCACAGTTAATTAATACACACTGACTACGCAACGGACACGGACAATACATTACACAACACACAGTAAAAACATTCAGTGACAACACATAGTAACATACACGGACAACAATAACACCGAAACATACACAACGCACACGGAATATATACAACATACACTGACAACATACAGTAATATTTATAGACAGCATATAATACACTGACAACAAAATAAGGCAAAATACTCGGATAACAGACAGTTACACAACACAATTCAACCACGGACTAAACACATTTCAACATTAATGCAAACATACACATACAACGCATTACACAACACAGTAACATACATTCTTGCACCAGCCTTACTCACAGTAACATACACGGACAACACATAGTAACATTCATGGACAGCACTTACAGCAACATACACGGACACATCACACACACATGCACACACACACACACAATACAATGCAACATACACGGACAACTTACTCAACGCATTGCTTACACACTGCACGGACAACACTTACACAACATGTAGTAAAATATACACCCAGTTTCTGTATTTATGTTCTCCAGTATTCCATAGCTTGCGTGGACTACCTCTAGATCTGCTTCAGTTTTGTCGAAGTGACAGAGCTCGCTGTGCTCCACTATCTGGTGGTGGTCTTGACACATTCCCCCTCTTTCTCTCTCTCTCTCTCTCATTACGTGCACACACACCCACCCATATATATATATATATATATATATATATATATATATATATATATATATATATATATATATATATATATATATATATATGAATCAGGATATGTTTGTTTTGATACCGGATATTTACCCATCATGGTTTGAAATTCTACCTGTCATTGTTAGAGATAGCTGACCACATTTGTTGCAAAAATCTTCGAAACTAATATTTCCATTTTTAGTGACATTTAATTATAGCCACGTTAGTGAATGCGCATGCGCGATCGACTTTCACAGTGCATGCGCAGTAGACACGGGACGCTCTATTTTTAACATTCGCCCGTACAGCAAACCAGACTATCTCTATATCGCTGATTGCGACTTTAACCAAATTAGACACGATTTCAATTTTCTTTCTTTTCAAACAACCTTCGATGAGTTAGAGAGTAGTCGGTGGATTTGAGAAAATGGAAGTGGGGGGGGGGGGGGGGGGTGGGGGCGATCTATGTCTGCGCAGACAAATATTGCGACATTTACCGTGTTAGACACGTACGATTTCTATGATTGGGCCGTTTCAATAATACTTGCAGTTTATGTCTGGGATATCTGTTTATGAGAAAACAATTGCCTGCGGTTTTGAGTTGTGTTAGAATCGGGACACAAATCTTGCGTATTTTTGTTCTCTTTTCTTTGTTTCTAAGAAGTGGTTTGCTGGCCGAATGGTTGGTGCACTTGGTTCCCGTGCGGGAAACTAGGGTTCAAATCCCCAGTACGGCAGTTTTCTTTTTTTTTTATTTACCCGGGGGCAAATTAAAACCCAGACCTGCTCTGCCGTGGCGACAGCACTAGCCATGGGGCCATAAATAATATTTAAAAAAAAATACAGGTATGTGGGTAAACCAGTTGATATTTAAATTTTAACCATTTCGCCTACTTATGATTTCATTTCAAACTTTCTGATTGCATGGTTACGCTGAATTTTCATAGATTTCCATTTATTTTCATTGCGATTTAATTATTTCTTCTGACATTGCGTTGGAATTACGCTGTGTTGTTTATCATAGCGTTCATTTCGTAATTATGGTGTATTTTTTATGTTTTCGTTGCATTTCACTTGTTTTTTTCTCTCCAAACTGCTTCGATGAAGGAAAGAGTAGTCGGTAAATTGGGAGGAGGGTGGGGGAGGGTAAACTGGTAACTGAAAGAGCTTTAAGTCAAAGTAACTGCCTTACCCACTAAAAGTAGCAGTAGTAGTTGTTGTGATTGAACGGTTACACCGTAGTGCTGTCATACCAGAGACCGCCGGTAAGGTTATGACATTTTTCTTTCGGGGAGCGAAATTACATATCCTAACCTGACCAGTCCGTGCCGGCAGCATTAGCCTTGCGGCGCCATATCCTCTGGCTCACGACTCCCTGTCTACTCCGACAGTAAAACAGATAGCAGTGACATTATTTTAGTTATTGTGGTGGCGGTGGTGGTAGTAGTTGTACTGGTACTTGAAGGATAGTGTGGTAAATATTACACTAGCCGCATTTACTACTCATTACAATTCCTGCTCCCTATTTTAGTCCGGATGGACAGGGGTATCAACGTCAGTTAAAAAAATATCGTCTGGTGATGACTTTCAAATCCTTCGATGAGGCAGAGAGCAGTATTTGGGGGATGGGGGAGGGGAGGGGTGATGACAGAAATTGTTAACTTAAAGAGCTTAACGCATGATTTTAAAGTTTTCATTTCTTAATTTGTTTATATTTTAATAACGCTACCATTTAAACGACCACTAATATAAAGACGCAATTATATGTTGCAAGTCTTTAAAGTGGTAAACCAGACTATCTCTATATATGTGCAGAGAATGATTGTGATATTAACTATATAAGACACGTGCGATTTCGATTGTCTTTCTATTTCAAAAGCCTTTGATGAGGGAGCGAGTAGTAGGTGGATTTAGGAAAAGTGGGGGGGGGGGGGGGGGGTGGCATCGATGACTATCTCTGTAGGTGCGCAGACAATGATTGCGACAGTAACTATATTAAACATGTGCGATTTCTATTTTCTTTCTTTTCCATTTAGCCAAACTATGCCACAGCAACGCGTGGCCGGGTACAGCTAGTGTGTGTGTGTGTATATATATATATATATATATATATATATATATATATATATATATATATATAGTTAGTTAATTGGCTATCTGGTTAGTTGGGTTATCATCAGTGCACTCCGGACATGTCCACAGTTATATATAGTAAAATAAAAGTAAAGATTCCTTTTTCACACCTTTATTCGTTTTGGGAATGTAGCGCTAGGCCTATATTTGTATTGACCAATCGGGACTTGGTGGGTGATGTGGTCAGGATCACGCCCCCTGCCTTCACTTCCCAGGTAGGCTGGGTCGATCTGGAAGTCAAGGTCATTTTTGAAAAAAAAAGTCCGGCTTCGTCATGATACGAACATCCCACTTTCCAATTCGCCACGGCGACAAACAATTATATATAACTGCAACTAAATTTACATGGCTGTGAGCAGTTGTTACTTGAGAAACATCTCGAGCTGCCATGGTGCGGAGACAGGTATATGTCAACAACTACAAGCTCGAGTCTCCAAAGTCAACAGACAAGGCGATCGATGTGAGAAACTTCAGTTTAAGATTTAGCAGACGCCAGCATCATTCGACAGTTTGTAACATGTCAGCTGGGCTTGCAGGCCACAAGGTTTGGCGGGGATCAGGGCTGCCAATTGGATTTGTAATCAAAACCCATGATGAGTCTGACACAATCCTAAGATTGTAAAATAGTATTGTATACTGATGAATCTAAACATTTACCCGCTTTTTAAACAATGTTTCTATAACAGTTCTATTTCTTCACCAGTTTCCATTACCGCAGCAACTTTCTGGTTTTCTATTCTCTTGATATATGTGTGACCACTTTGCAAATCCGTCAGTCATTCTCAGTCGACGCTAATCATTCATCTGAGGACCATCATCACCCTCAAAAAGACCTCCTAAACACTTTCTTCGCTGTCACCTCTCTTCTGTTGATTTGTCATAGGAGCAGGGGCGTACCTAGTTTTTTTTTTTTTTTTGTTTGTTAGTTTATTAACCCGACTGTATATTTTAAACAAGAACAACTAAAATAGTATATACGTGTGTGTATGCATATATACTCCAAAGGGATAACCCGCCCCCCCCCCCCTTCTACACCTCCCCGAGTGCTGTGATGTCAGTTCTTGAATCAGATCAAATCAGTAATGTTTTATGGCACTAAGAAACGTGTTCTAATACTGTTATGGAAATGGTGACTTGCCTGGTAAGACTACAAAACAATATATATATATATATATATATATATATATATATATATATATATATATATATATATATATATATATTAATGTAGGCCGTGCCTATCAGGGGCGAGTTTTTATATTTATGTGCCCTTCTAATCTTCTTCAACAAAGTGAAAATCAGTAGTTCCCCCCTCCCCCTTTTCCCCTTTTGTTTGTTCAAGTAATGTCAAGAGCCTCTGCCCTACCCTAAATACGATACTGCATAGGAGTTTCCAGTCTCGGCCCCACTTTGTGTCTGTCGCTAGTATCTCTTACTTCCCAAATTAATCTATAGGATCTTAAATCTGGTCCCTTGTCGTTCTTACGACTATAATTTGCATATGGGTTAGTTGCGTATCCTTTACAGTACGTTGCAGAATTAACCCCAAGAGCTTCTGGTTGTTGTGTGGTTTTTCTAGGCAAATTTACGTCCAGTAGTTTGCCATTGTTTACTGGACGGTCGGCTTTCTTGATACCACTGTCGAAATCAACGCAAGGCGCATGGCCCGCAGCTGGAATCGAACCCAGCATCTCGAAAATACGAAATTTGCATATAAGCCATGTCAAAAGTTGAACCAAGAAGATCGTTTACCTTGCTTCAATTTGCAGGCACTTGCTTGCTATACCATATGGTTGCGTTAGTGCAAACGTGAACGAGAACTTCCCAGATTGTTTATCCAAGATATTCATCATCATCATCATCAATTTCCACTTCTGTCGTTAGGCATTGTGGGGAGAAACAGTTTGCTTGGTGGACAGCAAAAGCTATTGTCGTTCCGTGTCGATGTAGAAGCTTTTTAATGTCATTAGTCCATCTTCTCCTACGAAGGCCTTTTGATTCCGATTCCTTTTGAGAGAAAAAAAAATTAAAAGGTCGACCACTTTCAGACTGCTGTTAGCTAGCTAAGGCTGCTAACAGTCTCCGCCTATATTTGTGGTCTGGGTTATTTGCGTCACTTTTGCGCCCTTTATGGGCTTGACGCTTCTTTCCGATTCAGACCGCTCGTCCTCCACCTTGTTGTTAGCTGTGCATGTTTTTCCTTTTCTTACTTGGTGTTTCCTCTTGGTTTTGTCTCCATTTGATTTGGCCAGGCGTATTTCATAGGATAGCGAGCTTTTCTATACATCGTCCTTTGGACTACCATTTACAGTTTTTAAATTTTTAAGTATTTTATTTTGCCAAAAACTACTGAAAACAGTTTTTGATTTTGGATAGTTCCGAAATGTGAAAATATTTCGCATGTGACCATAGCGGTCATATAGTTTTCTTCCTGCAATGAGAACGGGTTATTCATGTCGTGGATATGTGTGTTAAATGTTGTGTGGAATCTCAAAGCGGGTCTGGTCGTCATTTGTAGTGTGTGATCCGGTTGTGTCGGTTTGAGTTGACAGCTAGGCTCCGGTGTAGGTAAATACCATATAACCGGAGCACCCAGCTCACGCTTAGAGATCCAAATGTTCGGCGATGAGTATTGCTGTGGCATGTTGGGTATCGAACTCAAGTGCTCTCTGTTGGAGTGGGGTGGGGGTTGAACTCATAATGCACCAGAAGGAGGTAGAGAAGGGTGAGGGGAAAGGGGACGGAGGCCATTCAGTCACTTCTCGTCGTTGCCGTCTTGCTGGATTCTAGCGTGGCCTTTAGGATTATACGTATCGAGTCACCAACCTTTGCTATCAGATCATGTTTACGTTGTATGCATGATGTGGAATGATATGGTTTTGAGCATGAATCCCTGGAGAACATGGACGCACACAACAAAGTGTGTGCGTACATGCACTCGAGCATTCATACACGCAGACAACACTACATGTTTGTACTTCCTTTCATTCTTATCCGTGTATGCATACATATTTGCCATTCTGTACACATGCATACTCTTTCATATATGTCTATCAATGCCTACATAAATGCACTTACATTCATGAAAAACGCATACATTCACACGTAAGGACATTCACACTTTCATGTCTTGCATGTTATTTTTGTGTCTCTATGTCTGTAATATCGTCTGGTCCTGTCACTTTTTAAGTTATGTCCCGTTCCTGGTCTGTGACCTGTCCGTTACGTACTTCTCATGTTCTAGTGGATGGTGTGTGTTGATGAGTTTCTTGCTGGCGTACACACTTCAGTCCATTTATTCTCATAAACAGGTTCACACGTATGTATGCACTCGTTCACGGTATAGTCCTATGCAACAACATAATTTATGGTTTCCCGGAGTGCACGGTCAGTCACACACACATACACACACACACACAAATATATATATATATATATATATATATATATATATATATATATATATATATATATATATATATATATACGCTCACACGCATATACACACACATACACATACGTTCATACACATATACATTTCTGTTTCTATTAAAAAGTTCGTCTGTACCTTTCGCACATCTATATTCCCCCTTTCTTGTCCATATGTGACCCCTTGCCATTCGTCTACTGACATCTTGTCATATGTATCCATCCTATACATAAATGCACCCTTACTACACGCACTCTTCCTTGTGTGTCCACACGTACTCACATCTATGCACCATTATACTTACTTTACCTCCCTTACGTTAGGGTGTCCAGAGTCACCACCTGACCTCTTCCTTCTGTTGTTTAGAGCTGATATTCAACCTGGTCTTCTTAGTTTTGGTTGGTTTTGATTAGATACTGTTTAACAAGTTTGGCCTTTTGATTTCACTTCAGATCTTTAAATGTGTAGTGCCTGCTTTGGTAGTTGTTCTGGCTGCATTCTTACTAAATGGCGAAACCATTTGATCTTCTGTTGCTCAATGCATTTGCTGCCTGGTGTTGTTCCTACAGTCTGCCTGATATCATTTCTAACTTTGTTGGTTAAACTGATGGCTTTTCTCAAGCATCCCATTTCACAGATGTTAATTTTACTTAGATTATCCTTTGAAAATGTCCAGGTCTGACACTGGTAGCACAGTGTTAGTATAAATGATGATGGTTAGCACCTCAATGCATTTGCTGCCTGGTGTTGTTCCTACAGTCTGCCAGGTATCATTTCTGACTTTGTTGGTTAAACTGATGGCTTTTCTCGGGCATCTCATTTCACAGTTGTTAATTTTACGTAGATTATCCTTTGTTAATGTTCATGTCTGACACTGGTAGCACAGTGTTGGTATGACTGGTGATGATTAGCACCTTTCCTTCTTTCAGGCTATAGTGCCAAACTGCGCTATGAGGAGCATTGGGACTCACAACCCATGACTAGCAAGACCTGCCCGCGCTAAGAAAAGTCTTCCACAGTTATAGGATGGAAATTCAGGACCGTTGTTGTCAACATTTTTTAAATCCCCTTTTTTCTCAGACGCTCAGCTCTCATCCTTTCTGTAATCATTTTTTCCTTCATTCTAATTCCGTTCTGATATGCTCCCTCTACACAACACTGTCCATGACATTTTGTTTCCACGAGTCCACCTTAATACCTGTATTGTTCATGTTCCGCTTGCACACATCTTCATATCGTAGAAGACGTTGGCCTAGACACCTTCTACTCGTCTTTAGTTCACCATAAAAGATGTCCTTAGGGACTCTGCCATCCTCCATTCGCCAGGTGTGAACCAGATACCTGGGCCTTCGTAGACTGAGCAATGAGAAGACTGTTGTAGTACCTGCTCTTTTCAGTACTTCAGTGTTCGTGATCTTGTTCTGCCACTCAATACCAAAGATTCTTCTTAGGCATCGCACGCGAAAGCTATTTAGCCGTCTCCCATGTTGCGAAAATGTTGACCACGTTTCACTGCCATAAAGCAGATTGCTGAGAACACAAACCTGATAGACAAGAGTTATTGTTTTAATAGTGAGTGGGTATTATTATGCTGTTTACAATCTATTTCTGGACACACTTATACTTATCTTTAGATGTCTCAACAACAGTGTCGGTTGGTATATAAGTGCACTGGCTGGTCGACATGGTGTTTCTATTTCTCGGTCTATGCCGAGATCCTCCGAGAATACACTTCCTAGATATTTAAATTTCTCAATATCCTTCAGACATGTACCATTCAACCCTGTTTGTAGCAGACTAAGAATTCTGCTGATCAGTTTTAGTAGTTCTTGTTTTAGTAGTTCATGTTATATCTTCTGCATGTTGAACTTAACCTGTTCAAATAGTCTTGTAATCTTTTTCCCTCATTGTAGAACATGCAATGATTGTCCGCAAATAGTAGCTCATTTATCGTGTGTTTCCTCTGAAAAATTCCTCATTTTCTGGATTTTCTGCTTTAAATCTGGTTTCTTCTGATATTCTGTCTATGTATAAGCCAAAATATTATGTTCTAGTAAAATTATTTTAGAGATGTACATAAATTATTCTCGCTATTGAATATAAAACATGCCCTGTTCCATCAATGAGACTAAAAACTCAAGATTTCCCATAATTTCACAATAAAAACCAAGAAACTCCATATGGCAACTACAAAACCACGGCCGAATGAACGGAAACGAACACTTAAAAAACTGGGCGAGGTAGCCGAAAGGGCCTCGAGCTGGCTTTGGACGCAACGCAACAACGTAGGGGACGGGCCTCGGTGAGCTGGTCCGGGTCTCTAGTGGAAAAGGGTTTCTCACCCTTTGAAAGTCCATCGTGTCCGAATTGTCTGCCAGTGATCCTCTGCCACCTGCTAATAAAGTCCAACATGTGTCCGGTAAACCAATCGTAAACTTGTCGCTCGGTCGCCCAGGCACGCTGACTGTTCTAATTAGGCTGCCGCGACGACTTCTTATCTCACAGTACCTTCTGCAAACCACCAAGTCGTCTTGTCTCTATCGAAAGAAAACACTATCCGGTAATTTCGTGCAGCAGGGAACCAGCCCTGAGCTTCATGAACTCAGGTGGGCCCACCTCCGAAAGCGTATAGGAATCGTGGGCCGAAACGCTCGTTGACGAGGATAATTTCTACTGACGACTGGTAGATCCCTGCTGTACTTGCTCCCTGTGAGTTTATTCCTACCCCACCAGGACACCGCTTGATATTGTGACTATAAATACGCATTTATGGCGGCATTATGTCGTTTAGTTTTCTTGACAGCTTTGTGCGCAAGTTGAATACAACAGTAGGAGTGTGAATCATATCCTAGACACTTGGTCATGTGCTGTCTGCAAATTAGCGACTTTAGAACACAACAGTGACAACAACTGTCTGAGGGATCCTGAGCGAACAACTCATTCTGTCTATGTACTAATGACACTGGCTCCCTGCGACAACTTTCTGTTGTTCTGTGATGTTCACCATCAGCCTGTATCTTCAACGAAACAGTTTTAGGTGACGGGCTGCCAACAACTGCCACGATAAGAGGGTGGCATAAAGTCTAATCTAAACCTATAATTTTTAACATGGGCCCATCTTCTGTGACATTCCGTTGAACATTATAAACACTAGGTGTGGTATTTGATAGACATTCAAAGTTCTGTTAATTCTAGTGGCTAGTAAACCGTGATCTTTATTATGGAATTCACACGTCTTCAAAAATTAACTGCCAGATGTGGCAGGTGGCCGCACTTCAGATAAACAGAACATCCTGGACAGATAAGTTGTGGGCGCCAGAAAATTCAGTGAACCCTAACACTCAGTGCCAGTTACCTAGGTCCAAAATTTCAGTTTGGCAGTGATGACACTTGCTGTTGTTAGGGGCAAGCTAGGAGTCCATCTGGAGTAGAGTATTCTTTGCTTCCTTGGCTGGTTTACTTTGTCTTTTCAATTCATTTTTTAAATTCCTACTTGTGATGCACTGATTACATGATGTTTTGTTATTTTACATTATGTGGTTAGTGTCCATTCTTCACATTTCTTAAGTTGCCTGGAATGTATGTGGTATCTTGTAATTCGTGTTATACTGTGTTAATTTGACTAGGTTAGGAGTACTGTCAAGTCTGGGCGCCTAAAAGTTGTGGGGAAGTCAGTCCAAGTTGCGCCTAGGAATGTTTGTGAGTTCTGTAGTGCCACAATTTGAGTCGCCTCACCCCTGAAGTAGGTTGGATGTTATTTAGAGCTCCGGGATACGGCCTTGACCACTGCGAGTCAACATTTTAACATTTAAACTACTTCTGATTGTCTTTTTGGTTCATTAGTGGAAACCCTAAAATAGACACCTGATACCTGCGTTATGTGACAATCATTGTGGTACTTGTGTTTTTTTTTTCTTCTTCTTGAGTGTTGCTTCGTTTAGATATACAAACAGCGGTCGATGGTCAGTAATTAATGTGAGGTTGGGAATTACTCTTGCGTCTTTGACTAATTATCTTCTCTTTTGTCGATTCTGTGTGGCCTGGTCTGAGTTATTTCATTAGTAGCAGGTGTTTATCTGGCTGTTTCGATGCTTTTAGAAACTGCTGGTAATTTAAAGACAATGTTTTGCACAGTTCTATGCTACGCTGTCCCTAGTTACTCCTTAAATTGTTTTTAATTTGTAAAGTTTTCAAATTAAAAAAAAATGTAGATAGACGTTTGACATAAACAAAAACAACTTTTTAAAGTCTTACACTTTTGAAACTTTAAAAAAAAACCTACTATATTTAATGAGTATCTATGCCAACCTTATATACAATATCTTAACGTTTAAACTAAATAAATAAAAGAAACTGATTACACTTCCTAATTTACTTTGACATATCTAGGACAACCTTATATACATCATAAAACAATACCAGCCCATCTTTATTTAGGAGAAAATACACCTCATCTAACAAACCGACCTGTTGTCATCTTGGACATGAACCACAACCTCCAGCACCCTGAACCATCACAATCTGGAAAAATAAACGGCCACTAAGATTTAAAATGCCACAAATGAATTCTATGGAGTATCGATATTGAACTATTTGATCTTATTCATGGTGGCTTGGGGTGTTTGGTGGAGTTGTATTTTATGGAGGCTCGGTTGTAAAAAAAATTTAAAATTCTATTACTGGAGGCTCGGTTTGTTTATTCTTATACATTATTCTTGTTTACTTCAGAGTTGTAGTTTGGGGTTCTTGGAGGCTCGGGGAAATTTGATCTTTGTCTCCATTAAATTGCGACCAAGGTTTAAACGACCATCCTTGTTAACGGAGCTATAGGAACTGTATCAACATTTTTGGATCCATCTGGCTATTCCAGGTAAAACCTATAATCTTTTCCTGATAGACGTATGCTCCCTCTATAGGTCAATCCCTCACTCTGATAGCCTTAGGGCACTCCAGTTCTTTTTGGACAGAAAGTCCAACCCGATCATCCCAACTGCAGTTCTTCTACGCCCTGCCGAACTGGTACTGACCCTTATCCTTTTCGAGTTCAATATTGAGTATTTCGATCAGATCAGTGGATCGCGATAGGCACCAAGATGGGCGCCAGTTACGCGTGCCTCTACCTGGAATATAAGGTCAGTTTATCATACCCGGGCAAGTTTCCGGAAGTGTATAGGAGATACATAGATGATGGCGTGGGCATCACTGAAATGTCCAAGTTTGAGCTTGACCAATTCATCAATTACATCAACAATTTAAATACGGCTATCAAATTCACCTCACCTATCTCCACCACTTCAGTAAACTTTCTTGACACCACGGTCAGCATAGATTTCTAGTGTCTGAAGACCACAGCCTACTACAAACCCACGGATTCTCACAGTTATCTTCTGTATACGTCGTCTCACCCACTAACGTGTAAAAATTCTATTCCGTGTTCATAGCTCCTTCGTCTGCGCAGTTTGTGCTCTGATGATTCTTACTTCTTTGATAAACCAGTTGAACGATCACCAGGAGAGATGTTTTCCCTACCAAACGTAATTCTACCAGCGATGGACCCAAATTGATTTTGACTTTTCACCCTAACAATGTGTTTGCTACCAAAGTATTCTCTCGTCATTTTGGACATCCTCCACTCTGCCCCGGACACCAAGATTATTCTTAGTGAGAAGCCAAGATTATTTTATAGACGAGACCGCAACCTCAAAGACCTGGTTGTAAGAAGCCGACTCCAACTGATCTACACAGAACTTCATTTTATGACTACAGAACGCTTCCGCAGCACGTGCAAGACATGTCCTTTCGTTGTCCAGACTTCTTCAGTCAGTTTCCCTAATGGTTCTTTCCAAATAAGGGAACCTTTTACTTGCGAATCCCGCAACGTAATTTATGCAGTTATCTGCAAACGATGCAGCAAGGCATACATTGGAATAACTGGCAGGAAGCTAGCTGATAGTTTCCGAGAACAACTCTCCGATAATGACATGAAGACACTTAAACCAATCCATCTCTGTTTTAATAGCTCTGATTACAAAGGTGAAGATGATATATCTGTAACAACATTATAATCTTGCTCTGGCGATCACACTACAAGCCTCATTTTTGAAAATCGCCTCATCCACAACCTAGGCGTTCTTAGACCAGGTAGTATCAATATCCAACATACTTTTATCTAAACAGTTTTACTTTTATCACATTTTAAATTTTAATTAATTTTTTTCTTTGAATAAATTTCATATTATTACTTTATTCTATTTTTTTATCAGTATCATCTATGTATCATTAACATTTGAATTTCTGTTATTCCCGCTATTATATTACATAGGTATCACAAACTTTGAATATCTAGGCTCTATAATAAACAACAATGGAGACTGTTCGACAGAAATTAAAAGGAGGATGGCCATAGCAATGCAAATTTTGAACAGCCTTAAAAGTCTATGGTTAAGCACCAGCAAGGTGATAAAAATTATAATTTTGAGAGCTGGCATTTTCACTGTGGCTACATACTCTCAGTCCTTAAGAGAGAGAATAGAGGCTTTTGAGCTGAAATGCTATAGAAAGATTCTCAGAATGTTTTGGACAAAGAAGAGGAGAAATATTGACATCCTAAACGATCTGAACATCAAGGAGGATTTGCTAATAAATAGCATGCTTTCCCGGAAGCTGAAATATTTTGTTCATATCAAGCGCCACGACGGATTGAAAAAAAAATTATAACAGAATGCATGGTACCAGGAAGGAGTGGCAGGGGCCGACCAACACAAAGATGGGCACAGGATATAAGTGACTCCTTGAGTATGAAAATACACGAGGCGGAAGAACTGGCGTGAGACCGAGTTTCTTTCATGTAGACTATGATGAGAGCGATTTTCTGCAAAGACCTGCTACATGATGATGATGATTATATTTAACAATAATAAAATTACTTTTAATTTTTTGCCATATATTTTTTAAGCTATCGTTTATTTTATTTCATTACATTCATTCTACATCACATTTTTTTTAAAGAACGTTGCTCACGTTTCCCCTTTAGAGATCTGTATACTCTCCTCTCCTCGTTGTTACCTTTGTGTAGTTCACTTCATGTTTGACTAAGGCTACCCGACCGAAACGTTACGTTGTTGTGTTGTTTTGTGCACACAAAAATGACATGGGTCTGGTAGTTAAAAATTTTGTAGTTTTAGACACATTGAATGCCTGAAATGTGTTAATGATAATTTTCTTTGAAGCATGTTCTTTTTTATTATTTATTATGTCTTAAACAATATAAATATATATATATATATATATATATATATATATATATATATATATATATATATATATATAGATATATATATATATATATATATATATTCTGCTGTTCTTGAAATGTATTATTTCGTTATTTAATAATTAATAATAATAATAAGGAATTCTATAAATATTTTGGTGGCTGGAGAAGGAGGTGGTGGGTGGGGGAGGGGTGTACAGTGACTTGCTAGGAATGTCCCGCTGTCAGCTCAAAATGTCATTGGGATGTCTCGTTTTCAACCTAGGATGTTATAATAACTCAACCATGTACTATGTGCATCACACATCATTTCAGTTATTTATTTACCGAAATGACTTCCTTTTCGGCGAGCTCTTGTGGCAGATAATTTTTACGAGGTGGGATAGCTGGGCCAACGTGCAACCCTACTTATTTGTCATTCGGCTAGGGACGGCAATGGCTGGGGGGGGGGGGGCAGACAGACTAATTAACCTACTTAAATACCTAAAATGTCGGGGGGGGGGGGGGAGAAGGGCAGGGGCTGAAATAGAAGAAATATAGACAGGGAATGATGTTAAGAAAGGAAGCATATGGGAAGAGCGGGAAAAGGATGAGAAAAATATTGAATTTTCTTTTTTAATTACGTAAAGTTATTCTGAACATTGACATTTGATTTGATTCAAAAACCGACATTACAGCACTCGGGGCATTTCCGTAAGCTCTCCGTCCCCATCTTCAGTAGCCAGCGAAGAGTTCCGGTACTAATGGTTCTAGTAGCATTGTGATTAAACGTCCGTCTTGCCTTTCGTCTGAGCCTCGAGCATCTGCCAGAACCTCTCGTCGCTTCACGCTGCATCAATCTCACCACAGACTGTGGTGATCCATCTGCTCCTCCGAACTGTACACGCTGTCCCACAAGGCACTAATCACGTCTGCCTTATCATGTATCAGTATTCCACCAAGTTGTGCAGAGCCAGCCAGTCTGTCCACCTGTTCATTTCCCAACACACCGGCGTGCCCCGGAGAAAAAATCTAGACAATACTCCTTACCCGTGTCCTCCGCAGCGAAGTATGCCACTCTGTACGAAGCATACCTGTTCTGATCTTCCTGAACTGATTCTGAATCAGTTACAATTACGATGTGTGTGTGTGTGTGTGTGTGTGTGTGTGTGTGTGTGTTCTCTAGCCAGCGGAAAGCTGCAGTGACCGCCTCCTCCTCCATTCTTAAGCTGGATGTTGTGGTATCATATGCTAGGCTGTCCTGCACCAAACGTCGACCATTACCTTTAGCTAAGAAGCCCCAAGCACTTCTTTTCCCTCTTGACACTGAACCGTCTGTGTAAATGATCAAATCCTCTGAGCGAGCATTATCTTGAATTAAGTGCTGAATTTCCACCTCTGTGATACCTGCTGGCCAGTCTCTGCATTCCCGGCTCAGTGTGATTATGACTCTACACAAGTTTGACTGCTCGGGTGGCACTTTGACCCACTCTTCTCCTCGACTAATGTTCTCAAGGATGCAAACCTGTCTGATTGTGTCTTCTGCCTGAGCCATGCATGACCTCCCTCTTATCAACCGCTTACCCTTAACTGCACCCAGAGGTTCATGCAGAGGGTGGTCTGTGTCTGCAGCTACCCTGAGATATGAACCGTCGGCAAACTAAGGATGTATCACATACACACCACTTGGGTGTCTCTGGTGCAACCCAGAATGAACTGCATAGCCGCATTCTGTATGCGCTCTAGTTTGTCCATCTGACTTTTTGAGACGGTAAGCAGTCCCAGGCAATAATCAACCATTGACAGGATCAGGTGCTGATATATTGTGAAAAGCATTCTCTGCTCTATGTCAATTGCAGCCATTGTCTTAAGTGCACTAAGTCCTTTTTTGGCCTCTTGTCACAACACTCTCCACATGGTCCTTAAATGACATTGACATCTACAAAGCTAAAAAGCCGAAATGTTGGTGATGCAACTATCCAGGCAGAGACGAATAGTTAGATCTCTAGTTTTAAAAAAGGGCAATTACGTATCCTTTATAGGACATTGCAGAACCAACCCCAGCATTGTTTGGCTGTTGAGGTTTTTCTAGGCAAATTGACGTCCAATAATAGATCTTTAGAGCAACGTTCGATAACTGTAACAGAGGGGTCAAGATCACTCTGGTGATCATATCTATTCAAATGGAAGGTGACGGATTTAGGAGCTGCTCGGTAACAATCTATGAGATGTTTCCAGAAACAATATGCTAACTTTCTACCGATTTCCCCAATTTCCTTTTTGCAATATTGTTTTTGTTTGTTTCTTTGGTTGTTGGTGGCAAATATTAGTTTGCGATATTCACAAGTAAATGCTTCCTTTTTTTTTTTTGGGGGGGGGGGGGGGGGGGGGGGGAATAAAAAACCCGTCAAAACGTAGAGAAGCATTCAGAAGTGTTGTATGGATCGTCTGGAGGTTGTTTCTGACGAGTATGTTGCATAGTTTGTAGTCTTGGTCTCGTTTGAAAATTGAATAAATAGCATCAATTACATTTAAAAAAAAGAAGTCATTTTAAAGTCATGACGTCGACTTTCGATACGCATATTTGGTACGGACCGCCGGTGTGACTACATTGGGGGGGGGGGGGGGGGCGGGGTGGGGAAGGACACGATCACCATCCACCATACACTTCATAAAAGTTCACATCCCAATCCCCCAATTAAAAAAACATCTATAAGTTGCTAATTGAGACAAGCAAAAACATCGCGTATTTTCAGCTGTAATAGATCAGGTATCAAAACAACATGTTAGTGTTTTATCAAAATGTCTGAGGTACAAGCTGGCAATGTTGACACTCAACAGTTTGGTGTTTACACAGGCTGTTATTTATGTCGAAGCGATTCAGCTGTTCACACACGTACATAGCTCTGTGGCTAGAAAACTGGTGTTCTGTTACGCCAGACGTGACAAGTAGGTGGCTGGCAGCATGAACTGCATGTGATAATTACACACACGTTTAATTTCCCTACACTTATTTCACATTCTCAACTTTTATGTCCATGAGTAAAATGGTAATTTTAGTCTGGAATCTTGCATTTGTTGAAATATTCACCAGAATTAGATTTGGTGAACGCTGTTTCTCTGCTACCATCCTCTCTCTCTCTCTCTCTCTCTCTCTTTCTCTGCTACCATCCTCTCTCTCTCTCTCTCTCTCTCTCTCTCTCTCTCTCTCTTCTCTCTCTCTCTCTCTCTCTCTCTCTCTCTCTCTCTCTCTCTCTCTCTCTCTCGCAAAACAGACATGTAGTCAGACTGCTACCGGCATCAGTAATATTAGAATGCTGCACTGGCTGGTGAAGATGGGTACTGGGCGCTTGTGAGTATGCCCGAGTGCTGCGATGTCGGTCCTCGAATAAGCTCAAATCATCTAGACATTATCTCTCTCTCTTTCTCTCCCCCCCCCCCTCTCCTCTCTCTCTCTCTACCTCTCTCTCTCTCTCTCTCTCTCTCTCTCTCTCTCTCTCTCTCTCTCTCTCTCTGGTTTCACATAGAAAACATGTTAAAAAGAAAAAATCTCTATAACCATTGCCATTTAGTAAACGTTTAATTTTTAACAAAGCCAAATTTATTCACAAATTGTTAGCTCCAAATACCCCGAACTACCTTTTCCGGTTAATTGAATCAAATCATACAAACAGCAAGCGACTAATGTATTACATTTGCCTAAACCTAGAATAGATTCATATAAAACAAATTTAACGTACTTCGATGCTCATTTGTGGAATCAACTTCCACTAGACCTGAAAAACTCTAAGAGTGCCTATTCATTTAATCGTAAACTTTTTCAGTTCATGCTTACAAGCGATTATATGCCAACTTCAAGCTGTCCACCTTCCACCACACATGTCTACGTAGAATTATCAAAATTTTCTGGCCAGATAGAATCTCAAACACTAAACTACTTTAAGTCACAAACCAAGAAACTTTAGACAGTATGATAACCAAGAGAAGATGGAAATGGCTTGGCTACGTCATGAGAATGAATCCTGATATACCTGAAAAAAAAAAAACAGCTCTCACATGATGGACACAAGAGGGAAAGAGAAAACAGGGGCGTCCAAAAGCAACATGAAGACGAACGATGGAAAAATGACCTGAGTCCTTTGACATGGAAAACTGCACTGAAGATTGCACTGGACAGGAAAGCGTGGAAAGTTCTTTCTGAAGCCTCATGTGCCACTGTGCATAACGAGAACTGATGATGATTTGCCACCTTGAATGTAATTAATATCCCATATAGCCTTATCAATTTATTATTAAACAAGGTGTATATGATATATATGTTTGCGCGAGCACGTGTGTGTGATATGTATGTATGTGTAGGCGTGTTTGTATAGTATGATTCTGAGTATGTTGTTTGTCTGCTTGTGCATCTGCGTGTGTGTGGGTGTGCGTCTGCGAATGTATGCGTCTGTGTGTCATTGTGTATATGTCTGTATGTGTGTGTGCGCGCGTATGTCCACGTGTATATGTCAGTATAAATTTGTCTGAGCAAACTGACCAAAAAGACGAAGCTGCAAGAATAGGGGTTAAGATGAAACTGTCGATGCTGTGCGAGAACACTGAGCTAGGCACTGATTTCACAATCACTGCAGACACCTTAAGAACTTGCCTCAAGAAATCGCGCAGCACTGCTCCAGGCCCTGACGGCATCCGATACAATGACATGCTGATGATGTCGAATGCTGATTTGAAAAGCGTGGCAAAGGAATTCAATATCAGCATCCAGAGTGGCCAGATACAAGAGGAATGGCTCCATAGTTATTTGTTTCCACTACCAAAGCCTAATAAAGACCACTCAAAGATCTGCGGCTACAGAATCATCTCGATGCAGAATACTGTTGGCAAACTTTTGGAAAAAATTGTCGCACAAAGATTGACCACCTACTTAGAACTACATGATAAGTTCCCATCAACACTTGGAGGGTACAGATTGAAGAAAGAGACATGGTCCAATGCTGCTGTTTTCGCCTACGATGTGTACGAGGGATTTCAGATTAAAGAAGAGACATGTGCGGCAGTGTTGGACTTAGAAGATGCCTACAATAAAGTACCATATGATTATTTAATGCAATTACTGCTTAAACTAGAAGTCAATCCTATTCTGATCCGCTGGATTGCTGCGGTCCTGTTCCAGAGAAAGATTGTACTAAGATGTGGTAGCTGGTCCTCAGAACCGCAAACGATATGTCCAGGCTTGCCACAGGGATCACCGCTATCACCAGTCTTATTCAACGTTTATACGGTGATGATCACTGAGCAGCAGTTGAATGGAAAGGGAAGGACTTTGTCATTTGCTGATGACATTTTGATTTATCGACGAGGGCGTGATAGACAGGAGATCGCCAGCACAATGCACAAAGAACTCGATCGAATTGCCGCGCCTGGTGTGATGGTTCCAATGCCTATGTCAATCCCTCGAAGGCAGCAGTGTCATGGTTCCTTTGAACAATCACATTGTCAAGTCGGACTTACCAGAAGTGAAAATGCGTGATAATGTATTGATCAGAACCAACGTTATGACGTTTCTCTCGGGGTGAGGTTTGATCGCAGCTTGTCATTCAGGGAACACGTTGACCATGGGATAACAAAAGCACGCAAAGGTCTATCTGCAATGAGGATTATGGCTGCTTCCAATATCGAGCAAAGACTGCTGGTGCTTCTATTCTACGGTCTGGTCCTTTCCCCCATTGAATACGCTCTGGCCATCCTCACTGTCAGTGCTACCCAGATTGAACGACTCGAGAAGGTGCAAAATGAAGCCATGCGTATTATTTTGGGATGTACAAGAGACACATCCTGTGGAGCAATGAGGTATCTACTTGACTTTCCAACAATGAACCAAAGGATCAGGATGTGGAGGGCTCGGGCATACCTGAAAATATGTGCTGATAAGAAACACCCACTGCATCAAGCGCTTTTTAGTGAAAAGGGCGACAGACTGAAGAGGGGAAAATCGTGGCTAGGTCGGGCAGAAGATGTTATTAGGCAAATATGCAGCCTAACCGAGATCATACCTGGTGCAGAATGGATACCTGTGCCTCAGGCGTTTATTTGTACATTTTCCTGTATTGTCACACTCAACAGGCGATGTAGAGAAGAGAATCCTGTTGCTGTTAATGCAGAGGTCAACGCTCTCATCGGTGAAAATTCAGACGAAGCAGATGCACTAATCTATACAGACGGATCCTTTATACGCCAAAGAAGAAGCGCATGGGCATTTACAGCACGCTCAGCGGGCAGAACAGTCAAAGAAGCCAACGGCGCCTTCTCCATGACAACCAGCAGAATGACGATGGAGGTGATGGCAGTGACGCAAGCGTTTGCCTGGCTTGAAACACAAAAATACACCCGCATATGTATACTCAGTGATTCAATGAGTATGATCCGGAGGGTTCAGGCAGGTTCAGTGCGAAGACAATGGCTTGAATCAATTCAGAAGTCCACTGTGCGAGGAGTCACCTTTATTTTTGTGCCGGGACACGCAGGCGTCGATGGAAATGAAAGAGCTGACAGGCTGGCTGGATCCGCTATCACTACCGACGGTCGGCCTATGGATCATGCTGATATTATCAATGCCCTCAGAGAAATGGGAAGGATAGAGGACTTTGGTGGCAGTGAATCCACATCACTCGCCAGAATGGCAGACTTGGGAATTAAGATCGGCACAGCAAAAAACGAGACGCACACCGGACACGTCAGAAGATTTGTTAATCAACATAGAACTGGTACTATTAGCCATCGGACGTTGGGATTCATACTGAGGGGAGGATCTGAGCACCTATGGACATGACCGGAGTGCAATGATGATAACCCAACTAACTAACTAACTAACTAACTAAAATTTGTCTGTCTTTCTGTATGTTTAAGTGTGCCTCTTTGTTGCGTATGTGTGTGTGTGACTGGGTACACGTGGCTGTGTATATGTGACTGTGTATATGTGTCTGTGTATTTGTCTGCATGTCTGGTAGTCTGGTAGTCTTAGTTTCAGCTTCATAGCAAACGGGTCAACTTTGCTCCGCTCTTGTGCCAACGAAAAACACACAGAATGTTTATCAGTCTCCTGTGTCTCAGCATATCTAGCATACACTCGCATTAAAACATACGGTAGCCATCCGAAGTGCTAACACAAACAGTCTGACATTAGAAATGCAGTTTATCATTGATGGTAGCAGAAGTCGCCAACAAGTCAGCAGTTGCCCACGCGATCAATTTTAATCTGATATGTTTGCATGTGTGTGTCTCGGTGTTTATCTGTATGTCTAATGTGACTGTGTGTTTGTCTGCTTGTGTGTCTGTGTTTGTCCCCGTATGTGTTTGTATGCATGTTTGCCTGTGTATGTTTATGTTTTATGTTGACCGTTTGTTGACCGTGTGTTGACCGTGTGTGTCAATGTGGCTGTGTGTATGTGCCTCTGTGTGTGGGTGTCTGTATGTTTGTCTGCGTGAGTGTATGTGTCTGCGTGTGTCTGTCTGTGTGCGCGTGTCTGTGTGTGTGCCTCTGTGTGTATTTTGTGCGTGTGTGTCTAGTGTATTTGTCAACGGGTGTCTGTGTGTGTCCCTGTGTGTTTGTGTGTGCCTCTTTGATGTGTGTATGTGTCTGTATGTCAGAGTATACGTCTGAGTGTGCTGATATAATGTGTCTGCGTGTGTTTTTCTATGCGTTTATCTAAGTGTGTGTGTGTCTATGTGTGTTTGTCTGTGTATTAATTTATGTGTGTTTGTCTGTGTGAGTGTCAGTATGTGTTTGTTTGCATGGTTGTCTGTATTTGTGTGTGTGTGTGTGTTTGACTGCGTGTGTGTCTGTGTGGCTGCATGTTTGTCTGCGTGAGTGTATGTGTCTGCGTATGTATATGTGTGTTAGTGTGTGAGCATGTATGTATTTATGTCTGCTGTGTGTCTCTCTGTGTGTGTTTATATGTGTGTGTCTGTGTGTGTCTGTTATTTTTGTCTTCGTGTGTGTGTGTGTGTCTCTGTGTGTGTGTATCAGTGTGTGAGTCTGCGGGTGTGTCTGTGGGAGTGTCCGTGTGTTCATGTGTGTGTCTCCGTGCATGCCTGTATGTATGCCTGTATGTATGTATTCGTGCATGCATGTGTGTGTGTCTAAGTGAGTGGGTGATCGTGTGTGTGTGGGTGTTTGTATGTTGGTGTGTATTTGCACGCGCGGGTTTTAGCATGCACTTTACAACTCCTGCTTTTGTGTTCTTTTATAATATTCATAATATGCATATCATCATATGATCATAACACGCTTTATTAGTAAAATACAACTGCTGTGCGAAAGATGGTTGACTGGAGGGGCCGAATGTAAGACAGGTCTGCGTGCCAGTGTTGCCACTTTTCTTTGACAAAAAACATCCAAAGCGGAGTCAAAATATATCTAAAACATCTAAATTTGCGTGGAAAACATCTAGAAAAAACATCCACATGGAAAGAGTCACAAATTACTTAGCAATTGATATGACTTACCCTATAGAATCATGTCCTCATCTTTACTGAAGTCTGCCTTACAAGATCCACAGGATAAACTTAGCTTGGATGATGAAGTTGAAGCTTCAGATCCAAAATGACTCTGGTATGCTTTAGGGGTCACTACACGGCATTTTTTTTCAATTTATGACAAAAATATCACTTTTTCAATGTGTTCGTTTTTGTAAAGTTCGGCATTCGTAGAATAGATGACACACAAAATGTATGTCATTTGTAAACAATTTAGCATTAAAAAGTTAATACTAACGACACTGCCTCATGCACTTTTTAAAGATAAAAAAAAAGTTTAAAAGTCAGTTTTCTCAAATCTCTGTATTTCAGTTTGCTGTGTGTGTGAAATCCTAAAATCTAAACTAATTTAAGGAGTAGAAACATGAAATTTTGTATGCATACTTCGTAAACAATATTATAGGGACTGGTCTATCAAAAAGTAGATTATAGAAAGTTTCTGTTTTTAAAATTTGATTATTGTCTTATGATGCTAGATTTTTTTGACTTTTTTAATAAACCTACATTTTAAAATTCTAAGAAAAATATTTAAAAACATGTTTAAAGTAAATAAACTAGACCTGTACCTCTAAATATGATAAATAGTCATGGATTCATCATTTATTGTTGAATAACTATGTTTGTTTCTAAAATTTTAGGATTCTAAGTACATATTGTTTTTTTCACAAGATGGCGGCTATTGCTATGACAACTATGATTTTTTTAACACTTAAAGTATACAAATGTAATAACATGTATCCCTACAAATGATCATTATAAAAAAACTGCTCTAACACTGTAAATAAAAAAAATAAAATTTTTGGTGTAGTGACCCATTTAGCTGTTCCAGTTTCTTTTAATACCCAATCAGGGAGATGATAAGTGGAACAGCCTTTTCCTACTCTTATCAGGCCGAATTTTATTGTCAAGATAACATTTAAAAAGTTGAATTTTATCCTGTTTCTTAGGTTAGATTTGATAAATTTACTTCAAATGAAAAAACATCTTAAAAAACACATCTACCATCTAAACGTCAAAAACGCCATCTAAATGCAAGAAAAAACATCTAAATCTGGATGTAAAACATCCAAAGTGGCAACACTGCTGCGTGCCCAATTTGTGACCCTTTGAAAATAAAGTTCGTTTCTTCGTCCTTTCCATCTCTCTCTCTCTCTCTCTCTCTCTCTCTCTCTCTCTCTATATATATATATATATATATATATATATTATATATATATATATATATATATTGTAATGATGCTATTAATAGGGATAACGTCAGGGGATGACTGGCATAATTGGGGAAGTCCCTGAGAGCATGGGTTTCACAGAGATATGGTGAAACGACAGGAAAGAGTGAGTCACGTGTGAATTGTGAGATCTGGGGGATTGAGAATCAGGCGGTCATTCGGTGACTGGCCCCAGAGAGGAAGGATGTGAAACTGGATCTGTGAAGATGAATCGAGAGTGAAGAGCACGTGGAACTAAATCAAAGTCGAATGAATGAGAGTGAAGGCCAGCTGTGGTGTTACACCGTTTGATTGTTGAGCCAGCCATGAATATGCCAGTGTACATCGTCTGAAGCATATCTGGAGCATTAATGCGTGAGCAAGTTGAGATTGCCCCGAATGGTGTAAGTGGACATCGTTGTTGATTCGTGTCTTGTGCTACAGTGATAATAAACTGATGAAATGTATCAGCTGGTGTCAACCGTCGTTACAAGTCGTGTGACCGATGAGAGCAGTGCAGTCTTGTTAGATTAAGCTGTGACCTAACCTCTAGACACAACTGCAGTAGATACAAGTGCAGTCATTACATTGGGTACTCGTCCTAAGTGTGAATACATTGTGATTCCTAAATATGAATTACATTGGAGGCTTGTTCTAACTATGGCAGTACATTAGGAGTAGTGTTATTGTGGACACACGTAAAATTTCGGTAAACAGCGGCAGCAGTAAGCTGAGAGTGACTATGTGTGTTGGAAGATGGAGTTTAAAGAAATGTCGGGGTATTATGTAAGACCAGGACATGCTGTCAAAGGGCATTAAGTAAAACCGGGACAACTGAATTCCAAACTCTGGTCATTCTCAAACTGACAAGCTTGCCTGAGAAAAATTGGTAGAAACACGGCGAGTATACTGGGTAACGTATCACTCCACGTGTTAACAAATTTCACACTTTTTATCCCGCGACGTGGGATCGTTGTTCGTCGCTGGAGGAGACGGTGTAGGCTGAACTTTTGACCCTCGTGGTGGGTAATTCACGACGGAAGATTGTCAGCAGAATATCTGTGTGATCCTTATTTGACGTGGGTTTTTGTCGTCAAACGAGAGGTCCTAAATCACAGATACCACGTTCGGACTAGATTTCTCCGCAAAAATACTGCAACGCCATGGGCCAAGACGGTACTCAATTACAGTGAGCTCAAGGTCACCACGCTATGAATTAAAGTGGTCATCAGCGCTGATCAAACAGTCAAGTACAACACAGTAGCAGCTAATAGGTCATCAGCGACAGGTAACTCGAGTCAACAGTACAACACACTTGCCACAAGTTAATACCTCAAGTCAAGAAAACATGTCAAGAAAAAAGTAACAACGGGGTCCAGTCAGTACGAGAAGTAGTCTTTTACTACTAAATGTAATGTAATACGTCAGTATAAGTGAGTCCAAGTGTTTATTGTGTTGGCAAGAAAGGAGTGGTGTTCATCGACATTAATTGTGTCACGAAATGTTTACGAATAATAATGGATAGACAGTAAGAACAGTGATCAATGTGATAGACTATTCAAGTTGTAAAGTGAAACTACGTACATCCTCTTGAAGAAAAGTGTTTCAGTAAGAATCTAACATTTATCAACAATTTGTGGTGAAAATTAAAGTGACATGAATATGCACCAACTGTGAACAGTCGACAATAGGGATCTGTGTAAACTAGTCAACTTCAGTGTAGATTGTTGAACTACTTAGTATAAAGACTTTTAGGAATATTTGATGTACTAAATGAGCATAAACTAATGCTAGTCTTTTAAGATCATCTACAGACTCAGGGCACGAGACAATACAAGGGCAGTGTGCTACAAAAGTCAGAAGAGTGTGTCTAGCGACAGTCAAGACGTGCCGCGGAGCATCAAGTGCCACAAACCTAATCCAGTCCATACTAACAGCAGAAGAAAACAGCGAGGGAGCCAGCATCAGGACCAAGAAAAAAGAATTAACTCATTATATTGTTTACATGCTTTCTTTTCTCTCATTTCAGGTTCTTTGAATGTGATATTATAATTGTTATTTCTATTTAAGTAGAATAAATAATTTTTGTTTCATTATTACAGTTAATTATAGAAGTTGATAGGGGATAGAATTAAATTTAAACTTTCAATTATTTAGTTAAAAAGGGGTATTAAATAAATAATACTGGATTTATCTTAAATTTAAACAGTTTCAAAAGTAGTAAGTTACAGTAATCAGTTTTAAAATGTCAAACCTAGCAGAATACATAAATCTAGGAAAACAGTTAGGGTTATCAGGAGAGGAATTGAGAAAGTTCTGTGAAGGAAGAGAACAGGAAGATAAAGAAGCACAAAGGGTCCAACAACAATTGGATCAAGAAGAAATGGCATTAGCACGCGCTCACGAAGCAACACTGAGAGATAAACAGTTACAAGAGGCAGCAATGAAAGATAAGCAATTACAGCAAGAAGCAGAACTGAGAGAAAAACAATTACAGCAAGAAGTAGAACTAAGAGATAAGCAATTACAGCACGAAGCAGCAATGAAACAACAGCAATTAGACCATGAGAAAGAAATCAAATTACAAGAGTTAAAACTTGAACAGGAGCGGTTGGCAGCACAAATAAATGCAGACAGAGAAAAGGTTGAAGCACAGATAAGAACAAAAGAAATGGATAATGAATCCAAAGCAGAACTAGCAGCACAAAGGGAAAGAGCTAAAGAAGAAGAACATACATTTACAAAGTACAAAGGATTAATAAAGAATTTTGGTGAAAAGGATGACATTGGATCGTGGATTTCAGCATTTTTACTTCAAGTTCGTTTTCACAAAATTCCAAAAGAAGATTGGGCAATACTGTTCCAAAGACACCTTGGAGGAGAACCATTGAAAATTTTGGAAACAGTGCCAGAAAATTTACGACTTGATTTTGACTATATTAAAGACCGAATAATGAGGCACTATGACCTACAAGAGGCAGGATACAGATTGCAATTCATTGATTTAAAACCAAAATCAACTCAAACATTTGTCGATTATATGTCCGAGGTACAGACAACTTTTCAGAAATGGGTAGATTCAGCCAAAATTAACAACAACTATGATCTGTTAGTTGATTTACTATTAAGAAGTAAATTGTTAGAATCATTACCAAAACCTATGACCACATTTCTGAAAGAACATAAACCGACTTCATTAGCACATCTAGAACAGCTAGGAGAAAATTATTATGCAGCACATCGTGATATCTTTCTCACACCACAAAACACTGATATATACTCAGGAGCAAGTGCCGAAGGACATACGAAGCAGGATATAATAGATCAGAATATCCAGCCAGGAAAAAATTTAATGGAGGAAGAAAAGTAAGAATAATAGATTGTGACGTGTGCAAAAAAAGGCATGGTAATGAAACAATATGCGACGCTGATGAAAGATATGAACAAGAAGTCAAAAAGAAAATTGAAAATAGGAGGAAAAAGGTAAAGAGATATGATAGTACATGTAAATGCTGGGCTTGTGGGTTCTACGGACACACGCGTCAATTTTGCAAATATAAGAAGGAATTTAAAGCAGCATCAGTATGTGAAACATCAGACTCCGAGTCAGAAAGTGATATATCAGAAACAAATGCAGCAGTGCTACTAGAAGAAGACAAATGCACAATATGTGAAACGTTTCAAGAATATGGAGACTTGCCATGTGGGCATAAGATACCGGTGCACAATGCACATTCTGTGAAGAACTGTGGGAAATTAAACCTACACAAAGGAATAGTTGGTAATCGAATCGTCTCAATTTTAAGAGATACAGGGGCGACGATCTCAGGTATACATAAGTCATTAGTGAAACCAGAGGATATGACTGATAGAGTTGTTAGATGTAGAACATTCGGAGGTAGAATAGAAAAATTTTGAATAGCATCAGTATGGGTGAAAAAGCCATATATCACTAAAAAGATGGACATGTCTGTATTAGGTTCACCGTGTGCAGAACTTATCATTGGTAACCAACCAGGGCTGAAAGAGATGACAGATCATGAAATAAAACAGTGGGAGAAAGAAAACATACCTGAGATGACAGAAGAGGTGATGCTAACCACGCAGAGACAAGAGACAAATTCGGTCATGGAAGATAAAAGTAACAGTGTAAATCTGCAGGAAATATAAAATGTTGCAGCAGTCACAAGAAGTGTAACAAAAAAGCAACAAACACAAGAGCACTCCGTAAACATGCATAAAGAACAAATACCAGTAACTACAGAAGATGAAAATACTAGAAATTTTTTTTTACCAGGAGCAGAAAAAGGATTTAACTCTAACACAATGCTTTGAAGCAACAAAACGAGAACCGAGAAAAACAAAAAATGCAGAATGGAAGTTCAAAGTATACAAAGGAATTTTATCAAGAATTTATTCGAAAAGGGGACGCATCGCAAAACAAACAGTACTACCACTGAAATTCCGGGAAAAAAGCTATATCATTGGCTCATGACTCCATATTTTCAGGACATATGGGAGTTACAAAAACTAAATCAAGAGTATTATCATCATTCTTTTGGCCGGGATATTTAAAAGACATCAAATCATACGTCCAATCATGTGATATCTGCCTGCGAACGTCAAAAAAAGGTGAGACACCGAAGGCGCCAGTCTAAAGCGGACAGCTAGCCTCACGTCCATTTCAGGAAGTGGCAGTGGACATAATAGGCCCATTATCAGTAGTTTCGGCTAAAGGTAACAGATATATCTTTACGCTAATTGACCTTGCCAGTCGATGGCCTGAGGCTTGGCCACTAAGGACAATTACTGCTGAAGATATCCAAGAAGTGTTGCTACAGATATTTTCAAGAATTGGATTTCCTGAAGTGATAATATCGGACAGAGGAACGCAATTCACATCAGTGGTAACGAGAGCAATTACGAAATTGTTAGGGATAAAACAACAATTCACAACACCATATCATGCGCAGGCAAACGGATTAGTTGAAAATTTAAACAAAAGCATTAAGAAAATGCTCGGCCGCATAACATATGAACATCCGTCAACGTGGGACACTTTGCTACCCGCAATATTGTTTGCATATAGAGAAGTCCCACATATAAGCACAGGAATGTCACCTTTCGAAATTGTATATGGGGCAAATCCAAAAGGCCCAGTTTCTTTGTACAAGAAATTAATAACAGGGACAGTAGAAAAAAAGTACAATGGAAATGATTACCAAGCTGTAATTGATTTAAGAAATAAAATAATAACATCATGTGAGGAAGCGAAGGCGGCACTACAAAATTCAGGAATCTGGCAGAGAAGATACGCAAATAGATCAACAAGACTTGTAAAATTAACACCAGGAGTTGAAGTCTTAGTGTTGTTACCAGCAAAGTCAGACAAATTATTAGTTGAATGGTCAGGTCCATACAAGGTGACCAGAAAAGTATCTGATGTGGATTACAAAATCCTGAAGAACAACAAAAAGAAAATTTTTCATGTTAACATGTTAAAGAAATACATTCGAAGGTCAGTGATAGACGAAAAAGAAGAGGTACAAGTATCAAATGCATGCAACGTAGTGAACGAAGAAATGATAGATGCAGTAGAGGAGGAAATTCCCACTCTAGAACTGGAAAAAAATAAAGATTGGAGAGACATCAAAATAAACTCACAATTAAATGAACAAGATAAAAATGCAGTTCAAAACATCATTTCAAAATTCAAAGAAATATTCACTACAAAACCTGGACGAACAAATTTGATAGAGTATGAAATTCAGTTAAAGACAGATATCCCAGTTAGATCACGGAATTATACGATATCTCTGCATTATTTGGACAAGGTCACAAACGAAATTAAACAACTCCAAAAAGATAAAATAATTAGAGATTCAACTTCTCCATATAGCTCACCATTGGTGATAGTAAAAAAGAAAGATCAGTCACTTAGATTATGTGTAGATTACAGGAAACTCAATAGCATCACAGAATTGGATTCAGAACCAATTCCAAGCACAGAAGATATTCCCCAGAGTTTATATAAATCCAAATTTTTTTCAAAACTTGATTTATGTAAACGTTACTGGCAAATACCAATGGCAGAGACATCAATACAATATACCAGCTTTCAATCACCGTTAGGCTTAAAAGAATGGTTACGAGTTCCTTTTGGAATTTTAAATGCGCCAAAAATATTCACCAAAATGATAAGAAAACTGTCAAACAACGTTGAAAACGTAGTAGCATACATGGATAATATCTGCATTCATACTGACAATATGCCAAAACATCTCCAAACGTTAGAGAAAGTATTTCAGAGAATTCAAGAAGCAAATCTTACAGTAAATCCAACCAAAACTGAAATTGCGTTCACAACTATCGAATTTTTGGGACATAAAGTGTATGATAACAAAATACAGACAGACGATAAGATAGTATCAAAAATATTGAAGATTGAAAAGCCAAAAAATAGAAAACAACTACAGTCGTTGTTAGGTCTAATTAATTATTATGGCAAGTTTATCCCAAATCTGGCAGACCTAACCTTTCCGTTATTTGAACTGTTAAAAAAGGGACAACCAACAAAACTAAAATGGGAGCAACAACATGACGAATTGTTACAAAAAATTAAAGAAACTTTTTTCCACATTCCCAATTCTCAGACAGCCAGACATATCAAAAAGATTTTATCTACAGTCTGATGCAAGTTTGCATACCATAAGTTCAATGCTAGCTCAGTTACATTCTAATGTTTTATTACCTATGTCACAAAAACTCACCCAAGCGCAACAGAAATATAGTGCGTTCGAGCGAGAGGCATTAGCTATTGTGATCAGTTCCTAATCGGCAAAGAATTTACAATCATCACAGATAATCTTGCATTGGTAAAACTGCAGAACATAGATGCTAATAAAAACGCTAGAGTTTACCGCTGGGCATTGTTACTGCAACAGTTTAAATTTGACATTATGCATGTAAAAGGGGTTGACAACCATATTCCAGATATTATGTCTAGGTTAAAAAGATAGTAAGCAGAAATCATCACAAGGGGAGTTAAATAGAAAAGGGAGATAATTATAGGTAACAGTCTAACATTACTAAAAAAAGTTCAATAAACGTGTTGTTACTAACAATTTAATATTCAAATAAAATAAATGTTGTATGATGTGATGATATGAAAGTTATGATGTGAAAGTGATAATGAGAAATGGTGTATGAAATCAAAATAAAACTAAGAGATGGTGTATGAGTTCATAATAAAATAACAGACACATTAGGTTATAATAGAAATTTTATTAACAGGCAATTACAGATGTTGCATTGAAACATGAAAAGTTGGAAATATCTAGTATATAGTGTACAAACAGAAAATGAAATTGCCACAATGCTAAAATGAGGAAATTCTGGCAAAGCTTTTTGGTATAAACCATGGTGAATGACGAAGACCAACAAGGAGTAGCAATCACATTGAATAAACTGTCAACAGTAACTTGGTTCTATGGGGGACATATAGAACTGTGTGACTTATAAGTCTGGTTTTGGAGCCATTTTTGGACGTCCGCGTTGTTGAGGAACGCTTTGGGGTGTTGTTCAGTCTTCTTTAGGTAGACTGACTTCAGGACTTGATAAGTACGTCACAAAGCCTATAAGGTCATCCGCGTTGTTTAGAAACGCTTTGGTGAGGTGATTCTGTTAGCATATTGCCAAGAACTGTCAAGGGGAGTGACAAGAGATGCTACATATGTTGTACAAAGTCAGAAAACCGATGGTAGAATTCCAGCCAACAGTAAAAGAATATTAGTAAAATAAGGCAATATATTCTTATATGAAAAATTATATAGGTTTAAGGGGAAAAAAATATTGCATATTTTTTTTTTAAGGGGAGGAGAGATGTAATGATGCTATTAATAGGGATAACGTCAGGGGATGACTGGCATAATTGGGGAAGTCCCTGAGAGCATGGGTTTCACGGAGATATTGTGAAACGACAGGAAAGAGTGAGTCACGTGTGAATTGTGAGATCTGGGGGATTGAGAATCAGGCGGTCATTCGTTGACTGGGCCCCAGAGAGGAAGGATGTGAAACTGGATCTGTGAAGATGAATCGAGAGTGAAGAGCACGTGGAACTGAATTAAAGTCGAATGAATGACAGTGAAGGCCAGCTGTAGTGTTACACCGTTTGATTGTTGAGCCAGCCATGAATATGCCAATGTCCATCGTCTGAAGCATGTCTGGAGCATTAATGCGTGAGCAAGTTGATATTGCCCCGAATGGTGTAAGTGGACATCTTTGTTGATTCGTGTCTTGTGCTACAGTGATAATAAACTGATGAAATGTATCAGCTGGTGTCAACCGTCGTTAGAAGTCGTGTGACCGATGAGAGCAGTACAGTCTTGTTAGATTAAGCTGTGACCTAACCTCTAGACACAACTGCAGTAGATACAAGTGCAGTCATTACATATATATATATATATATATATATATATATATATATATATATATATATATATGTGTGTGTGTGTGTGTGTGTGTGTATCACAAAGCTGGGCGTATGACCACAAAGACCAGAGAGGAGAGAAACTGAAGGAGTGGTAGGACGAGAATAGACTATATATATATATATATATATATATATATATATATATATATATATATATATATATATATATATATTATATATATATATATATATATATTGCATGTTATTGAATGTTGAGCTAAGAATCGACTTCAGAGCATTTGGGACACCCCCATAAGCGCCACGTCCTCATCTTCAGCAGCAAGCAAAGAGTTGAAATTTCGATGGTACCAGTAACTGTCTGATTGTATTTTCGTCTAGCCTTTCCACTGAGTGTCGAGCGTCGGTCAGATTCCCTTGTAACTCCTCGCAACGCCATTCTTCTCAGACCGTAATGGTCTATCTGTTTCTTAGCACTGTTCACTCGCTCCAAAAGAGCCCTCACAACATCCAGCTTGTCATACATCAGTTCACTACCAAGTGGTGCAAGTTCGACCAGGCTATCTGCCTGCTCATTTCCCAACATACCGGCATGACCTGGAGAAAATATCCAAAGGATGCTAACTACCGGGGACCTCTGAATTGATGCTTGTCACTCTGCACGGAGCATGCCTGGCCCCATCTTTCTCACCATGCTCTGTTTGTCAGTTACAATGACGACATGTGTGTACAGCTCATTCCCAGCGGAAGACAGCAGTCACTGCCTCCACCTTCATTCTCAAACTAGACGTTGTGATATCGTATGCCAGGCTTTGTTGCATCAAGCGACGTCGCCTTCGGGATAAACACCCATGCACTTCGTCTGCCCCTCAACACAGAGTCATCTGTATATACGATCACATCTTTTGGGCGAGAATTGTCATGAATCATTTGTTGAACTTCTGTTTCTGCAGCACCAGCTAGCCGGTCGCTGCAGTTACGTCCCAAAGTGATTAGAACCCTACACAAATATGAAACCTGGTCGGACACTTCGACCCACTCCTCGCCTAAATTTATCGAGCCTGCATGCATGTCCAATTATGTCTTTAGCTAGTGCCATCCAAGACTTTTCCCCTTTCGGTCTGTGACCCTTAGCTCAATCCAGGGCTTCATGAAGGAGGTGCCTCTTGTCCGCAGCTACTCTGAGCTACGACTTTACTAGCAGAACTTTGAGCCTATCAGCAATAGTAGGCAGTGCATGAATGTATCGCATACATACTACCGGGGTATTATTGTACATCCCAGAATTGCCTGCATGTCTTTATTCTGTATGCGTTCAAGTCTCATCAGCTGACTCTTTGATATGGTAAGCATTCCAAGTGCATAATCTATCACCGACAAGATCACATGCTAAAACACCCTGATCAACATTCTTTGCTCCATGTCTATTGCTGCCATCATCTTGAGAGCATTAAGTCCTTTTAGGCATTTCACAGCAACTGCATCCATATTATCCCTGAAGGACAGGTTTCTATCAAACGTGACACCCAGGTAACTCAGTTTGCTTTCTCTTTTAATGTTACTGTTATTAATTGTGAGATTTAGATCCTTAACTTTTACAATTCTTTTGTCCAGAGAGCACCACAAAGCAGCTGCCTTTTCTCAGTTGATGACAGCACCCATTTCTGCACACTAACTAGTCAGCCACTTTGTCTACAATTGCCTGTAGATCGTGAGCTATCGTCGCCTATCTTCCAACACCTGTTGATTCAAGTTCTGCTTATCTTGCCTGTATACACATTAAAGAGCACTGGTGAACCATAGGGCAGTCCCAGGGCGATATTACATATTTCTGAGGTCCATGTACCCAGGCGAAAGGCAACCATACGTGAATGCAGGACAGCTGCTGTCCAGTTCACAAATCACGGACAAACCCCCTTCTCCATGAGTGCAAAAAATCAAAATATCAGATTTGACTCTATTGTATGCATCCTCAAAATCAAGTGCTGCCACAACCGTCTCCTGTCTGTTCTGGAACCCCTCATAAAACATCAAAAGCAAAAGTAGCTGCATTGGACCAGATATCTTTCCGTAGCCTGTAACTACCCAAACCTTTTGATAGAATCTCTTCCTTTTCCAAAAACATTTGTAGTTTAACAACAATAATCTTCTCTAGCACCTTGCCAAAAGCATTTTGTAGGGTGATGATCCTGAAACCGCTGAGTTTGGAATGATGTTTGCCTGGTTTTTGAAGTGGAATTAGGTAGCTGTGTATCCAATCCTGGGGTACTGAAGCTGTTCTGATGCTCTGGTTGAAGTAAAAAACCATTTCCTTCAAGTTTTCATCACACATGCTCTTCATGTAGGCATAGCTGACTCCGTCTTGCCCCGGCGCAATGTCTTTTGCTTTTTGCAATACATATTTTATATCCCCCACCCTATAAATATCCTCACAATAATTATCATTTATTGTATTATGCAGATTATCTTTAACTGAATTTCTAAGCTCCTTATTATTATGATCAGTTTGATATCTACATCTCTTTAAAAAGCTTCCCCTTCCTCTTTGTCTATTGTAATTGGTATATCATTATCAGTATGTGAAGTCTCTAAAACTTACCCAGTGATCTATCCCCTCCAATTTCGCTTATAAAATATTCCCATTTAGCCTTTTTTTCATCTGCTTCACAACGCTTGAAATCTTCTACTTTTTCTTTTCTCACTCTTTTTAGCCTCTACATTCTTTTGTAACCTGTGAGGTGCCTTTCGCACTTTCTGTAATTTTTTAACTGTTGCTCGCTTTGCTCTTCAATGCCTGTTCTACTTTTTAGGTCCACAATGGGAGCTGCACAAAAGCAGAGATGGTGCTTCAGCTGCATACCCTCTGTCGAAGGCCTCCAAGAACGGTACTGTCCCTCTCATATTTAAGTCTTCCGCGTTCTCACGGCCCTGATCTTGCTAGCTTTAGAAATCAAGACGTGAGCATGGCATATGGTCACTCCCGTGATTGCATAGGACACTCCATTTTGTGTCCAGCACTGTTGACTGGGCAACAAACGCCAAATAAATAGCCGCGTCTGCATCACATGGTCTCATTGCCATTCTAGTTGGTCTATCGTCATTTAGACATAATACGTCTGCATCCACCATAGCCTCCGCCAAAGCCTTTCTTTGCCTGTTTTCTCCACAACTGTTCCATGCTCTGTTCCGCGCAATAAAATCCCCAAAGACGAGAAGCCTATTACCAGTGATTTTCACCAACTCCTTAAGCTAGTCCTATTGTTCCTTTGTGACAAGAGACTCAACAGCAGCTTAAACATTTACTAAATTCCAGATTGTTACCCCATTATCTTCTGTATACCCTGAACTTCTAGTGTACAATGATTCCACCGGCCCTTGTTAAGAACCACATGCTTCAACCAATTTTTCACCAGCAGACACTGTCCATGTCTTCCTTGTCCAGTAGGATTTATGTAACTAATGTATCCAGGACACTCATATCTATCTATGTTTAATTCCTGCAGCATGATAACATCAAAGTCATAAATCAGTCTCTGCAGTACAGGTCCTCTCTGCTTTGCACTACGACAATTCCAGTAACACACTCTAAGATGTTTTAATCCAAGGCGCTCCGTTTTTCGCCCGACTCTCTGGGCCCTGGCTTTCCCACTTCTATGCCTTCTCCTCTCTCCATAGCCTCGTCCTCTCCTCCTCCCATTCTCTCTGTTTATGGGGCACTATGGAATCTCACAGAAAATTATTAACTTAGTAAAGGCAACATAAAGACATGAAATGAGGGAACATTTATAGATACATTTGAAATTAAAACAGGTGTGCGTCAGGAATGTCTTTTGTCGCCTCTCCTATTATCACTGGCTGTAGACTTGATTATGAAGACAGTAATTGCTAACACCGAGAATAGAATTTAGTGGACTCCTACAAAAAAGCTTGATGATCCAGACTTCGCTGATGACATTTCTCTTATGTCCCATTCACGGAATCAGACGCAAGATAAACTAAATACACTTGATGCGAGATAACAGCAGCTAGGTCTGAAAATCCACAAAGGAAAAACAAAAATAACGTGGTTTCTCTTAATGGCATCCCACTCCAATTCCGGCCATTCTGACTGGTTCCCGGTGGAAACAGGAGTGAAGCAAGGCTGTGTCCTATCGCCGATGCTTTTTGGTATAGCAATCGACTGGGTCATGCGCAAGTGCATAAATAACGCAAATTTAGGCATTACATGGGTTGACAAAATTCTGGAAGACCTAGACTTCGCCGACGACATAGCACTCCTGAGTTCAGAACACACAGACGCCCAAGAAAAAATCAATCGACTCCAGAATTTCTCAGAACAAATTGGACTCCAATTAACACCGCAAAAACAAAAATTCTAGATCTTACCAACAGTTTAGTTGATATCACACTGAACAACAACAGCCTTGAAAAAGTCAACAGTTTCACTTATCTAGGGAGCAAGATGTCATCTACAGGAGATACCGCACCAGAAATACCATTTAGAATAGCACTGGCATCTAGTGCCTTCAATAAACTGTCCAACATCTGGAAATCAAAGACACTTAGCAAACACACAAAACTCAAGATCTTCAATTCTTGTGTGATTCCAGTACTAACCTATGGATGCGAGAGCTGGAAATCAACGAGAACTCTAGACACAAAATTAGACAGTTTTGAAAATAAATGCCTTAGAAGAATACTAAATTTCAAATGGTCAGATTTCCGAACCAATACACAAATAAGGCAAGAATCCAGGCAAGAGTATGTGTCTAATTTTATACGAAAACGCCGCTGGAACTATGTCAGCCACGCCCTTAGAATGGATAAATCAAGACTTCCTTACCAAGCCCTCATTTGGACACCACAGGGGAAAAGATCTCGTGGAAGACCAAGGGAAACCCTACGTAGAACTATCATCAGGGAAGGCTCGCTCATGGGCCACTCAAACATCCAAGACCTACAACAGATTGCAACGAACCGCAATGCATGAAGAGTCATGACCTCTGCCCTCTGTGCCGCACTCGACACAAGAGGAAAGACTAACTAACTAACTCCAAGACCTGGAGTCGTACTCCTATTTGGGCAGTAATGTACATACAGATAGGAGAACTCTGCCAAGTCTTCTATTCTGGCGAGTGATGTGGATTTACTACCCCCAAAGTCCTCTATCCTTCCCATTTCTCTGAGGACATTAATAATATAAGCATGATCCATGGGCTGACCGTCAGTAGTGATAGCTGATCCGGTTAATCTATCAGCTCTTTCATTTCCATCGACGCATGCGTTTTCCGGAACAAAAGTAAAGGTGACTCCACGCACAGTGGACTTCTGTAATGATTCAAGCCATTGTCTTCGCACCAAACCTGCCTGAACCCTCCGATTCATTCTCATTGAATCACTGAGTATACATGCGCGGGTGTAGTTTTGTGTTTCAAGCCAGGCAAACGCTTGCGTCACTGTCATCACCTCCATCGTCATGCTGCTGGTTGTCATGGAGAAGGCGCCGTTGGCTCCTTTGACTGTTCTACCCGCTGAGCGTGTTGTGAATGCCCATGCGCTTCTTTTTTGGCATATAACTGATCAGTCTGTGTAGATTAGTGCATCTGCTTCGTCTGAATATTCACTGATGAGATCGTTGACCTCTGCATTAACAGCAACAGGATTCTCTTCTCTACATCGCCTGTTGAGTGTGGCAATAGAAGAAAATGTACAAATAAATGGAAAGGTGGATACAACGAAATGGCAGAGTTGGCTCCAGGCGGAGGAAAAGAAAGTCCTTTACTGCGAAGATTTTAACGCCAGAGGAAACCAGTGGGGCAGCGTAATCACTAATAAACAGGGAGAAGACCTGGATGATGTCCTAGTGTCTGCCGATCCAGTATGCTTGAACGACTTAAAGGTTACCAGAAAAGAATGGCAACCCGACAAGGGTATTCTGACAGCGTAATTGACCTGGCCCTAGTGTCTCCCTCCATTGCACCAGGATGCACTGGGATATCATGACAGTGATCACTTTCCTTGTGTCGTCCTGGTGGAGAAGAGCAACAACAAAGGATATATAATAAATGTGCCTGCTTTTATATATGACTATAGGGCAAGATGCCATTAGCGAAATCAAACGTAGTAAAACAAGAGCTGGCGGGAGAGATGGGCCCACCTTGAGAAACGTCATAACGTTGGTTCTGATCAACACATTATCAAGCGTTTTCACTTCTGGTAAGTCCGACTTGACAATGTGATTGTTCAAAGAGAACCACGACACTGATGCCTTCGAAGGATTGAAATAGGCTTTGGAACCATCACACCAGGCGGCAATTCGATCGAGTTCTTTGTACATTTTGGTGGCGATCTCCTGTCTATCACGCCCTCGCCGATAAATCAAAATGTCATCAGCAAATGACAAAGTCCTTCCTTTTCCATTCAACTGCTGCTCAATGATCATCACCGTATACACGTTGAATAAGACTGGTGATATCGGTGATCCCTGTGGCAAGCCTGGACGTATCGTTTGCGGTTCTGAGGACCAGCTATCACATATGAGGACTATCTTCCTCTGGAACAGGACCGTAGCAATCCAGCGGATCAGAATAGGACTTACATCAGTACTTTAAAATAGTATGGAAACATGGAGAATAACTAAGGCAATTGTAAAAAAATTACAGACATCCATTAACTGGTGCCTTCGTAGAATAGAGGGAATTAATGGCACGATAGAATAACTAATGTAGAGCTTTGGAAGCGCTAGTGGAACAAGAGTTATGGAAAAGACGCTGGCATTGGATAGGACACACATTGAGAAAACCGGAGAATAACATAACTACAATGTCTTTGCATTGGAACCCAAAGGGGCATAGAAATAAAGGAAGGCTAAAAAAACGGAGAAGAGAGCTGGAAAACAAAGTTAGAAAGATGGGAAGGACATGGGGAGAGCTCTATGCAAAAGCGAAGGATAGAACGACTTGGCGTGAGTTAGTTGAGGACCTATGCTCAGTTGGGGGATAGAAAGGCAGACGAAGATATTTTATTGATCTCAGGGGTTTCCAGGAGAAAAATAGCTATAGTATTAACTTGACAAGAGTTAAAAATGTTAAATACCCTGCAACGTTTTCAAACTGCACTGGTGTTCATAATGTGGACGTGAGAAAACATGGCTTTTGAGCCAGCCTTAAAAAAATGTGCTGTATACACAAGCCAAAACGATAAGCCCATTAAGGGAAAGAATGGGGTGGGAAAGAGGGGGTGGGACATAAGTTGACATTTAAGCTTAATAGCTTGGGTTGGAAATTATGCCTGTTTAAACATGACTATCACGAACCCTAATAAGCCCATAATATTTTGTTATTATAATTATACAGCCGTTGAGGTGATTACACTCCCTTGAAAAGAGTTTCACCTGGCTTCTTGAGCTTCATCTACCAGAAACGGTTGCAGGTTCCTTGTCGTCGAGCATTTACGGTGCAGACATGATCGACAGAGTGTATCCTCAAACTGTATTTATACTTGTTATGTCAGTGGTTACAGTAATTGCCCAAGAAGGTAAGTCTCAGAACAAATCATTTCAACAAACGATCATCATCAGGCTCGGTCTCCTTCCAACTTTCCTGGTCTCATCACACTACCAAAGAGTTTAGATTGTCTTCTTCTGATGTGGGCAATAAGTTCTCTTTCTAATCAGTTTCTTTCAGTTCATATTCATTACTTTTTTTAAAATGTATTTTCATCATTTGTCTAAAAAAAAAAAAAAAAAAAAAAAAAAAAAAAAAAAAAAAAAAAAACTTCGCAGGTCACAAATAAATATTTTAATAATTTTTCATGATCTTCATCTTCTTTTCCCTACTGGAATGCCTCGCAACATCAGGGGAGTAGGAGACCTTTGGAATGCGCTCTTCTGTAAGCTTCGTACATATAACTTTTCAGTATATATGACATTTGTCCGGTCCATTCTCTGTTTAGTTGACTTTCGATATGTTCGTATCTGCATAATATTGCTCTCGTATGGTGCTCTGTCTGGTGCCAAACCTGTTATGTAGGGAAACCACTTGATCTGTGATCTGTCGATAAAGTTCATTATTGGTTCTGTGTCGACATCATCATTTCTTAGTCGATCTCTCCTTGTTACACCTAGCAAAGGACCTAAATAGTCCACGATTCACTTCCGTATTTCAGGATATGATTTGTATAGCTAGAAGTATACTCTTTCTCGTCTAAACAAAATGCATGGAATATTCTTCATTTTATAAAATGCTGCCTTTGCTTAAGCTATTCTACATACAACCTCTATAATTCATAATGCATCTGATGTCTTATTTACTTTGATGTTGCATTTAGAAAGGATAATTTTACCTATGTTTTTGTGTTGTTCAAACTAAGACCCTTGTTTTGACTTTCTGTTACAATTATATCCATCACTTCTTGCAGTTGTTTTATTTTAGCCATCAAAACTATGTAGTCAGGAAATAGCAGGCTGTAAAAAATGTGCCCATAAATCGATATTGCTGGCATAAGATGTATGCATCTAATTATTATTTCACTGTATATCCGGTGAAATCCGTGTCTAAAAACTTGCTTAATGTTTTGAAAAGTTCCGACTTGCTTTTGAAACCTTACGACTGTTTCTCATTGCCAGTGTATGTGTTTTTATTTTTTTATTTTATTATTATTGTCATATCTTCCTATCAGTGTCTAAAATTATAATAGTTTCTTAATGTTTCACTTTATCAAATGCTTTAGTTTAATCAATGAAGTATGAATACAGATCTCTGTTCATTTCAATCATTTTTTATTTTCTGACAGAGTCCTCCAGATAAATATGACCGTGTTTGTTCCTTTACCTTTAACAAAACCATACTGCTCTTCTCCAATTTCTGGTTTCTCTTTTTCCTTTTTGCAACCTATTCTTCTCATAATAATTCTTATTAATATTTTAATTTTAATGACTTTGAAATGTTTTCGATGTTCTCAATATTCCGCTGCACGAGTTTGTGTGTGTGTGTGTGTGTGTGTGTGCGTGCGTGCGTGCGTGCGTGCGTGCGTGCGTGCGTGCGTGCGTGTGTGTGTGTGTGTGTGCGTGCTTGCGTGCGTGCGTGCGTGCGTGCGTGCGTGCGTGCGTGCGTGCGTGCGTGTGTGTGTGTGTGTGTGTGTGTGTGTGTGTGGTAAAGGTATGAAAAGAGATTTTAAAAAGTCATACGATTTTTGTCAACACTTCTAAAGACTGTTCACTGACCACTTTTAATTCTTCAAACATGATGTTACCAATAAACAGGGCAAAAACTTGGAAGATGCCCTAGTCTCTGCCCACCTAGTGTGCTTGAACAATGGAAAGGTCACCAGAATGGCAACCCGACATGGCAATTCTGACGGTGTTACTGACCTGGCCCTGGTTGTCTCCAACCATTGCATCAGGATGCAGGTGGAGCACACTGGGGTACTAGAACAGCGATCACTCTACTTGTGCCATTTAGCTGAGAAGAGCAAAACCAGAGACTATGAAAACAAGGTGCCGGCCTGGACGCTTTCATCAAAATCAGACGAAGGAAAACAAGCTCTGATCGGAGAAGGCAGGAAAGATGAACGCAGCCACCATGGTGGAATGAAGAAGTCGAGAAGGCGTGGCTAGACAAGAAGCAAGCTATCAGGGTGAGAAAAAAAAAAAAAAACTAGGAAAACTGATTCGTCACTGTCTGAGTGCCTGGCAAATCTGAGAGATGAGGTGAACAAGAAGACGATATTCTTCAAGACATGTGCGAAGCAGGCTAAGACTGCGAAACGGGACGACATATGCAAGAAGGTGTGCTCCGAAAGGTCTCTTGCTATATTCTGGTGCCTTCAACAAAGCATGGACGGTGCCGCACGACGGAGGATGACCCCTAACTTTCAAAGCAAAGACCTGTCGTGGCAGAGAACTGATGCAGACACAGGAATAGCCTCTTGTGCAGCTACATAGAGCAAACTAACCTGAAAGGCGAGGCTGCAAGAACGGGGGTTTGAGATGGCACTCTTGATAATTTGTGAGAGTAGTGTGCTTGGCCAAGATTACATAATTACTGCAGATACCATACGAGCATGGCTCAAGAAGTCTCCCAGCACTGCCGCAGGCCCTGACGACATTCGATATGATGATAAGCTGACGATGTCGGATGCAGTTATTAAAGACCTGGTAAGTTAATTTACCAACATCATTCAGAGTGGACAGAGACCATGATTTGTTAACTCTTTGGCTCGGTAATATGGATACGCCAACCCTTCTGCCTTGATTCTATGATAGATCCCGTAAATCAGCGAAATATGTGGCTTTTCTGCCTACCCCTGAGCATGAACTAGGACGACAATTAATTCGCCGCGCAGTCAGGTTTAACAAACTGAGCTAGCGAAGCGGGCAAGTGGCCAGACAAAAGAGGAATGGCTCCACAGTTATTTGTTACCACTGTCAAAGCCGAACAAAGACCACTCAAAGATCGGCGGGTACAGAATCATCACGATGCAGAACAATGTAGACAAGATTCTGGAAAAAATTGTCGCACGACTTGGAACTGCTTGATAAGCTCCCGTCCACTCTTGGATTCTACAGGTCTAACAAAGAGACTTGGTTTATTGCGTCACTTTTTGCCTACGATATTTAAGAAAGTTTTCAGACAAGACAGACATGTGCTCCAGCGGTGGACTTGGAAGTAAATTCCGTTCTAATCCGCTGGATTGTTCCAGAGAAAGGTAGTGTTCAGGTGTGGTAGTTGGTCCTCAGAACCGAAAATGATTTGTCCAGGCTTGCCGCAGGGTTCACTACTGTCACTAGTTTTGTTTAATGTGTATACGGTAATGGCCACTGAGCATTAACCGGGTGGAAAGGGGGAAAAGTTGTCATTCGCTGACGATATTTTGATACATCGACAGGGAAAAATCAGACAGGAGATAGCCAACAAAATGCTTACCGAACTAAGCATAATTTCCTCTGGTGGGTTGATTCCAATGCCTACGTCAATCCTTTAAATGCATCAATGGCATGGTTTTCTCTGAACAATCACACTATCAAAACGGACTTGCCAGAAGTAAAAAAAAAGGTGATGGTTTTTGTCCAGAACCAACGTGTTGAGATACCTGGGGGTGCAGTTTCATCATAGCTTGTCTTTCAATAAACATGCCGACAATGATAACAAAAGCACGCATGAAGTCTGTCGGCAATGAGGGCCATGGGCAGCTTTTAATGCTGAGCAAAGACTACTAGTACTTCTTTTCTACAGGCTGGTCCTTTCTCCAATATTGCCACCCGTACTATAAACTCTTCAAAGACTGAAAACTTGAAAAGATACAAAATGAAGCCATGCCCATTATTTTGGGATATACGAGACACACTTCCTGTCTAGCAATGAGATATATGTTTGACTTTCCGACCCTGAATTCAAGGATCAAGATCTGGAGTGCTATTTCTTACCTTAAAATAAGCGCTGACAAAAAACAAAAACACATATTGCACCAAGCGCTCTACATTGAAAAGGGTGACAGGCTGAAGGGGGGTAAGTCATGGCTTGGACGGGCAGAAGATGTCATTAAGCAAGTATGTAGCCCAACCAATATCACTTTTGGTGAAAAGTGGATATCCGTGCTCTCTGTGTTTAATTGCACCCATTCTTGTATTGCCACGATCGACAGAAGATGCAGGGAGCAGATTGCTTTTGTGGCCAATGCAGAGATCAACGCTCTCATCAGCGATAACTCCGACGAAGCAGATGTACTAATCTACACAGACGGATCTATTATTTGACAACAGAGAAGTGCATGGGCGTTCACAGCACGCTTAGCGGGGAGAACAATCCAAGAAGCCAGCGGTGCTTTCACCATGATAACAAGCAACAGGACGATGGACTTGATGGCGGTTACGCAAGCATTCCTATGGCCAAGAACACAAGACTATATACCCCTGCGTGTGTACTTAGCGATTCCATGAGCATGATCTAGAAGATCCAGACAGGTTCTGCGCGAAGGCAGTGAATTGAACCATAACAGAAGTCCACTGTGCGTAACGTCGTCTTTATCTTCGTTCCGGGGCACACAGGCGTCGATAGAAAAGAAAGGGCTGATAAGTTGCCTGGATCCGCTATCACTGCAGAAGGTTAACGCAAGGATTATGCTGATATTATAATGCCCTCATAAAAGTGAGAAGAGTGGAGGACTCGAGACAGCAATTCCACATCACTCCCCACAAGGACAGACTGGAGAGTTAAGATCGGCATAGCCAAAAGCACAGGACGCTTGGGTCCATATTGAGGGAAGGATCTGAGCACCTATGGACATGTCTGAAGTGCAATGATTATATCCCAGCTGAATAACTAACTAACGTATGACTATCTATATGTTTAGTCTGCTGTTGCCATCGTACTGCTCTTTTATATACGCCCTCCATTCCCCCTTACCTTCTTTGTTCGTTAATATTTTACCTTTTTTGTTTCAAGCAATTTCTTGCTGTGCATCTTCTAAAACCTGATAGTCATTGTACTCTCTTATACATGTCTCTAGGAGAATGCTGTTCACACTATATCAGCAATTAATTATCCTAGTGATTGGTTTTGAAATGGGTTTGCTCACTGTCTCGAAGAGTCAGCTAGAGAAACTGGAGCGCATACAGAATGAAACTATGCGGGTGATCTTAGTATGTACAAGAGACACGCCGACTGTGTACATGCGAGATACATCCTTGCATTACCGACTATTGCAGACAGGCTAAAGGTGCTGCAAGTTAAGTCATACCTCGGAGTAGCTGCAGACAAAGAGCACACTCTGTATTAAGCTTTAAATGCAGTTAAGTGTCAGAGGCTGAAAGGGGAAAAAATCGTGGATAGCTCAAGAGAAGACACAATAAGACAAATAGGCATGCTGAAGAACACTGGGCGAGGAGAGGAGTGGATTGGATAACCAAAGTCTGACCTATGTAGAGTCATGATCACATTAGGCCGGAAGTACAGAGAATGGCCAGCGGGTGCTACTGAGGTGGAAGTGCAAAAGTTGATTGACGACAATTTTTGTCCTGATGATCTGATTATCTACACAGATGATTCTGTAATGAGAGGGAAGATTAGTGCCTGGGGTTTCGGGGGGAAAGCCAATGGAAGTGTTTAGTGCAGGACAGCCTAGCATATGATACCACAACATCTAGCATGCGAATGGAGGTGGAGGGGTCACTGCAGTACGGAATAGGAAAAAAAATAGTAGCAGAATGCATGGCATCAGAAATGAGGGGTAGAGGCCAATCAACACACAGATGATATAAGTGATTTCTTTAATAGGAAAGTCACGGGACGTGAGAGCTGACTAGAGACAGTTTCTTTCAGGCAGACAGTGATGAGAGCGAAGTTCTGCAAAGGACTTGCCTCACAAAGATGACGATGATTTGTTTTTTCCTACCCACACCATTTCAAAGAGTAATGTCCTGATTTTCTTGAGCATTTCGTTATTCATTCCTTGCAGCTGGAGATATTCTATTCCGTGTTCATTGCACTGTAATTCCTATCAATTTATTTCTTTCCTATTATTTTTTATCCCTCCAGTGTATTTTTTTTTAATCCAAATTATTTTTCGTTCTACCTCTAAAGGATTTTACTTTCTTCCCTACTTTTTCATACCCTGAATAATTCCTTCTCGATGCATTTCTTTTTCTTGTTCAAATAATTTGAAGAGTCAAGTTTTGTATGTATAGATGAAATGATATGTGTCTTGCCAGTGCGGTTTCCTCATTAAGTGTCACGTTGCAATCAGCACATCATACGCGCACTCTGTATAAATAAAACCGGGGGTTTACAACAACTGGGAGGAAGGGGAGGGGGAGAGAATGGTGTGTGTGTGTGAGAGAGAGAGAGAGAGAGAGAGGGAAAGAGAGAGAGCGCAGATATAAACTAAAAGAGAGACAAGAAATGAAAAAGTATAGAGAGAAGAGGAGGGAAGATAAAGTGAAATTCATCTTTGTGGAAAGGGGGGAGAAAAGGGGGGGGGGGGAGAATGGTGAGAGAGAGAGAGAGAGAGAGAGAGAGAGAGAGAGAGAGCAGATATAAAATAATAGAGAGACAAGAAATGGAAAACTAACGATGGAAGAGAAGATAAAGACTAACAACAAAGATATGTTAATAATGCAGACGCAAACAATACATTTCACAATTTATTGCCAGGCATATTTCGCTGTGTCAAGCGCGTTTCCACAAAGTTACATAAACATAAAAGGAAGCACAAAACTGAATTAACACACTTGAACTGCGAATAGTTTCCTTCGACGCATCGTGGTGTGTTTAGTCGCCGAAAGTTCACCGTAGTCAGATTACTACTAGGGTACTTCAGATTTACTAAAAATTATGTGTTTACACAGGAAGTGGCTGTTGAGTTTAATTTTTTAAGCTTCTGCCAATCTATGTAGTCGTCCGTTAGGTGTGTGATAAACCACACCGAAAGCACCGTATGAGTTAATTACGTGTCCGGAATTAGGCAGATGACGTCCTAAGGAAGAAGCGGGTTCTTTCCTTTTGACTGGTCTCGACACCCTTGAAGAATCATTGAGATGTGAATGTAGCCATTTGGGTACGTGCTCTGTCACTCTTTTTGAAAGCTGCCGCTCCGTTCGACTGATGTAAGTTAACTGACACTTACATGTATATTGGTATATACAGTTGGATTAGGTGTACGGAGAAACGAGCTGTTTAATAGATGGGGATGGGATGGCTTGTACCTTACAACTGGAATAATCGCAAAGACTATTCGGCCAGCAACTATTTTTAGTCGGTCCTGCAGACGCTGCATGATGTCATCACCTCGATAGGTTAAAAAGATAAAAACAAACATGTTCCACTGGGCCAAAATGTGAGGAAAATACGCAGGTGTTGAATATGATACACTTGAGAAAACCTAGGATCAATATAACCAGAGCGTCTTTACACTGGAACCCACAAGGACATGAAAACAAAGGCAGACCTAATTCTTCTATCTTTTTTTAATGAGGTTGGTTTATTTTCTCTCAAAAATGTTGATACTAGCTTTGGAAATGATTCTAACATTTTATATCTTGTGAACACATAAACCAAAATTTTATAATAATCTGACTTTAGCTGATTCTATCAGTTCATCAAAACATATTATGAACTTCCGAAAAAATAGTATGTGAACGTCCGACCTGATTTAGGTTTTAAGTCCAGGAACCTTTTACGCTAGCCTGCTTTATGCAAATTATAAGTTCAAAATATGTTTTAATGAACTTTAACATAATATAAATCAGGTCTTCAGATGTGTAGGGACAATTTCCTAAAATATTAAAGGTTGAAAAGCTAAATGTTTTTTGAAAGATGATAACCCGCTGATCATTTTGAACGTAATGAAACTTCATTTATAATAAGAAGCTCCAAACCCATGAGCCAGTTTCATCTTTCTCCGAGACGTGTCTGAAATAGCATATTTTTAAATTTATGTTCTTTTCCATGCATTTATTCTTTTAAAATAGCTGCTTCTCTCTTTTATTCATTCTCAATATCTTTGGTTTTTTATTTAAGTTCTGTCATTTTGTCATTGATTTTTCTGATTGAACAGTTACAGCTATCTTTTCTCGTTCAATTTGCACATTTTAATAGCAATTCTTTTTCTTTTAATTCAGATACTTGTTGTTTTTATTTGCATGTTTTCTTTTCTTTTTAATACTTGTCGCAATAATCTTCATTTTTCTCTTGCTTCGTCATGCATCTTCTTTTCTTTCTCATCGCAAAACCTTCCATGTTCTTCACCTTTTAAATTTAATTCCTTTTTGACGAGTTCATACAGATTTAAGTCTTTAAGTCTTAGTAATTGTGACTTGCAAACAAAATACATTCCCATGCTTTCAAAATATACACAATTGTCAAATATTTTAACATTCATGCAGGCAATTATTAAATTTAATAACTGAAAAGACTTTTAATAACTAAAATGTCTACTTGACTATCACTATTCTTATTTTAAACACAAGTTAATATCAGTTGTCTTTTGTAATAAGAAAGAAAAAAATTATAGTGAATATGTGTCGTCCAATTTCCCGAATCAAACAGCAAAGTAAAAGTCAAAGCTATTTTCACAATAAATTTTAGGACTGAATAATTAAGTTAGGGACACTAAAGTTGGATTATTTTGTTAAAAAGATTTGAGCAATAAGCGTATTTAACTAATAAAGTTAGGATTCTAAACTGTACAGGTATTTCCAAAAGAATGTTTCAGCAAATGATTTGTATGCACTAAATTATAATAAAATGTTGTGTTACTATGAATGCCAGTAGTGAATAGCACAATCGCACAACAATATGTCAATGAAGATGTGATATCTTTGTCAGCAACAATCAATGCTATTGATGGATACTTGTTATTAACTCACAATTAATTGAAAGTTTATAAATGATTTAGATATTCAACGTACAAAATATTATCCCCCCCCCCCCCCAACCCCCACCCAAAAAAAAAATCTTTGACACATTGTGACTGCAAAAAGTATTCTCGTAGTGACTGATTTTTTTTTTTTCAGCCGGATTTAATGAAAGATTGTCTTAATAAGTTATGCATTATTTGTCACAAACGTTATAATCAAAATCAATGTCTTTCAAAATAATGAACAGATTCAACTTTATAAATCAAATCAAAGTTAATTTTTTTTTCAACTATATTTGTAATAAAGATCATAAAAAGGATAATGATGTTAATAATAAATGCACTGATAAATGATACTACCAATAAATAAGATGAAATATTTCCTAAACAAAATATATAATAATAAACTAAATGTAGTCATAGAATTTATAAGTGCACTGTTAATGATTAGGATGATGACGATTGATTATGACTATGTGATAAAAAACACTAAAACAAAATTTTCAAAAAAAATTAATTACAGATCCTAGAAAACGGGACTTAGAACTAATTCTGGCACATTATGATTATGATTAAGTGCTACAGTGACGAACAACTTCTTTTCCTATTCTTCTTCAACGTTCTGATCCTTTGAGGTTCATTGCTGCAGATATCACCATCATGTTTGCATCTTTAATGGGTCCAAAGATTCGTCTAAGTCTGTTTTCGAAAACCTGTAATAGGGCTTCATCTCTTTTAGTTGCGCTCCAAGTTTCAGAGCCACATAGAACGACTGGTCTTAACGTTCTATATATTTTGATCCTAATGTTGCGAGACAGACACTGACTTCAGCAGATGTTGAACGGCATAGCATACTTTATTTCCAGATTGTATTCTAGATTGTATTTCTTCTTTTAGCATGTTGAAGCAGTTGAAGTTTGCACCTAAGTACTTAAATTTTTCTGTTCATTTTATTTTAACATTATCGATTTGTATGTGGTCGGAGTTTATACCATTTCCCTGTCTAGTTATTATCATGTATTCTGTCTTATCTTGATTGATAACTAGTCCCATTTTCTGACCTGATTCTTTTAAGAGAGTAAGTGTTTTAACAGACTCTAGTTCATTTTCTCTAACGAAATCAATGTCATCATCATATCCAAGCATACTTGTAGATTTTCCTATAGTACATTCTTGTTTCACCTTATAATCTTCTCTAGGGCCAAGCTCAAAAGAAGTGGGGACAGAGCATCAACTTGCTTTTACCCAGATGTTATTTGAAATGGGTGTGACTTTCTGCCTTTATATATTACTATATTACAAGTGTCTTCCAAACATAGTTTGGACACGGTGCTTAACTTCTTTAGTATGCCTTCATAGCATTCGATAAACTGTTTCTATGTACACTATCATACGCCTTTAAAAAATTACACAAAAATATAATGTACCTCTCTTCTATTTTCCCAATTTGCCGTATAAAATTAATATATGATCTGTTGTTGATCTGTTGTGTCAGAAATCCGCCTGATAATCTCCTAATGTATTCGACGTATTTTTTTAGCCTGTTTAGCAGTACCGCCGATAGTATCTTACAGCTTGTAGATAATAGTGATGTTTCTCTATAATTTTCACATTCATACTGGTCTCCTTTCTTAAAAATGGGTAATAATAAAGACACTTTTCATTCAGGGGTAATTTCTCCGTCTTCCAAACTAGTTTTATTATTACATAAATTTTTACATGTTATGCATGACCACCTTCTTTTATAAGTTCAGCTGCAATTCCATCAGCACCAGTTGCTTTATTGTCTTTAAACCATGTTATGACATACAGTACTTCTTCAAAATCAGGCTCTTCAATATTTCATTCACATGGTAATATCTCTTTCTGTGGATTAGCGTCCTCTGAAAGTACTGGAGAGTTTTGAGAAATGCTATCTGGTCTCAAGATTAAGTGAAGGGAAAACCCCAACTGCACCTCCACACAGTAGAGGACGGTAAACACACTGCGTTGTGGCCAACGCAGCTATGGGAACTGAGTATCCGCTGGGATAAATGGACTTCTCTGGGGTGCCCTCTGCTGTTAGCATTAGCATCACATAGCAGGGCACTCACTTGCCCTAGCAATCGAAAAGGTTGCTGAAGACTGAGGACGTAGTCTAAAGCCATGTGAATGTGGAAAGCAACTGGAAACTACCACATTACTATCCCAAGAAACTCATCATGGAAGCCAAAAATGAAACTCAAAGATCTGATGGTGAGGCCCGACAGCCAGGCAGATCACAAACGCGAACTGGGGAAGAGAACGATGCCAGAGCTAGTAAGGGTGGTTGTGATGACGGTCTTAAGCCCGACGGTACTACAACAGAAAACTCTGTCACCGCTCTAAAGAAAACTTTGTTAAGGAAAGGAAAAAAAGTGGTTTGAGCGGTGTGGGTTTTCTGATGACAAGAACAGTTTTTGCATCACTTCTTGGATATAATTCGATCAGCGACCGAATTCTAACTGTCAGACTCAAGTCAATGAAAAGGAACATCACAATTAATCAAATCTATTCCCCAACATCTGCATCAGAGTAAGATGAAATTCAAAACTTTTATGACAGTTTAGAAGAGACGTTGAAAGGGTAGAAAAAGAGATTTTCTAATCATCATGGGAGATTTTATTGCAAAAATTGGCGGAGGTAAAATAGAGGAAGAGGAAATAGTCAGAGGCCCATTGGGCATAGGAGACAGAAACGAGAGTGCAGAGAGACGGATCAAATCATGTATAGAAAAGAATACGTGTATTACCAACACACTATTTAAGCAACACCCAAGAAGGCTCTACACCTGAACTTCACCAGACTGAAATAGCAGGAACCAAATTGATTAAATTTTAATACAATAAAAATGGAAGACATGTATAATATTTGCAAAGACACTCCCTGTCTCCCTGACTGTGACACTGATCACAAACTTCTTGTTGCAGAATTTAAAATAAAACTGAAAAAAAGTGTTTTATTTGAGTAATTTGCCAAATGATTACAGCATTGAGGTTGGAAACAAATTTAAGGCGCTAATGGCAGTGGAGCAGTATATGACACCTGATGAGTTGGCTGATGAAACAAGAAACATCATCATCACAACAGCTCAGAACATGATTCCTAAAAAAAATTACACAAGAAACAGATTTACATTGCAGAAAAAACTTTCAAGCTGATAGAAGAAAGAAGAAATTTAAAGCAAGTAGGGACAGAAAAAAAATAGCTTTGCATAGAGGAACTCCACGAAAGAAATCGAAAGAGCCACCAAAGAGATACAAATAGTTTATTATAAATACCTGTAATCGAATTGAAAAACTCCAGATGCAAGGAAAAGACAGAGACATGTTTAAAGAAATTAAAACTGAAAGGCGAATCTGGCGAAATTCTGTTGTAGTGCCTTCTTTTCATGTAATGTGATAAAAATGGAACACATTAACGGAAACCAAAGACATATTAGAAAAATGGAAAGAATACTGTAGAGAAATGTATGAGGATGTGACAATTAATTCAAAAACGACTTGTGAAAGTTATGAAAAAGAACCAGAGCCTTTACTAGATGAGGTACGATCAGCAATTCACAGCCTGAATAAAGGAAAGTCACCAGGTTGCGACGAAATACCAGCATAACTAATTCAAGCAGGAGGAGAGGCCAGCGTCCGAATTTACCATGCACTGTGCTCAAAGATCTGGAACAGTAGCATTTGGCCTAAGGCGTGGAAAAGATCAGTCTATATCCTTCTCCCAAAGAAAGTAAATCTGAAACTATGCTCCAACTACCGTACCATCGCATTAATAAGTCATGCTAGCAAAATTCTCTTACGAATGATCCAGAAAAGGATTGAAAGGAAATTACAATATGAGCAAATGACGCACAAGCAAGTTTCAAACAGGGTAGATGAACTAGGGATCACATCTTTAATATAAGAATATTTTTTGCAAAATGCAGAGAATTCAAAGTAGATATTCATGCTTGGTTTATTGATTATAGCAAGGCATTTGATTTAGTCCAACACCAGAAACTGTGGACTATTTTGAAAAGTATGGCGTTTCCAGCGCATTTAGTGCATTTATTTGAAAATCTATATCATGAACAACAAGCAGCCATCAGAGCAGCTGGTGAAATATCTGATTGGTTCGAGGTGCAAAAGGGGGTGAGGCAGGGGTGCTTTCTCTCACCATACCTTTTCAATATATTAACAGAAAATATAATGAGAAATGACAAAAATGGCAATACTTGTGACAAGGCTTAAAATCCGCTCAAAATTGGTGGCAACCCTATTCCGTAACTCCACTACGCAGATGGCACAGTTCTCCTTTCGAAGAGCGTAAAGGGAATAGAAAATGTAATATTGTCTGTCCAAAAGCAGGGTGAAGATCAAAATCTGTTCATGAATTTAAAGAAAACGAAAATAATGTCCACAGATAAAACTGGCTGTCACCAAAAAAATAACAATAAATAATGAAGAAATTGAAAATGTCACAAATTTTGAATATCTAGGCTCTAAAATAAACAACAATGGAGACTGTTCGACAGAAATTTAAAGGGGGATGGCCATAGCAATGCAAAGATTGAACAGCCTTAAAAGTCTATGGTTAAGCACCAGCAAGGAGATTAAAATTCGAATTTTAAGAGCAGGCATCTTCCCTGTGGCTACATACGGAAGTTAGTCGTGGACCATCTCTCAGTCCTTAAGAAAGAGAATGGAGGCTTTTGAGCTGACATGCTATAGAAAGATTCACAGAATATCTTGGACACAGAAGAGGAGAAATTTTGACATCTTAAAAGATCTGAACATCAAGGAAGATTGGCTAATAAACAGCATCCTTTCTCAGAAGCTGAAATATTTTGGTCATATTAAGCGCCACGACGAATTGGAAAAAATTATAGCAGAACGCATGGTACCAGGAAGGAGGGGCAGGGGCCGACCGACACGAAGATGGGCACAGGATATGACTTGAGTATGAAAGTACATGAGGCGGGAAAACTGGCGAGATACGGAGCTTCTTTCAGGCAAACTGTGATGAGAGCGACGTCCTGCAAAGGACCTGCTACATGATGATGATGGGGATAAGCTTTAAGTAGAGTTTCGAAATTTAACAATTCAGCAAAGTATTTCTTCCACCTGTTACATATTTCCGTATTATTATTTTTCATGTTCTTATTGTGACCTTTTAAACTAAAAATGATTTGTTGATGCCCTCGTTTTACAGCCTTCAGTTCTGAAGAAAAAAAAACAACTCTATATTTGTTTTTCTGATGGTTAGCTACTGTATTAATTTACATCCTGTTCTATATTTATCTTTATTTCGTATGTTACTAGTATCATTTAGCCAAATCTGCCTGGCATATTGTTTCTTAATGACTGCTTCTTCACATTTAGGATCAAACCATTTGGTCTTTCTGTTTATGGTGGATACACCAAGATATTCTTTTGCAGTGGTCCGAATTAAATTTTTGATATCCATCCAGGTTTAGTGAACGTCTTCCTCTGACGGAATTTGTAAAATTTTAATTATATGTTTTAATTCATCAGCCAATTTCTCTGATATGGATGTTTTTTGTAATCTTTCTATATTGTACTCTGGCTGTGATCTTTGTAACTTGGTGTAGAAGAATCTGTTTAACTTGATTTTTAATTTTGGACCCACCAGGTAGTGGTCACTATGACACTCAGCTCCTCTGTAGCATCTAATTTGTTGTATATCCGATGCATTTCTATTATTTATTAAAATGTGATCTTTCTGATTATAAGTTATCGTGTCAAATGATTGCAGTGTTTTTTTTTATTTTAAATATATATATATATATTGAAATCTGATGCTGTTTATTTGTAGTCGTTTTACTACGACGAGGTTGATTAATCTCCATCCATTATCGTTTCAATTGGTATGTAGGCTTTCCATGCCTGCTACTATTTTATAGATGTTTTCTCTTCCTATTTTTGCATTGAAATCTCCTGACAATCAATTTGTCTCGATTTTTAGCTTCATCTATGATATTTTCAAGGAGATAGTATAATTCTTCTTAAATACAATCTTCTTTATCTTCAGTGCACATTAATCATGATGATATTTTTCTGTTTTCCTTTTATTCGTAGCTTACTGATCCTATTACTAACAGCTTCAAAATGTATAATACTTTCCCACATTTTCTTGATAAAAAATCCGTTATGAACAACACTAAAGTAAAAAAAGATTTAAGAAATAAATTAATGATCCTGAAAAATTGGACTTTATAAAGTGACATCATCAGTAGGTGCCTTGCCGACTGGCGTGGGCAATCATGCCTCTCCATAATCTGCGATCTCCTGCAGCATGTATCAGTTCGTTTGCCGACACACCTCCATACCAAGCAACAAGACAGTCAAGCATCTTCTCTCGTTATCTTCCTCTATCCCTCTTTCCACAGATCTTTCCAGTGGTCACAACATGTTCCATTTTCCCTCTTCTCATAACATGGCCGAAAAATGATGAGTGTCTGCTTCTGATATCTGTGATAAGTTGTCTTCTGGCTCCCGCCTTTTTTAAAACCTTCTGGTTGCTCTTTTTGACTGTCCAAGGTATTCTAAGCTTTCTTCTGTAAAACCACATCTCTGAGGCCTCAGGAAATTGTTGGGCCTGCCTACCGATTGTCCTGGATTCACAGACAATTGTGGCCAAGAATATGAGGTTGATCGAACCTTAATGGAGTCTATGTTCCAAAAACAATATTTACCATCCGACACTCAGACGATAACCTAAGCGATTTTAGTTCGCAAATGCAATACGTCCTGAAAAACGATGAGATTTCCCCACATGACAAAGCCCCGACCATATCAACAAACGTTGCAGCGTTACTTGACTTGTTTCGATCAGTACAAATACAAGTCGTTGGGAGTAGTGGATTTTAAAAGGCCATCCCCAGCTATAGAATAACAACAACAGCAGCCGGCCCATACCATGCCTAAAGACGAAATCGATGACATGCTGATTTAGTCAAAAAGAAGGTTACTGAACTAGAACTAGAAACATCACCGGTATCGTCGTATACGCTTAGGCAGAAAAAAAAAAGAACCAAGAAGTCTAAAATATAGTCACTAAGGTCACTCTGCATAAATTGATACGTCAACGTTTTAAAGAAAACATACTACCATTACTAGAGTTATTAACCATCGGTCTCGGGCGGATCTCATACAGATATGCAAACAAAATGAAGCGATGTTGTATATAGTGAATTGTATGTATCTAGTGTTCAGTAAATATGCCTGAAGTTAACATCGATAATCAAGAAGCGTAGCTATAAACGTTGCATTTAACGGCTGAAGTCATCAGAACACCAATGTTTAATGAAGGAGATTAAGTCAGACTCTCTCAGGCCAGACAAACGTTTAGGAAAGGTTATATGCTGCGTCAATAGAACAACAACAGTAACTTATATATTAAGAGACGACGGGGGGGGGGGGGGTGGGTGTGGAGGAAGGTAGGGAAGACTGCAAGGTTCGTTTTACAAAGAATAGTTCAAAAATTCGCGCGACAAGGAAGTCAATCGCATAGAGCATATTATACAAGAGAGACCAGAAGCCGGAAAGAGTACTAAGTAAAAAAAAAAGGGTTCAGTTAAAATTCTTCATTCAATAGTTGCCTAGCCGATAAACACCTTTTGCGGTATGAAAACTATTGGAATGGAAGAAGAAGAAAACATGGATTGAAATTACACACATCACCGAAAAAAATACTGAGGGAATTTAAATAAAATTGACTAAAGACAAAACGTAAATTCACACAGTACTGAAATAGCCATGGCTTGGTATGCATTTTACAAAGCACTAACATTTAATACATTCATATATAAAAGAAAATTAACTGATGACATTAGCATCGTTATGCTCATCATCAGGTGCCTTACCGACTGGCGTGGGCGATCATACCTCTAAATAATCTGCGATCTTCTGCAGCATGTATCGTTTCGTGTGCCGACACACCTCCATGCCATGCAACAAGACTGCCAATCATCTTCTCTCGTTGTCTTCCTCTATCCCTCCTTCCACAGATCTTTCCAGTGGTCACAACATGTTCTATTTTCCCTCTTCTCATAACATGGCCGAAAAAGGATGACTGTCTCCTTCTGACGTCTGTGATAAGTTGTCTTCGGGCTCCCGCCTCTTTCATAACCTCTTGGTTGCTCTTTTTGGCTGTCCAAGGTATTCTAAGCTTTCTTCTGTAAAACCACATATCTGAGGCCTCTAGAAATTGTTTGGCATCTGGTAATCTGGTAATCTGGTAATCCTAGTTTCAGCATCATAGCAAACGGGTCACCCCATTGTTGCTCCGCTCCTGTGCCAACGAAAAACACTCGTAGCTCACAGTGTCACACCATGCACTCAACTCAGAAGCTGGGCGACGAAACTATATCCTTCCAGTCTACAAATGGAGCAAAAATGTGACGGCCACCGCCTGTCCAAAAAAAAAAATAATTTTTGCCATGGCTAAAAAAAAAAAAGTGTCCATGCCTATCGTCCATTTTGACCTGAAGCATTATGTGAGTGTTAATAAATGGTCGCCCCAGCAGTACCCTCACTATTAGCTGGGGAAGGGACTTAGAACATTACATCCACCACCAGGCGTCGCCCCTACAACGACCTGACTGCCTTCGTTAACGACTGTTCACCCAACAGCCATGCAGTTCTTTGGCACGAAGGAGACACCTTGAACTTGGGTTTCGGAATGCCGACTTCCTACAAAATGTTATTTGTGTTTTGTTATCACAATCGACGTCACTGCACATTAGGCTTACCTATGCGTGCGCAGTCCTCCGAAGCAGCAGCCACTCCAAAGTACTTCTACTAATTGTCCCCATGAGAAGCTGGTTATATTGTCTCCTTTCTCGACCTCTAAGACGACAAAGACGTGCTTCACTATGCTTAACTCAGATGTCACGCAATCGTGTTAGTGTCAGGGATTCGACATTATCCACTAGCCCCGTACGTACAACGTTGACGATATCTGCTCTGTCCATGCTTTTTCCCGAAATCATTAGTGCAGTGCTTGCCAGTTGGTCCGCTCGCTCATTTCCCTTTACGCCCGCATGACCCGGTGTGTAGATCCAGGTTACGGAAGTTAAGTGCGATTTCCGAATGCTTTCTATCCATTCAGAGCGCATACTGCCTGCTGCTATCTTCTGAAGCATATTCATTGAGTCTGAGACAATTACTGCTTGTGTGGCGGTTTGATCGGATACCCATGCTAAAGCTCTAGAAGCAGCTGCTATTTCCATGGTCATGCTTGACGTGGTTGTCTGGTAAGCGCCGCTGTCCTCATGTATTGTTTTCCACCTTCTTTGCGCTGTGTATGTCCATGCGGACCCATCTGTGTAGATGATGATATCTTCTGGGTCTGAATGCTGATCTATCAGTTCCCTTACTTCTGTGTCAATGGCTGCAGGAATCTAATCCCGACAGTACCTTCCGAGTGTGATGACAACCTTAGAGATGCCATGCATGTCTACTGGTGTATTCATCCATTCTTTTCCGTGCCTGATAACGTCTAGGTCACATACCTGCTGGATCAGATCCTCAGCCTTTGCCATCCAAGAGCGGCCTCTTTTGAGACGCGTTCCTTTTGTGTCGTATATAGCTTTGTGCAATGGGTGGTTAACGTCTGCCGATACCCTCATGTAAGCCTTGACTTGTGCCACTTTGTATCTGCTAGTCATCGCCCCAAACCCAGGACATAACGAATGGCGTTGCAGGAGGTGTCTTTTGTGCAGCCGAGTATGAGTCTCATGGCCTCATTTTGTACTCGGTCCAGTCTTTCTAGCTGGGTTTTGCTGACAGTGTGGAGGCCAAGACCATAGTCAATGACGCTAAGCACAAGCCCTTGATAGAGAACCAAAAGTAGGTGTTGTTCAATATCAGCTGCTGCTAGCACCTTGAGTGCTGTCAGACCTTTTCTGGCTCTAAGTATGACGTTGTCTACGTGGCATTTGTATGACAAGCATCTGTCAAATGTCATGCCCAGGTATTTCATGGTGTCCTTTCTCTCGGTGTCCACACCACATATGCTTACGACTGGCGTTGTTGTACTGACGATGTATTTAGAGAGAACCATGTTAAGGAGGCTTTGGACGGGTTCACTTGAGCTCTTGATTCCTGGCACCACTCACTAATTCTGTCCAGTTCGTGTTGTAGTGTGGTTGTAATTTCCTGCCTGTTTTTACCTCGACGGTAAACAAGGATATCATCTGCATACGACATTGTTCTGCCTAGGCCTACGCATTGTGCACTCGGGGCTCCTGCTGTGTACACATTGAAGAGCATAGCGACAGTGGTGATCCCTGTGGCAGACCCATTAGGACGCGTTGAGTTTCGGATGCCCATTTACCATATTGAAGCGACACTGTTCTTTCAAAAAACGCTGCTGCGATCCAATTGACCAACTTTGTTTCTATCTGCATATCCAACAGCAGTCTGATGATCATGATGTATGGGACGCTGTTGTACGCATCCTCTAAGTCAATAGCGGCTGCAGCAGTTTCCATTCCCTCATGGAAACCCTCAAATGTGTCGTAAGCAAATACTGCAGCATTGCACTATGTATCTCTTCCTGGTCGGTAACCACCTAGTGTAGCGGGGAATAGACCACCTGACTCTAATGTTTGGGTCAACGTTCTGGCCACGATTTTTTCCATGAGTTTTCCAATAGTGTTCTGAAGTGTTATTATCCTATAGCCATTTACTCTCGTGTGGTCTTTTTCTGGCTTAGGAACTAGTCTGAGATAGCTGTGGAATCAGTCATCAGGAATAATGCCAGTTTTCATGGTGTTGTTAAAAATTGTGGATAGTTCATCCATTGTTTGGCATGCCTACCGATTGTCCAGGATTCACAGCCATATGTTGAAACTGGATGTATATAGCAAGCAAGAATTCTTTTTTTCCAACTCTCAATGACAAGGATATATTGCACAAGATGTTTTTCATTTTATAAAATGCAGTTTTTGCCTGTCCTATTCTGTTTTTTTATCTCATGCATCTTCCATCTGATGTTATCCATGTACCCAGATACTTAAATTTCTGTACTTGTCCTAAATAACACCATCGACTTTTATTACACATTTAGGAATAATTCGTTTATTTGATACCACCATTACTTCTGTCTTCCCATTATTCAAACTGAGGCCCATTCTTCCACTTTCTAACACCACAATGTCTATCATTTCCTGTAGTTCTTTCCGACTTGTTGCTATCAAGACTGTGTAATCAGCATAACGTAAATTGTTTATATTGTGCCCACCAACCACGATTCCGGGCATATCTATTAAAGATCTCATTATATATTCACTGTATATTGAAAACAAATCAGGTGACAGTACACATCCTTGTCGTACGCCCGTCTTTATGCTTTGAAATGTACCTAAACAGTTGGTAATTCTTATAACTGCTGTTTGCTGCCAACACATATTCTTTATTATTCGTAGATCTTTCTCATCAATGTTTAATTTTTCTAACAGTTTGATTACTTCTTCATGCTTCACACAGTCCAATGCTTTTGTGTAGTCTATGAATCAATCAATCAGGTGCCGTCTCCACAATGAAGGTTGGCTGCAATGGATCTCCAACAAGCCCTGTCTCTTGCCCTTGATGTAAACTCACTCATACTGCTGTTCGTCCATCTCTTGATGTTATCCTCCCACTTGTAACACTGTCTGCCTTTTGCTTGCCTACCTTGAACCTTTCTCTCTAGGATGATCTTTACAATACTGTTATGTCTTTTAATGTGGCCAAAATATTTCACTTGTCTCTTTTTTATTTCACCTAGCAACTCTCTTTTCATTCCCAATTTCCTCAGTACCTCTGTATTTGATAGCTTTTGTTTCATGAAATACGACCTAATCTTCTGTAAATCCATATCTCCGAAGAATTGATACGATTTTCTAGTTGTTTGTTCATTGTCCATGTCTCTGTGCCATACAGTAAGGTTGAGAATGCATAACATTTGACAATTCTAATTTTTAATGTATTGCTTATTTCTCTTGATGTCAGTAACTTTTGCATGTTGTTGCATCCCAATTCTTTTCTTGACTTCTGTTACACTTCTGCCGTCCCATGTTATTACTTGTCCAAGATATAAGAAATTTTTAACTTGTTCCAATTTCACCCAGTTCACTGTGATATTCATTGTTAGCTGATTATTTTCTTTGCTAAATATCATGGTTTTTGTCTTTTTCAAATTTATATCTAATCCAAATTCTACACTCCTTCTGTTTACTTGCTCCACTAGGTCTTGCAATTCCTCACTCTCTGCTAGCAACACTGTATCGTCAGCATATCTCAGATTGTTTATTATTCTACCACTGATGTGCATTCCTGGTAATTCTACAATTTCTTTAAAAGAAATTCTGTACATAAGTTGAAAAGGCTAGGCGACAGCATACATCCTTGTCTTACTCCTCTCTTGATCTCTATCTGGGGTGAGCAGATGTTGTCATATCTTACTGTTGCTTTTTGCTCCCAGTATAAGTTTCTAATAAGTCTGATATCCTTTCCATCTAGTCCTATGTTTTGAAGAGCTGCAATTAGTTGTTCATGTTGCACTCTGTCGAAAGCTTTTTTGTAATCTTTAAAACATTTTCTGAACTTCTATATATTTTTTAGTCAGCATCTTTAGACAAATTATGGCCTCTCGAGTACCACTGTTTTTTACGGAATACAAATTGCTCTTCAGAAACTTCTTTCTCTATTTTATCTTGAATTCTAGCTTATATTATCTTCAAGAGTAACTTAGTTACGTGACTCATTAAGCTAATAGTTCTGTAATCTTCACAATCAACAGCTTTTGATTTCTTGGGTAGTGTGATAAAAACAGATGTTTTTATGTCTCTGGGAATGTACCCATAGTTATAAATGTCATTACATATTTCTGTGATAGTATCAATTCCAAAAGTAGATAATGTTTTTAACATTTCTGCAGTTATGTTGTCTGGACCTGCAGCTTTTCCCTGCTTCATCTGTTTAATGGCTTTCTCTACTTCAGACTTTAATATGTTTGGTCCCTCTTGAATATTATGGATTGGCAGTTCGTCACCTCTGTTGTCCCAGAACAGGTCTTCTGTGTATTCAGTCCATCTTTTTATTATATCTTTCTTATCAACAATAATTTTTCCACCCCCCCCCCCCCAATACAACCATTTCCTGTTAAATGTTTTTCCTTGTTTGTAAGTTTTCTTATATTTGCATGTATTTCCTTGGTTCTGTGTTTTATTTCAAGATCCTCTATTTCTTTGCATTTTAACTGAATCCATGTTTCCTTAACAGTTCTGCACATATTTCGTATTTCTTTGTCTATTAATGTGTTTTTTGCTTTCTTCCTTTGTGTCATTTTGTTAATAATTTCCTCAATCATCCATACTTGATTTCTTTCCTGGTAAGATGTCATTAGCTGTTTCTATACTAGTTTTGAAACATTCCCATTTTGTACTAATTTTGTCCTCTGGATTCTCCCGTCTATATTGTTCCATGCTTTCAACTATTAATCTGTCATATTTATTTTTAACCTCCACTAGGTACTGCTGGCTTATTTCTAGCTGTTTCAAAGCTGATATGTCTATGTGGGGTGACCTTTGCGTTTTTATTCCTGCGTTTTTAAGTTTATTTTGTATTTTTATTACCACAGGGTTGTGATCTGAATTTATATCCGCATGGGGTATGTTTTGGCGTTCTTTATGTTGTTTTTGAATCTGTCTCTCATCATTACATAGTCAATTTGGTTTCTATTTATGTCTCCTGGACTCTTCCACGTAAACAGTTTTCTATGTGGATGTTGGAAAAATGTATTACAGATAATGAGTTGTTTCTCTTCGCAAAACTGTATCAATCTGTCTCCTCTGTCATTCATTGATCCTATGCCAAATTGCCCTACAATATGTTTGTGCTTCTTTTTCCCCACTTTTACATTCAGGTCTCCCATAACTATTAAGACCTCTGATGATTTTACAACTTTCAGTGTTTGTTGTAGTTCTTCATAAAATTTTTCAAGCTGTTCATCACTGTAGTCAGTTGTTGGTGTATATGTCTGTATTATTGCAATATCAAAAGGTCTTGCCTTGATCTTGATCAATATAATTCTGTCATTGTGAGCCCAGAACCCGCTAATAAACTTCTCTAAATTTATTTTTATCAAGAATCCTACTCCACATTTATGATGTTCTCCTCCAGAATTAATTAATATGTAATCATCTCTCTTTAGGCGGCTAGCTTCTGTCCATCTTGTTTCTGATACTCCCAAAATATCTAAATTCATATTCTTTGCCTCAGAAATTGAACAGTCAAATTTTCCAACTTGATATAACGTTCTAGCATTCCATGTGCCAATGCGAAGACATCTCTTTCTACTTTTCAGGTATGCGTTGTCAGAATGTGCCCTTTCAGAAGAATTTAAGGCGCACTCGTCATTATGCTCTACCCTGGTTAACAGAGGATTTGTCTCTTCCCTGGTTGTATTTACAACAGGCATTACTCCAGGGGGCCAAGATGTGCGTGCATCGCTTTTTCTAACTTGTTGTGCTTCCATTACAGTCTTTGGATGCTACGTGGTAAGGTCCCAATCTTTTCCACGATGGCCAGCCATGTTTTCCTTCGTGTCCCAACACGCCTCATGTGTGCCACACACTTTGCTGTTTCGCTTTGCAAGCCGTTGATCTATATAATTAGATTCTTCCGCCTTGCTTACCGTCTCAGTCTTTGTGTACTAGGGATGGACATCTCCCTTAGTAGGATATTACTCCCACTTCACTCATGTAGTTTAGCCAGTCAGCCAAGACTGTTGCCCGTGGTGTGGCCACCGCCGTACACAAGCGGTATACGTGGAGCCATACATGAGCTAGGTAAAGAGATGAGAACCAAATAGGATCCTGGACAATCCATACGGATATGGCTGCCACTCACCGTGAGGTACTACCCCTCTCTCTTTACCCTACACCACAGAGGTCTATGAAGCATAAGTACAAATCAGTCTTTACTTCTATAGCTCTTTCTGACAATGTCCTTATGATGTACATGGCATTGTTTGTACCCTTTCCTTCTACAAATCCAGATTGTTCATCGCTGATTTCTGATTTAATTTTGTTTCTTTTTCTTCTCATAATTATTCTCAGTAAAATCTTAGTCATGTGACTCATAAGACTTATTGTGCGATGGTCTTCACATTTTAAAGTGCCTGGTTTCTTTGGCAGAGCTTTAAATATGGATTTTAAAAGGTCATTAGGAATATATCCACTATTATAAATATCATGTAAGAGTTTAGTTATTATTTCAATTCCAAAATCTCCCAGTGCTTCGATTTCTTCCAGTTGTTGTCTGGCCCGGGTGCTTTTCCTTTCTTCATATGATGTATTGCATCCTCAATTGCTGCCGTCATTATTGGTAGACTATCATTGTTGGTCTGCAGCTCTACATCTGGTTTATTATCATCACACAATTTCCCTATATACTATGTCCATCTGTTAATTATATTACTATGTCCCATTAATAAGTCACCATCTTTTGATTTCAAACATCCAGTGCTGTTACGTGTCATCTTTCCTGTTAACATATTTATCTGTTGGTACATGGAATGTGAGTCTTTCCTATGATTTTCCCCAATCTCTATACACATTTGATTCAGCCAGGCTTCTTTAGCCACTTTGCATTTGTTCACTATTTCTTTTTGTATTCTAGAGTATTCTTCTTTATCATTCTTTTTCATCCTTCTTTCATCCATCAACTGCAGAATTTCGGTTGACGACCATTTCTTTTTTGCAACTCTATAGGTTGGTGGGATTGTATCTTTTGATGACTGCTGAATTGACTCACGCAAAATATTCCACTGTTCATCAATAGATCTGTATAATTTCCATTGCATTTTACTGGTTTTGTACAGTGACACTGAACTGTTCCTTTATTTCTTTATCCGTTCTAAGAATTCCTAAATTTAACATGATGTTCTGTTGTGTTTTTCTAATGTTCTTTAGTCTTATTCTAATTTTTCCTACAACTGGAACATGGTCACTAAAGCAGTCTGCTCCTGGTCTAGTTTTTGCTCCAACTAAGTTGCTCCGGAACCTTCTTGAATTCAAAATATAATCAATCTGATTGCGGACATTATCACCGGGACTTTTCCAAGTCCACAATCTTCGAGGATGGTGTTTACACCAGGTGTAACCGATTGTCATGCTGCGTGACTCAGCCCATGCTATTAATCTGTCACCTCTTACATTCTTTTCTCCTAGGCCATAGCCACCCGTTAATATACGTTAATAGACTTAATATACGTGTTCAATAAACGCATGTTTACTCTAAAGTTTAGCATCAGGGTCAGTTGGAGCCGTCATATCAGAGACAATTAATATATAATTTATAAGTAAGTGTACATTTATCAGTAAGCATGGACAAGATTTAGCGAACAGTCTGTACAGGCATCATAATAGTTTTACAAATGTTACAGGCTGCTAAAACTTTTTTTTCTCATTAAACACTGTTTTTTTTTTTATTTTTTATTAAATTTTATTACTGCTTGAAAGTACCGTGAGAGTCTTTACATATATTAAAAAATAAACGGTATTTGCCCAAACAGTCGCAGTGTAGTGTATCTACTGGGATTCTTTTGCTACAAATTTAGGCTGAAACAGATGACATACGGTAGTCAACATCTATCTATCTTTGGATTTTTTATCCTCTGTGTGTGCCCTATGGAGTATTGCATACCACAAACAGCGATGGTATTATTAACGCTGTTAACACTGACATTAGTTTTCTTCTAATAACGACACACATATCTTGCTACCTCTTAGTGCATTTCGTGTTTAAGAGAAACAACAGAGATCAAGAAAACAAATTAGCTAAAGTCTTAGTCTCAATGACCACCGATTGCTTTGTCTATCACACGTCATGGAACAAGATATATATTGCCAGTGGCATCCGACCTTACCTTGGCATTTAATGCCTACATTACAAATTTAAAATGTACATTTATTTCATAACCTTCATTACTTAGCAGTAAATTTCGTAATTCCTCTTTACCTGAAATCAGAAGAGTTACATGAAGTAACTGAAATAAAATAAATTTTATATTTATACGCGAACAAAACAACAGACTCTGCAATACAGAGAAGGAAATCAATGTCACCTGCTGGTAGAGAGAGAGTTTCTGCTCTACTGCTAGGGGGTTTAATGTAAATTCCACAACCCCCCTTTCTGACTGCATCTGTAGCAGAGCCGTCGGTGAAAACCTGAGTCCAAGTGGTGTTTGGATACTTCTCATCAAGCATAGCAAGAGCCAGGGTTCTCTGTTGTGTCTCCGTCTGGGCATCTTTTGAAGTGATTCCTGGTACCTTTAGGACTACATTTGCTTTCTCTGGCTTGCTTGTCCATGGTTCTGGCCTAAGTTTTTCGCACAGTGCAACATCTCTTTCAAGCAGATCTTGGTGCTGTTTGTACAGTTCTCTAGCAAGGTGGTTGGGGCTCTGACGCTTCAGTCTGTTTTTTTGTTCTCTCTTGAAATTTAAAATGCAGTGGGTGACTTTGAAGTCTTTTTAATTTCTCATACTGTAAAAGAGTTTTGTATTGTCTTCTGAGTTCGAGTGGTTCAGTATCTGCTATCTTTTCTATTTCTCTGATGGGGGTGGTTTTCATGGCTCCGAGAACAATCCTTAATCCCATATTCTGAACCTTGTCCAGTTTTCCCATTGTTGTCTTGGCTGCTGCAGCCCATGCAGTGGAGGCATATTTCATGACTGGCCTGACTGCTCCAGTATATACTTGTTTTAGGATTCTAGAGTTAGCGCCCCATGTGGTACCCGCTAATTTTTTCATAACTGCAAGCTTCTTGAATGCTTTTCACTGTACTGCTTCTACATGTGACTTCCAAGTTAGTCGCGAATCAAGTGTAACGCCCAGAAAGGTAGGAGTGTCAGTCTGTGGAATGAGCTGGTTTTTAATCCAAATTTCGATTTTTTCTTTTTGTGGGGAGAGAGAGAAAAGTGATGCTGTGCTTTTTGATTTATTTAGCTTTAGACCCCACTTTTCGGTCCAGGCTTCTACATTTTCCACAGTTTTTTGTAACAGATATGAGGCTGTGGTAGTGTATTCGGAGGCTGTCCAAACTGCAAAGTCATCGGCATGTAGGGTATTAAAAACGTGCTGGTGGCAGGTTGCTGTGATATCATTAATGTAAACCAGGAACAGAGTTGGTGATATAGCACTGCCCTGGGGAACTCCTTCTCTAAGTTTTGCCAGTTTGCCAATGTGTCCATCAATTCTGAATCTGGCTCTGCGTTGGAAAAGAAAGTCTTTGATCCACTTGTACATGTTATGCACAACTCCTGCCTGTAGCAGTTTTAGTTGTAGGCCTTCTTTCCAAACTGTATCAAAAGCACGAGAGAGGTCAAAAAAGACAGCAAGAACTTTCTTTTTTTCCTGGAAGGCATTCTCAATTTCCTGTGTCAGATATGTCAACTGGTCCTCTGTATTTCTGTGCTGTCTGTATCCTGTCTGGGTGGTGGTGATTACTGAGTTTGTCTCCAGGAACCATATTAGTCTTTTATTTACTAATTTCTCCATCAATTTTCCTACACAACTAAGAAGGCTAATAGGTCTGTAGCTTTTTGGGTCTCTTCTGTCTCCACCCTTTTTAAGGATAGGCTGGATGAGGGCTTCCTTCCAGGCTGACGGTACTACCCCTTTTTGCCAGCTCTGGTTGTAGATGCAGAGGAGTAACTTCTTGGCAGCAGGTCCAAGATGAGAGAGAAATTCGTTTGTAATGCCGTCAGCCCCTGGGGCTTTCTTCATTTTCAACTCTCCAATTCCAACTTCCAGCTCTTGCATGGTAAACCTTTCTGACATGCATGCCTCTTTAGTTTTTGTGCTAAAGTCTGCTAGAAGAGTCTTGGTCTGGTTTCGTACTTCTTTTATTCTTTGCATGGGAATATGAACCTCAGTTTCCTTCTGGTGTGTTTCGGCTAGCACATCTGCTGCTACCTTGCCAGTAAACGATCCATCGTCTGTTTGGAGTACAACTCTGGCTTTTTCCGTCTTGTCTCCATTCAAGCTTTTTGTGAGATTCCACAGACGTGAAGTGTCCTTCTCGAGGTTAAATGACGCTGTCTTTTTGTGCCAGCTTTTCCTCATCTGATTATTTCTCTCTCTGACGAAGGCTGCTTTTGCTCTGTTATGAAGTATTACATTTTTATCTGTCGGATCCTTCTCCATATTTTCCCTCCTGGTACTAAGTTTGGAATGCAGAGTGTCCAGTTCAGGCGACCAGTAAGGTTTAAAGTTTTTCCTGCTGCCTCGTGGTATGTTACCCTTGGCTGCATTTAGAATAGTTGTGTTGAGGATCTTCAGTTTGGCATTTATTTCCAGTCTTCTGAAGAAGACTCTCCTCAACATGTCGTCCAAATAGGAAGTGAAGAGGCTCCAGTTAGCCTTCTTGTAGTTCCAGCTGGGAGGGTTCTTTTCCTTAGTAACTTCTCTACTTTTGTTAATAGAAAGGATTACGGGCCTGTGGTCACTGCCTCCCAGCTGTTGACATACATCCCGTCTGGTAACTTTCTCCACATCTTCAGTTGCTATAGCCAAGTCTGGAGTGCTGGTTTTCCTCCAAGCTCGAGAGTAGAATGTGTCTGGGTCGTCACGATGATTTATCAGAACTAGAGTGTTGCTGATTATCCAGTTTTCTACCTCTTCTCCTTTCGCATTGAGGTCTGTGTAGCCCCAGCTAGGTGAGTGGCTATTTAGATCTTCGACAGCAATCCAGTTTTCTGTGTTTAGTAGGATGGGCCCCAGATTAATATCTCTGTTTGGTGGTGAGTAGATGTTGCATACTGTAACATCTTCCCTTGCACCCTTAATAGTGACTGTTATAAACTCTGTATCCCCACACTGAGATCTCTGGGTTTCCCAAGCTGTGATCGTGTTCTTGACAGCAGTCAAGACTCCTCCTTTTGGACGATCTAACCTGTCGTGTCGGAAGATTTGGTATCCCCTGATAGAGAATCTGTGTGCACTTGTGAGGTGAGTCTCTTGGATGCAGCATATGTCGATATCGTGCTGCTTCAAGAAATTTTGTAGTTCAGTTTTCTTCAGCCTCACTCCCTCAGCATTCCAGTGCATAATTGTCAGTTTGTGTCCAGTTGCATTACTCTGTTCTTCCCTGGTCACTCCAGAAGATTCAGAGGTTGTGGCTCTAGTAGCTTGGGGTGGGCCCCCTCGAGGCTGAGGGCCCGGCGCCATCCCTAGGAATGACACCATAACGTGATAATTTTGTTTGCATGACCATATCGCTAGTGCGTAGATGCCCGATTTTTAGTCCCGTGCCAAGTAGGCTGACATCTTCCGACTTCGACGGTTGAGGTTTTTTTTTCAGGATTCCCCCTCCCATAGGCTGATTGCCTTCCAGGGCTTATGAGTTCTGCCTACCCACATTTTCTGTCGGGCTTTGTTGCCCTAGCCTTTGTTCTTACAGGAACTTCCCACAAGGCAGTGGTGGTTTGGCATTCGGTGTGTCCTTCACGTAGATGAATTGCCTTTCAGGGCTTTTGAGCTTCATCTGCCCAGACACTGTCAATGAGTTTTGATATGTACACTAGAGGGCAGTTGCAAATGCAAATAATTGGTTGGCTGGGTCTGTTAGGTTTGTGAATCCTGGGAAAAGTTACACGAAGGATTTGCCAAGATTGCTGTCTTGGACAGTAACTCGGTAGCAGTGTTATGTGAGTGTTAGGTAAAGTACCTCTCTGTATAATCCTTATTACAATCTGAGGCATAGCACTGAATTACATGCATTCATGTTTTTTTTTTTTTTTTATTTCTCATAAGAATTGTCGCACGTGCTCTGAGCTTGACGTCATCTTCAGTAAGCAGCAAAGAGAGAGTGAAGATGAGAAAACGAGGAAATGGTGAGAGAAGAAAGCAGAGACATAGAATGGCAGGAGCCAGATTTGGGTGAAAACCAGAACGGCTGGGGTTCAACCATGTAAATGTGTGCTTTTGGAACTGTTGCAGTGCCAGACAGAGAGGGCCTATACTAGAGAGGTTGATATACTACTTTGATGTAATCATGCTTCAAGAGCTGAATGCAGACAAATATCATTGCGCTGGATATGTTAGCTATGTAAACCCTGCCAGAATGGCTGTCAGGCCTGTGATGCAGACACAGATACTGACCTGGCGTTTGTTACCCAGTCACCAGGACTGGATACAAAATGAACTGCCATGATCGGTATTGATCTCCAAATCCAGTAAAGTCAAGGTTTCACAAGCTCGTAGGTCTTTCACTTATGAGTGGACAGCCTTCTTGGACGCCTCCGACAGACGGCATGGAAGAGGAATATCAGATCTACTTTCATGCAGCCTCCACGATGGACATCAAGTGTAGAACGGGCATGGAAGTTAAAAAGAGCTGCAGTAAAACGATTAAAGAAAGTGCGACCAACATACCCAAGCATGCAGGAAGAATTGAAGTGCGCGGAAAGAGATAAGAAAGATAGGATGGAAGTTTTCAAGCGTTGGGCAGCAAGGGCCAAAAAGGCAAAATTGGAACACTTTATTAATGAGATTCGGGGCGATAAGACATTGGGAAAGTTTTGGAAGCTACATTGGCAGATGTTAAAGAAAGATCGGCCCAGCCTAGCAGGAGCAATTCTTAGAGATGACGGTATGCTGTTAACCACAGACAAGGAGAAGGGGGAGGCTTTCCTGAAGAGATTTTATTTCACATGCAGACGACAATGATGGAGATAACAGTGATACAGTTAGAGAAGATCTGGCAGCCATCTTAAAGAACAAACATTATGAAGTCATTATACAGTTGGACGAAGAGAAACGTGTTCTGAAAAGGGCGTAAGACGTTTATGATGTTTATATATACAGGAAGAAGTGAGAGTGGGATCAAATAGCTGAAGAGTTACAGGTGACATCAGATAAGGTGACCGACTAGTGTACACAAATGAGTGCATTAATCAACCCAGAAAAGGCAACCGTTCTGTGGTGTTCTTTGGACAATAGGATTGTTAGAATCGATGTTCCCAGACTCAAAATAAATGGCAGGAACATCAAAAGAATTAACAGAAATTTGTCTTTCAATGATCACGTAGAGGGGGTTATGACAAGGGCTAAAAAAGGTCTAAACGCACTAAAGATTACGGAAGTGATGGACATGGAGCAGAAAATTCTGTTCACACTTTACCAGCACGTAATCATCTCAGTGATTGATTATGGATCAGGGTTACTCACTGTCTCGAAGAGTCAGCTAGAGAAACTGGAGCGCAAACAGAATGAAGCTATGCGGGTGATCCCGGAATGTATAAGAGACAACCCGATTGTGTGCATGGAATACATCCTTGCATTGCCAACTACTGGGAAAAGGCTAAAGGTGTTGCGTGCTAATTCCTACCTCAAAGAAGCTGCAGACAGATAACACTCTCTGTATAAAGCTTTGGCTGCAGGTATGGGCCAGAGGCTGAAAAGGGGGAAATCGTGGATGGCTCAAGCAGAAGACACAGTAAGACAAGTATGCATGCTGGGCGATGAGAGGAGTGGGTCAGAGTACCAGAGGAAAAGTCTGGCCTGTGTAGGGTTATGATCACATTGGGCTGAGAGTGCAGAGAATGGCCAGCGGGTGCTAAAAAGGTAGAGGTCCAACAGTTTATTCACGACAATTCTCGCCCAGATCACATGATTACCTATACAGATGGTTCGGTGGTCAGAGGAAAGAGAAGTGCCTGGGGCTTCGTAGCGAAAGCCAATAGAAAATCTTTAGTGCAAGACAGCCTAGCATACATCACAACATCTAGCATGAGAATGGATGTGGAGGTGGTAACTGCAGCTCTCCGATGGCTAGAGAAAAAGATGCATATACATGTCTTAATTGTAACAGACTCTGAAAGCATGCTGATAAAGGTGAAGACAGGGATGCATCGAGCAGAGTGGCAAGCTTCACTGGGAAGGTCAGGGGTAGTGAGCATTCTTTAGATCTTTTCTTCAGGTATGCTGGTGTAGTGGGTAATAAACAGGCAGACAGATTGGCTGGATCTGCACCACTGGGTGGGGAATTGATACATGTCAAGGCAGTTGGGATTAAGGCCCTTTGGGAACAAGCAACTGAATAAGTAGAGAAAAGAAACAAGATTATTATGTGCTGGAGAGAATGAGGCTACTGGGTGTAACCAGAGGATCTGGCCGGCTCACTACACTCAGAGAAAAGTCCAGACGGAAGGGTAACCATATTTTGACCTGTACCATCAGTATTGGAACTCTTCGCTGGCTGTTGAAGATGAAGACGGAGCATGCATGGGAATGCACCGAGTGCTTTGGTGCCAATTCTTTACTCAGCTAAACTCAACTACTTCCTTTCTTTAGTTTTATGTTAATGTTATTATTCCTGAGCCTATTCATCATTTTTCACTTTGTTAGTTTTTTATTTCTTTGTTAAATAGTAATTGGTTAATTCATTATGTCTTGAGGTATTTTCTTCTGCAAAGGGGTAGAAACTATTTTGAATGTGTTGAAGGCTTCTTTTTCCCCTTCAGCATAATCATTAAATGCTAATCTTTTTTTTTTTCCCACGTGTCTTCTTTTACACTTCACACAGGGTTCTACCTCGAAGTATTCGATATGCTAATTCTAGAAAAAAAATTTTAATTCGTGAAACAGTTTAAATACCTATTCATACTTTTGACTTTTTTCTTCGCATCACGAAATTTTTTTAATTTATTTTATTTTATTTTTGTTTCTGAATAAATTCGTCTTCTTTCGTAAGCTTGAAATAGATAACATATATCTGCAATGTTGAGTCTGGTATGAGCTTCACTGTCTTCTGTAATTCACTCAGCGACTCATAAAGTTTTGCTTGGCCAATGAGTTCTTGGATTTAGTAGTTGTAAACAAATGACCCTCCAACAATATATATTAATTTCATTTTGTTAAATGTCAAAATTTTTAACTGTTACAAGAAATTACTCTTTAACTACGGAGCTGACAGAACGCTACCCTGTCTGTCCAAGTGGTCATTAATTCGAACCAGAGTAGTACTGATTTTGTTACAATTAAATATGCTCTATGGGTGTCGTTGTAAAACTTCTATTTTTCATTATATGTCCAGTAAGTTAGCTTACTGTTATTCCATGTATTAAACATAATAACTGATACGCTCAGAAGAAACGCAAGCGAGTCTCTATGATCCGACTTCCCCGCTGTGCAGAGCGAAGCAGATGCTAGAACACGTTCTGTCCGCATGCAGGAAAGCCCTAGGTCAAGGCCGATACACCTGGCGACACAGCAAGGTGCTAAAAGTGTTGGCAGCTGTTGTTGACCAGGCTAGGATGCGGGCTAAGGCTAGAGCCAGTCCTACCGTCGTCCCCATACGTTTCCTCAAGGATGGGCAAATTCAAAAAGGCAGAATCAACAAAGGCGCATTCGCTCAATCTATGCTAGACTCTGCGTGCGAGGGACTGGTTACTGGCGGTTGATCTGCCGGGCCATGAAAGGTACCCTGAGTTAATCTGGAAGATCGGCTTGCGACCTGACATAGTTCTCCACTCTATGGAGAAACGGCAGCTCATCCTGATTGAGCTGATCGTCTCGTATGTCGCCAATTGACGAAAATTACATGTATAAGCTCGAGAAATACCGTGATTTAGCAGCCGGTCTGAGAAGAGACGAGGCGTACACAGTACGGGTCTTTGCCGTTGAAGTGGGAGCGAGAGGCCTCGTTTCCACTTCGCTCTACAATGTGGCTAAAGAACTAGGATTACGCGGTAATGAACGCAAACGGACACTCAAACAGCTGGGCGAGGTTGCTGAGAGGGCCTCGAGCTGGCTCTGGACGCAACGAAACAACGTAGAGGACGGGCCTCGGTGAGCTGGTCCGGGTGTCTAGTGGAAAAGCGTTTCTCATCCCTTGAAATTACATCGTGTCCGAGTTGTCTGCCAGTGTTCCTCTGCCACCTGCTAACAAAAGTCCAACATGTGTCCGGTATACCAATCGTAAGCTTGTCGCTCTGTCGTCCAGGTATGCAGACTGCTCTAATAATGCTACCGCGACGACTTCTTATCTCACAGTACCTTCTGCAAAATCACCAAGTCGTCTTGTTCCTATCCGAACACCATCCGGTAATTTCGTGCAGCAGGGAAACCAACCCTGAGCTTCATGAACTCAGGTGGGTCCACTCTCTGAAAACGTATAGGAGCTTGTGGGCCGAAACGTTTGTCGACGAGAGATTACTTCTACTGACGATTGGTAGATCCCTGCTGTACATGCTCCCCTGTGGAGTTTATTCCTATCTGTTCAAATGGCTTGAGCATATCTTATGATGCGTTTATATAGTTCGGCTAGAAATACGTTACATAGACTGTGATTTATTACTGTTGTGTGTAGTTTTGTAACATCATTATGTAATTTTCAAACTATAAATTGTTATCAACGAGCCATTGTTGGTCTGTGTGCTATCTGAAATGCAGTTGTTTTTATTTGCTGCTGTATTCATTTCGAACATGTGTTTAAAAATTATGTTTTAGAATTATTATCTGAATGCTAACTTTATATTCTTGTTGAACACCATCTTCGCAGAACCTGAATCATCCAGAGTAGAGATTGGTCGAGGATTATGCGGCTCACAACGGTATTATGCCTACGTCATTACTTGCGCTATTCCTGTTGCAACACCAGGCATGACTTTGTCTGTGTCTGTGCTACGGCAGATCTCCAGATATCCATGCAGAGCAGTATGTTATGTCATTGTCAAATCTGTCATTAAATATTTTGAATGATCATCATGAAGTTGACATTACTGACTGACTGGTACTAAGAATAAGGATATACAATATATTCGTTCTTTAAGAGAGAGAGAGAGAGAGAGAGAGAGAGAGAGAGAGAGAGAGAGAGAGAGAGAGAGAGAGAGAGAGAGAGAGAGAAAGAGAGAGAGAGAGAGACGAGAAGAAGAAGAATTAAAGGATGTGTGAATAGATAAAAGGTTCTACTAGGTGGGAAGTGTAGTAATATGTCTACACCCTAAACAATGAAGTTATGTTCAGTGGATGCATAAAAGAGTGTTTTTTAGTATCAGTATATGTGTATTAGTATAACAACTACAACAACTAAAGGTTATACCTCTCGTGTACTCAATAAACTAACGATGGAATAAAATAATAACAACTAAGAATAGTTGTTGTTTTTTTTCGGGGGGGGGGGGGGGGGGGGGGAACAGAATTACAGTGTCGTAAATCTCATATTTAGACACCAATATCAGCATAGTACGTGTCGCCTAACAACTACTATCTAGATACCTACTAAACAGCTCAATGCCGACTACAGATTGGCAACTACCAATCTGCCATACTGCCACTTACAATCTAGATCCCACTGACTAATAAAGCCACACACACACACACACACACACACACTTCTCTACGGCTTCAGGCGTACTGGGCATATAGGCTATATCTATATTTTATAGACATATCGACACCAAGTGAGCGATGTTGTCAACATTACGCCGGCCGCTTTTACTTTCAATGACTTTACCTGGTACACATTTAAGGTTGGATCGACCTGGCAGCCAAGATCATTTTTGGAAACTAGTCCGGTTTCGTTAGGATCTCAACCAAATGAAATTACAAGAAAAAAGCAAAATTGTTACTGAGCTGTATAGTGATATCAAGTGTTTCAAAGCTAAAATAACACTTTGTATACATGGCAAAAAGGATGTTTGTTAATTACGTTATTTAAAATTAAGGCTAAAAATCCAAGAATTTACCAGGAACATACAATGTGAACCCACCCACATTTGACTACAAGTTTCTGTGTGTGTCTTAGTAAAACTGCTATATGCTCAGCATGGTTTTGGGCATTCGCTCGTGTTGATTTCTTACACAAATAGTTCCTCTTTAAGTCACTTGGTGAAAATATTTGTGATACAGTAATGCAAAGAAGTGGCAAAAGGAGGGTGGGGGGGGGGAGGGATTATAACTTTGCCTTTAAATTATCCATATCCTTACAAGCAGAGTGTAATCAAATACTTGTTAATTTTTCTATGAATGAAGACAACGTTACCATGCTCATAGCAAACTGCAGTGAATTGAGATCTTGCATTGTTGTGATTACTTTCATGATCTATTGTAGAACATGACAGATATGTAGCAAGGAGTTTAAACAATGTTTGGGTGCTACTTATATGTTTGGTCAATTCTTCTCTTCTACACACAAACTGGAGAAAGGTCTAGACCAGTGTTTTCCATAAGTTTTTCAACAACAGCAACAACAAATTCATTTTTAAAAAAAGCTCTTTCCCTCCTACTCCTCCCATCTCCTGAAAAAAATCGTAAACATCAACATGTGTCGTACCGATAAGCACAGGTGGTACTGATTCGTCATCTTATATGATATATAAACAGGATATTGGGCTTGTATGTCCAACAATGTATCTTGCAGGCTGGCTCCTGTGTACCACAAATCTTGTCTCTGACAGCAATAGTCTAGACCAGTGTTTCCCAAACTTTTTTTAAATCTTGGCGCCTTTTTTTTTTTTCAATTGAATTTTTTCAACGGTGCCCTAAACTAGGTACAAATATGACTTTTCGTAAGTAAGAGATAAAAACAAAGAAAACTCGTGTATTTTCGTTATTTCTTTCTTCATTATCATTAACAATTAACGGGATAGATGAGCCTGTTAATCACTACACATTTTCTCAAATCGTGGAACCCAACTGGACACGGTCACCCTCATTTCCTTTTCCACCTTGATAGTTGCTCTATATACTTGCTTTTTATTACAGAGACCGCCGAAACCCAAAATTCTGTCAATTCCATGCCGCCAAATTTTGCTTTCAAACTGCTATCGTAAGAGAAATCGAGAGAGCGATTGCGAAAATTCTGCTTTTAAAAAAATGTCACATAAATATGCCAGTTTTATTAAAAAGTCAGCATCAGCAAAATATTCTGCATCGTTGTATCCTTCTTTTCTAAGGAAAAAAAAAATTCTCGTCGGTATTCAAAGGTACATGATAAAACATTAACAGGAGAAAGCTATCGTACACTGCTATAGTACAACAAAGAAGAGTGTTCGGCTCCCGTATCCTCACAAAATTTTTTTTTTTTTTAAATGCTTTTAATGTGGGTGATTGTATTTTTTTAACCATGTTCACCACACATTCTAACACCTGATCCTGTGTAGGACTCAAATGCTTTGACACAAGAGCTTCTCTATTATTAATGCAATGGGTCCACAGTGCAGTTGGAGATTTGCTTCGAACAAGCGCCTGCAATCCTCCTTACCACAGATATTAGGTCGTTTAGGCCATATAATTTTTTTTTCCAGATATGAATGTATCAAGAATCTCGAACATTTACTGAGCCTTCGCTCCTACTATGATATTTATACAAAACAGCAGGTCTTTCATGTATAAACCAGACAAAGCATATCAAAGGAGCCTCTTTATTACCATGGCTCATCTAACTGCTATGCAAATTCGATTCCTTTAATTGTTTCAATTAATTGATCGTTCACATCCTCCGCCATATGTTGTATTCTCCGACTAATTATGTTATTAAGCAAAGGCACTTTAATAAGCAGCTTCCCAGCAGACTCGCTAATCATGATGTTCCCCATATCTACAGCGGCCGGTAGAATAAGTTCTTCTGCGATGGTATGAGACTTTTTACATTTCCCGATTCTCTAAACCACCTTGTAAGATGCTAACAAAGCGTTGTTTAGTATGGATGCTGTTTAAAAATATATAAATGTATATAGATGTTGTTGTTATTGTTCCAGTTCTTCACCAGGTTTGCCAACCATGCTGTGGTGATTGGCTTCTAAATGGCGCTATAATTTACTTGGAAGCATACACTCTGTTGCTAAAACTTTCATTCTTAATACACACTGTGGTCTCTCTTTTTCATTAATTTCTTTTGACGCAAAACCAAACTCTAAATAACTGACATCAAATTTACGATATTTTCGTTTCTTCACATTAGTGCCACTGATGGAAGGCATACTTTCTATATTTGCACTATTACGTTTATTACTTTTAAAAAATCTGTCTAGTGCCATCGTATTGCGCCATTGAGAAAACGCCGGCAAGCGTTCGCAAGTATATTTTTCGCCAGCGCTTTCATTTTCATTCGAGGTAAAAATTAAACAAAATAAAAATCACACAAAACATCTGGATAATTTTAGTTTCTAGCGTTTTTGTTTAGTTAAGCCAAATGTCTTGATTAAATTAACTATGAAGCTTTTATAATATTTTGCGGCGCCCCTGTGAAAAGGTCGCGGCTCAATGGGACACAGCGGCGCACAGTTTGTGAATCACTGGTTTAGACAATCTTTAATTCATGCTGTTTTTCAGTCCGAAAATTATAATTTACCTGTTTCTGCCATGACATCTTGCACTGTGTGGCATTATACTACTTTTATTTTTCTTATATTTTTCACAGTTCAACTTTATAGACTGTTTTAAGAGTGTTTTGACTGACTGACTTTCTATCCCATCAAGACATCACACAAGCGATAAACACCCGATGACACAATGTGCCACCATGTGGATCACCATGGAGAGATCCCAGAAACTGCGTTCAGGCAATTGGCCATATTTATGGCCTGCCTATATTGCGGCCCCTGGCAAAAGCCAGGGTGAGGCTTCAAATAACAAAAAAATGCATCCTTAAAAGGACGTAAGGATTAGTAAAACAACGCATTAAGAGTGCTTTGACGATATGTTTTTTTAATTTCTAAGTGAGGCTGCGCGATGTTTCATACACGATTGAAAGCTAATTTGCCTGTTCATGTTAACTGACACAATAATTGACTGGGATCCGCCGCATGATTAGCTCTGTTTTTGTGGACATCACTCTAATGTCCTTTTTTACGTTAAGTCTTTTCGAAGATGATGTTGTGTTTATTAAACATAAAACATTTTGGAGGCCTGTTGTTTCTACGAGACTTGAGAATAAAGCCTTGCGAGTATTTTGGTATGTAGGGGAGATACCCCGGCAGTATGTGTGCGATAGAAACTTGTACTGCATATTCTTTCAGATGGGCTCAAAGTTCTGCAAGCAAAGTCATATCTCAGAGTAGCTGTAGACAAGAATCGCCTCCTGCATGAAGCCCTGGGTAGAGCTAAGGGTCAGAGACTTAAAAGAAGAAGGAAGAGGACAGCGCAGGCTAAAGACATAATTAGACAGGCTTGATAAATTTGGGCGAGGAGAGGAGTGAGTCCAAGTGTCCAAGCACGTTTCAGACTTGTGTAGGGTTCTTATCACTTTAGGGCGTCAGTCAGAGACTGACCAGCTTGTGCTGCAAATTCAGAGGTTGAACAATCCTGCCCAGGTGATGTAATTGTCTTTACTGTCTATGCTCCGTGCAGTAGGGCAAGCATCACTTTGGATATGTTCTCCAGGTTATGCCGGTTTGTTGGGAAATAAGCAGGCAGACAGGCTAGCCCGTTCAGTACTACTTAGTGGTGAACTGATGTATGACAGGCTAGATATTGTTATGGTCCTTTAGGAGTGAGTTAACGGCGTGTAGACACAAACAGATTATTACTGTCTGAGGAGAATGCGGCTGTAGAAGTTTACCAGGGGATCTGTCCGACGCTCAGCACTCAAGAAAAGGGCGAGATGGATATACAATCAGACAGTTACTGATAGCCCGTCTGTCTAGCGTAGTTGGCTAAACCGGATTGCGCGGTGAACGGGTGACGAACTCCTTGTGGTCCGGGTTCACTCCCGGGGGTAGGCAGAAAAACCACATTTCTCCCAGATTTATGGTATTTACAATGGAATCAAGGCCGAAAGTCTGTGATATCCATAATACCGAGCCTAAGGGTTAACAATTCATGGCTTCTGGATATTAAAACAAACAAACAACGACAGTTACTGAAACCATTTGAACTGAAACTCTTAGCTGGGCGATGAAGATGGGGACGGAGCGCTTATGGCGGTGGCTAAAGTGCTGTGATGTCGATTCGTAATTCAACATTCAACATTCTTTAGTACAATCTTCTTTTATTTTCCTTACAAATTTCTCTAAGGAAAAAATGCCTTTCTTGAAAAGATTATGATTATGTCTTGAAAATATAAATAATGACTCTCTCCACTCACAGAGAACTGTCTCCATACTCTAAACTATAATTAAGTATTCTATCTTTAAGAATAATAAATGATCAAATTCTTTGTATGCCTCACAATATACTCACACTAGCAGTAAAAGCGGACTGAGGTCGCTGCAGAAGTCGTAGGCAAGCCATTAGTCGCATGATTGAAATAATATTTCTGTAGGTAATGACTGACCCGTGTCAATTTCGCCTGTTTTGTCAAAGCTGTCATCAGTTTTTATTGATTGGCTTCAGTCGCTACTTTGCGTAAGTGAACATTCTGCGACTTTGATATTGGTCGGCTTATAAAGAACTTGAATTGCGTCATCCTTGTTGACAATTTCCATGCAAGGACAATGATTTGTTCTGGCTTGTGTGTATGTGTGTGTGTGAGAGAGAGAGAGCGTGTGTGTGTGTATGTGTGTGTGTGTATGTGTGTGTGTGTGTGCGTGTGTCTGGGCCAATGATTAATGTGGCGTCCATACAAAGCTGGCTTTAAAAAACAACAACAGTATCTATGTCCATAGAACTACTTTTGTCTAAGTGTTCCATAAAGATAACCGCAAAAATTTGTTTTATACGATTTTTCATAACGATTTCGTAAATCTGTTACTCGGATGTCTTGAAAGAAAAAAAAAAACTACGCATTTGATGGTAACTGCTCCTACGAGTCAGAAGTTTCTTAAGGGTTAAAATAAGCAGACATACAGAGTCGTCTTTTCCTTGTAGCAAAGGATGAGTTTCACAGATTCTTTCAAAGTGACGTTCGTGAATAGCGAGGCTATATCTAATATTTCAACGTACTTTTGGTTCTAAGTAGGGTGTCCATACATCGTTTTTAATGTGTCCCCGGGCGTTCCGTCAGTACAATTAAAAGAAAACAAAGCTGGAAATTGGGTCTAGAAAGAACACACACACACACACACACACACACACACACATATATATATATATATATATATATATATATATATATATATATATATATATATATATATATATATATATACCTTATTCGATTTCAAAATCGATCAAAATGGTCGAATATTTTTATTTATCAATTATGAAGGCTTATACAATTTATATGCATATATATTCTGCTGTTCTTAAAATGTATACAAATGCTACAAATACAGTCGAACCTCGCTTAACGAGCACCTCTCATAACGAGTAATTCGCAAAACAAATTGTAAATAAAAAATGACTGGCTTAACGAGCGACGTTTCGCATAACGAGTGGCGAGGAGATCAGAAGTCCCGAATTGTGCGCATGTTACGTCAGTCTGTGTTCAACACTCGTTCCAATAGCATCGTAGTGTCACTTGTGATTACACATTTTCTCAAACGTGTTATATTTATATATATATATATATATATATATATATATATATATATATATATATATATATATATATATATATATATATATATATATATATATATATATATATATATGAACGTGAATCCTTCAGGGATACAAGATGACCTATCTGAAGAATTTAAGTTCATCAAGATCCAGTTTCTGCCTCCCAACACCCCTCGGCTACTCCAGCCCATGGACCAGCAAGTTATTTCTAACTTTAAGAAGCTCTACACTAAAGCATTCTTCGAGCATTGTTTCCTGGTGCCTGAAGGGATCAACCTCACTCTCAGAGAAGGGGGAAGGGGTTACCAAGAGAATCCTTACCGTGAGAACCCTAACTTTGACCGGAGATCGTTTGTGACTTTGAGGGGTTCGAGACAGTACCTGTGGAACCTGTAGTCAACGAGATTGTGTCTTTCGCCACTATCATGGAATTGTAGGTGGATAACAGTGATATCGAAGAGCTTGTGGAAGAGCGCAGCCAAGAGCTGACCACCCAAGAGCTTAGGGAGTTGCATTGTGTTTCACAGCAAGAAGTTTTGGGGGAAAGTTTGTCAGAGGAGCAGGAGGAGATAACAGAAAAACAACAATCTTCTGGGGAAAAAAGATAAATGCTGAAAGTATGGCAAACTGTTTTATCTTACATTGAGAAGCCTCACCCCAAGAAGAAAGGGGCTATGCGCGTTGAAAATTTATTTAAGGATAATGCTGTGTCCCAGTTTCGCAAAATTTTGAATCGTCAACAAAAACAAATGTCTCTGGACATCTTTCTAGTAAAAAAAAAAATATTATCTATGTATCATAATTATTTCGACTTTTTTTTCTGTTAATTGAATTCCCATTCCAGGTGGGTTATTTCTGCGTTCGAAGAAAAGATGAAGATGATTCACTCTCCTTAACAATATGTGTATATATATATATATATATATATATATATATATATATATATATATATATATATATATATATATATATATATATATAAAACATATATTCAAATAAACGTTATACATAGCATTTTGTAAGTATTTTTTTTTTTGGACATGGAACGCATTATCGTATTTTACATTAATTTATATGAGAAAATGGCCCGCAGCTGGGATCGAACCCGGCATCCCGGCATTACGAAGCGTTCGCATCGACTTAGCCACAGAGCCGACTCTTTATTTCAAAACCTGGACAAAATATGAGACTTTAAATTCATAGACTTAAAATTAAGTAACATATTTTCAATTATAATGTTCATTTTTAACATATATGGCGTCCGCCTGAAGTGCTGGTGTCCCGGGTTCAGACCCAGGTAAAGGCTGGGATTTTTTTTTTTCATGTGGACTTTCAGTAATTTTCTGTGGTCTCTGGGTAGTGAGGTCGAACGCCCGTGTGTAGTGTTGCGCACGTAAAAAATCCCTTGGTAGTTGAAACTCGAAAAGAGTAGGCTAACGGCACTCCGCTGGTTAAATTTAGAGTTAAAATCTACCTAAAGTAATTCAGGATCCTTTCCTTTGCTACAGAGTTCGTGCACTGCGCTAAGCTGCTTCAAACTGGGGCTTGAGTTAGACGTAGAACGGAGCACTTATGGAGTACACCCGTGTGCCGTGTTGTTGATCCGTTGAACAAACCAATAAACCAATTTTAACATAAGAAAATTAAAAGTGGACAACCACTAGTGATTAGTGATTAGTGATTAGAAAGGATTATCGTCACATCACTCCGGGCTGGTAAATAGGTGCTCCGATCACCTTCTCAAAAGCTTCACAAGTGTGAAACGGCTGATGACGCCTGTTCTGTGTTGGTTCATAAAATGTCTTGTCCACTTAGTGAAATGTTTATTTCTTGCAGATTCAGGCTGCATCCCTATGTCCATCAGTCTAGACAGGGATACGGAGTCATGTCCGTGTAGGGCATGGCATTGATAACGTCACTTCTGTACAGTACTAGGCCAGCTATAGCAACTGCAGTGTCAGCACTTTCGTTCCCTTGAACACCGGCATGACCTGGCACAAAGATGAAGTTTAGGGCAGATATTCGTGAAGTGCTTAGTGTTGCAATCCATTTTTGCCTGACAAATCCAGCTTAGATTTTTTTAAGCAATCGAAGCTGAAGCCATGAAACGAAAGTTAAATGCATTTGAAAACAATTGCCTTGAGTTCAGGGAAGAATCCTACTGTGGATTCGATCCTTGGTTTTATGTATGAGAACTGAGCGTTAAAGGATTTTGCACATTCACACGAAATCACTATCGGGTATTATACCCCAAAACACTCTTCCCATAACTGCAAAAGCGGAAGCTGTTATGTCTACGGTGTTGACCATAAAATATGATATTCACGTACATGCACGTGCGCGAGTATTTTTCTCTAGTAAGAGTGATATTTTAAGAGTTAGTCATTTGAATATTGAAAATGTGTATCAGGTAATATCCTGGGAAGTAATGGCGACCGGCGTCAAATTTACTACATCAGGGTCTTTTAGTCTGTACACATTGAAGTTTAGCATCACATGCCCGTTGCGATACTAGACTGAAAAGCGTTCTGTAACAATTATTTTTTCGTGTTTAAATGTTTTTGGAGTCGTTTTCTTATTACTATAGTCATTATTTATTTTAATTACATATTTCTTTCAAAAAGGGACAAACCTTTGGTTTAGCAGCAAACAACTTGTACTTATGGGTTTCAAGCGGTTGTGAAGCAGAGTTCTCCATAAATAAAATTACTCATGCAATGGCAACCACAGCAACAAGACCAGCATCCACTATGCAAACTTCAACAACTAGAGCTTCAACAACAGCCACCAGAGAGACAAGTACTACACAGTCTACAACCGTAGCAACCACATCAACGCCAACAACAACAATACAACTCACCCCCGCTGTTCAAACGTCAACAACTACAGCATCAACTTTAACTCCTAGACAGACAAGTACCACAAGATCTTCAACTGTAACATCTCCCTCACTGTCAACAACTACGACAACTACCATGCCAACAGCAGGTAAATCTATGCCCCTGTATGTCCCTTTTTCCTTTTTCTGTAGTTTTCTTTCTAATCTAGAGACTGACAGGGAGAAATGCACAAGAAAGAATGTTTGCCAATCCCTGTGGGAGAATTGTTTTCATTACCCTGCTTATTAGCTCAAGAATGTCTGTTCAATGATAACTAACAGATTAAGTGGAAAGTAACTGCATCTGACGTTCTACTCAGTATCAATAAACCCATTCGTATGGATCAATAAACCCCTTCGTATAGATCAATAAACCCATTCGTATGAATCAATAAGCCCATTCGTATGGATCAATAAACCCAGTCGTATGTATCAATAAACCAATTCGTATGGATCAATAAACCCAGTCGTATGTATCAATAAACCAATTCGTATGGATCAATAAACCCAGTCGTATGTATCAATAAACCAATTCGTATGGATCAATAAACCCATTCGTATGGATCAATAAACCCATTCGTATGGATCAATAAACCCATTCGTATGGATCAATAAACCCGTTCGTATTTATCAATAAACACATTCGTATGGATCAATAAACCCATTCGTGTGAATCAATAAACCCATTCGTATGGATCAATAAACCCATTCGTATGGATCAATAAACCCATTCGTATGGATCAATAAACCAATTCGTATGGATCAATAAACTCGTTCGTATGGATCAATAAACCCATTCGTAAGGATCAATAAACCCATTCGTATTAGCACCTTATGCTCTTATTTGTTACTCCTGTAATTTGAAATTGGGCTCTCAGCATGCTAGCACTTACCTCTTATAGCCACCATCAGTGTTAATTCTACTGTCACTGTTGCTATTATTTTAATCATAATAATAATAATTTTTATAATAATAATAATTATAATTATTAATATTATTATTATTAATACATATTATTGCTTTGTTGTTTTAAACAAACAAAACGTCATGCTTTTAAAATGAATCTCACTGGCTGACATTAGTGATGCCCAATATTCACATGTCTTAAAGCAAAGCTATGTGTATGGTAACATGAGAGCTTGCGATTGATTGATTTGATTCAAGAACCGACATCACAGCACTCGGGGCATTCCCATAAGCGCTCCGTCCCCATCTTCAGCAGCCAGCGAAGAGTTCCGATACTAATGGTGCCAGTAGCATTCTGATTAAACGTCCGTCTTGCCTTTCCTCTGATCCTCAAACATCTGCCAGAACCTCTCGTCACCCCCAGCTGCATCAATCTCACCAGACTGTGGTGATCCATCTGCTCCTTCTAATTGTACACGCTCTCCCACAAGGCACAAACCGCGTCTGCCCCATCATGTATCAGTATTCCACCAAGTTGTGCAGAGCCAGCCAGTCTGTCCGCCTGTTCATTTCCCAACACACCGGCGAGACCCGGTGAACAAATCCAGACAATACTCCTCACTCCTGTCCTCCGCAGCGAATCATGCCACTCTGCAAGAAGCATACTCAGCATGCTTTCTGAATCAGTTACAATCACGATGTGTGTGTGTGTGTGTGTGTGTGTTGTGTTCTCTAGCCAGCGGAAAGCTGCAGTGACCGCCTCCACCTCCATTCTTAAGCTGGATGTTGTGGTATCATATGCTAGGCTCTCCTGCACCAAACGTCGACTATGAAGTTTTGTTAAGAAGCCCTAAGCACTTCTTTTGCCTCCTGACACTGAACCGTCCGAGCGAGCATTATCTTGAATTAATTGCTGAATTTCCACCTCTGTAGCACCTGCTGGCCAGTCTCTGCATTCCCGGCTCAGCGTGATTATGACTCTACACAAGTCTGACTGTTCAGGTGGCACTTTGACCCACTCCTCTCCTCGCCTAATGTTTTCAAGGATGCAAACCTGTCTGATTGTGTCTTCTGTCTGAACCATCCATGACCTCCCTCTTATCAGCCGCTGACCCTTAACTGCACCCAGAGCTTCACGCAGAGGGTGGTGTCGCGCACCCACGTGGGTAAATACACTGATATAGTGAGGGTGTGGGTTTGAACCTTAACAATGCCCACCCACGTGAGAAACTGGAACTATTATCATAAGCTATGTTGATCCTAGATCAGTCCTTGGGGATAGCCCAAGAAAAACGGCGATTGGCTCGTCTC